>CM029625.1:26903640-27248536 GCA_017311315.1 Dendrocalamus latiflorus
CCAAATACCGGCGGTAACCGGCCGGTTACCGCCGGTAACCGGTCTTACCGCCGCCGACCGGGAGGAAAAAACCGGCGGTTTTTATTTTAATTCAAATTTAAACTTTTGAATGTAAAAATTAGTTTCTCTAATGATATTTACATTGTTTAATACTAATAGAATGTATTAGGAAGATGCATATATTTCCCGTGTTTGATTTCATACTTTTTGCCGTAAATGTATTAGGAATTTTCAAATTTTGAATGTAAATGTTAGTTTCCCGAATGATATTTACATTGTTTAACACTAATATGATGTATTAGGAAGATCCATGCATCTCCCGTACTTAACTTCATACTTTTTGCCATGAATATGTTAAGAATTTCTAATTTCAAATTTGAAAAACCGGGTTTTAGCGGTTTTTCCGGTTTTTAGCGGTTTTTCTCCGGTTTTTTGGGCGGTTACCGGCCAGTTTTTCCGGTTACCGATTTCAAATTCAAATTTTGGCGCGTGAAATTCGACCGGGTTTTTCCCGGTTACCGGCCGGTTTTTCCGGTTACCGGCCGGTAACCGGTACCGGCTGCCTGGCGGGATTTATCCCGGTAACGGTATTTCGAACCTTGGTCTGGAATACATGCAAATTAAAAGAATACATATAGATAGATACTACCTATGTGCCTTGCAAAATATTTCAATAGTTACTTTTAACAAAGAACCTCAGTTAATACTTTGCTTTGTTTGAGTTGTGACTAGACTGTTTTCATATCGACAAATTAATGTTTGAATAAAAATAGTTTAGTGTGACTGAACCAAACAGAAAAGTTGTAGTTTTATTACATTGCGCCAAAGAGGATGCTCATAATGGCAGATATCGTGCCGCCTCCTGTTGCTGTTTTTCTGCTTACTGCAACTGCTCCGATCCAAACCATCAGTGCCCATGAACAAAAGGTCACTGCTTGGAACAAGCCCAGCCCTATTCCCTTTATTATTGCTTCCTTCTTGCTTAGTTTGTATTGATTATCCATACACTGGGCAAATGATTTCATGGCCCATTTCTCCCCGACGAAGGCGAATACAGTCTTGATATGCGACAGAGTCTGTTCACAAATGTGTACTAGCATTAAGAACTTAAACCTAATAGGAGATCGTTTATATTTTCTATGTTTTATTTATTAAAATAACCTGGTGTAACTGATCTGCTTGATTACCTGTTCCACGACAGATGTTGCCTCTGAGACAATAGCATTTCGTGACAACGATATGCCATTTATCTTTTTCGTGTATGTTGCTCCAATGGCGAGGATCAGAGGAATGACCAGGAAGGAGAGCGTCGCAACTTGCCAGCAGCTGACAAATGCAATTATTATACCAGCAAAGAAAGTGGAGAAGCTTGCAACGAAATGACCCAGCTGCAGAAAGTGAGGTCAGATACAAGTTTGACCACATAATCTCAGAAATCTTAGCGTTAGTGTTCTATATGATTGTTTAGTTCATTACCTTCTCACCAATTGCATCTTGTATGACACTCATGTGGTTGGTTACTCCAGTGATGATGTTTGCAGTGGTCAAGTCAGTGTCGAAGGCCCCAACCTCTTGATTAAGGACTGATCTCAGAAATGCTAGCCGCATACGGGCTGACTGTCTCTCACTTGAGTATATCCAACAGGAGATCTCTGCAGACAGGCGGTCAGAGGAAAAGATAAGTAATGTTTCACCAGTCAATATTGTTATGTTGCTGCTCATTTTTGAACATAAAATATTACTGATAACAAAAACAATTTTTCTATATATCATTCATTCTGCACATTACTATACATTTTTTTAGAATTGTCAAGATGCTTTTATTTTATTGCAAATAGAAGTTAAGCACTAGTGTTTGGACAAGAAGGCACCTGTAAAAATCTCTTTCTGAGTTTTACGACCTAATTTATGCAAATTGAGCCAATCATTGAGCAATATGGCAGTTCTATTTTTATCCAGCTTTCATAAAATCAGGCCAGAAATCACAGGAATGGAATGCAACAAATTCTGGAGTCTCTGTTTTCGTTTCTTCTTCTTCTTCTATTTGTTCCTTTGAAAGCACTAGGCTAGCATACAAATAGAGCACTGGGAGTATTTCTTTCACCAAAGGAAAAACCACATGCATCTTGGCAGAAATGAAAGGAACCTTCAGTCTTGACTTACCAACCATTCCGGCAGGAAGAGTAGCTGCTGCCATGTACCACACATAGGGAACCACCTTTAAGCAACGAGTAGAAAAAAAATTAGTGTAAAATCCATGCAGACCAACAGAATTGAAGGTCAGGCACAACATGGGGAAAAAGACTAATGGTATGCATGCATATCAATGTTTTTGGCATTTTCACCTTATACAATGCATGGACCATGCCCTCCTGATCATTTATGTTGGTTCCAAAGGCATCAAGCGCTTTCCCAAGAAGGAGATATCCAATTGGGAATGCCATGCCGTGAATGACGGACCCGATGGTTCCCAGGGCCATGAGGAGCCAATCTACTGCATCGGCATAGCAAAGCAGCCTGAAGAATGGAAATGGTTTCTCGTCAACAATAGCTGCTGACGATACTGAGATTGTGCTCTTCCTTTCATCCATATCATCAAGCTGAGATGGTGAAATCGAGTGGTCTTCATCATGGACCGTGGGCATTGTTTTCAGTGATCTTGGCGACCTTTTTGCAGCAGAGCAGCATGGAAAGGAGATATATAGATGGCATCGGTATTATAGTCGTAGGCATTGCATACTGGGCGTGCATGTTTACATGTAGATACTGACAACCATGTCTCCCAAAATGATGTGAAACAAGCACTATAGATACTCTCAAGGTTGAAAATAAAATATGCTGAGCTGGTAAAGGGACTCACTAGCATATTATATCAATTTTACGTAGTGGTTTTTGCTTTACTTTTGACACTGTCCTGTGTGTTGTCAAGCTCGTTTTTCATTGATCTAGATGGAGGACAAAGGGCACAGATAAACGTGGCTGTTTGAATAGAGCAAACAGGTGAAAACACCTATGTGCAATCCTATAGCATGGGTCAGTGAAGCAAATGAGAAATGTTAGGAGATAGGGTTAACTTCCTGTATGTTCTTTCTCATATTTTCTCTATGAAGCAGCAAGAAGCTATATTATCGCACACTGTTACTCAAGTAATTGTTTTACCATGATCTAAAAATCCATTCAGAAGCCTAAGTACTGTCTAGTATCCCACTTTAAAGATCCCTAACCCTACCAATTAAATACATTTCTTGCCTCCTAGTATGATATATGATTTGTTAAGATCAAGAAGATTTGATGTGTATAATAGTTTAAGGAATGATTACATGACCAAGGTGGGTGCCTGGGAATAACTGGGGCATAATTTGAGCATATGCCTTTTCAAACTGCATAAGACGCAAGGTTGTCGATGTTATATGACTTTGCAACCAGCCCGGAATGTTTGTTTGCACCTGCAGCAGTTTTTGCTGATGCATTTTTGTCCAAGAAGGAACGTACAAAAGGGAAAGAATGTAACGTTTCTCCTCATTGCCAGAGGTGAGAGAACCGTGCAATGGTCTGGACCCTGGAGCATGCATGCCGCCTGCTTGCAAAAAACAAACTGTTCTATATGTTCTCTGAACTTATGCTCGTTTCTCATCCAATTTGACAAAAACTAACAGCTGCACCGTATTGAATTGTGCAGGCTGCTGTTCACGACGCAGAGGCGCACACACCGACAGCTGCTTGGTTGCGAAAATTGATCCCCGAAAGAAACAATTTGGTTTATTCTCAGAATTTTGAACAAAAGCACACTGTTCTGCAGCTGGCTCCTCCAGGTTCAGAGGGTCAACTGGAAGCTGCAGGGAAGACATTTTTTTTGGCCGAAGTGCTTTTGTTCCATTGTATTCATGTGCGCTGCTGATCAGATCAACTTAAGATCATCCTCACACGTAGCATGCAGCAGCATATGCTACTTCGGTTTTTGTTTCTTCCCGGGGACGTGCATGCAGATTACATCTTTCTAAACATCTCCTCGTCATCCATGTCATTTTCATTGATGGGATAAGGAGAGAATATCCGGGTGATGTCTTGAAGTCGCCAAGAATGACCCATTCAAATGCCTTGTTAAAAATTCAAATCTGTATCTCATGTGTTTGTCTTCCAGGTTCCAATTTTCTCGTGTTTCAGGCTTCAGCTGACGCATATGCAGTCTTCGGAGCGACGTATTTTTTTTGTCTCAAATTTGTGACCGATCCGCGTGGATACAAGAGAAATCGCGAAACATTTTTTTTTTGCGAGGAGAAACCATCAATATAACGGGTCCAATAACATCATCAATTCTCCACTGTGGACAGTAGCTCTAGCCCTCCAACTAGAAGAGGGATGGCACATCGGGAAGAATAGTTATTTTTCTCCGAAGCTGGTGGTTTTTGATTTTTGTTACAGTACCTAACTTTCAAACGGAGTATTTTTCAAAACGGGGTATACAAGTTAAACGATGTACACGTTAAAAGCCTAGCATCTGTACCAGCCAAAATCGCAAGTGAATATCTCTCTCCGTAATATGTACCATAAACAGCTAAAATTTAAAAAATTCATCCAAAAACCATAAACCGCAGCCAAACAGGCCCATAACTTTCGAAGAGTGCTAAAATATCTTTACGAAGCCAACTAACAGAAGCTTCACCTAGTTCGTGTGGGTTCAATCTGCAACTTTTTCTTTTTTTGAGTGGATTGGAGAGGGCATTGTAGCTTTGTTTTGGATTTTATGAACCCATGCTGTAACTACTATTAATTGAAGTGAAGGTTTTGGGTGGTAATTTGATATGGCACTCTCTCCTGAAGCTACTACCTGAAAGCTATGTGTTTTCGAGATGCTCTAACAGATCTAGAAGGCTTGACAGCACAGGCAACAAGGGAAAACATTAATAAATTCACAAGTATGCCTTACATAATGAAACAAAATGATAAAACTATAGGCTTTACAAAAAGAAACATGAAGAGCAGTATCTGGCCGCATAATTGCGCTGGACAACTTCACTAGTTTTATAGTAACAAATTAACAAATTAAGGTACTTTTAGTAGAACACCAGTTATTTTGAAACGGAGTGAGCAATACACGTTGGAAATCGAAAGAGACCGATGTTACAAGCCATAAAGAATTTGCCACCATGTTTTTTTTACAGGAAAAGGTTAATTATGCTAATGCTAACCGTCTTGATTGAATCAACTGTGCGTAGGAAACTAGAATCGCCGAGCTCCTCAGCTCCTCTTGTTGGACAAGGGCATAATCTATAGTGACTTAGCAAGCGTGCCTCGTTCTCCCAGGAGCTTGGAACTCGCGCACATGGACCTTTTGTCTCAAAGTGTTGATGATCCATGATGACCGGAGTCATTTGGGTTTAACGTTGATTTATAATTATACTATCTATAGTAACTAACTTTTAAACGACATATGTTTTTAAGACAAGGTCAATAGAAAAAATATTGTAAAAAATATACTGAGTCCAACTGTACCGGCCAAAACCACATACGACTATTTCTCTTTGCGTACAGCCTTTTACGAATAGTTGGAATTCAAATATTTAAGCCATAAACTATGGCCCTGTTCTTTTCAACCTCTAAAAGTTGCTTTTCAGCTTTTCTACAGTAACTAGCTTTTAAACGGAGTATTTTTTTAAGATAGAGTCTACTAGTTAATTGTAGTACATACTTTACTGACTTCATTTATATCGGCAAAAACCACACGTGAGTTTCTGTTACTCTATAATCTCTTGTACAAGCCACCCAAATGCCAAAAGCCGCAGCCAAAAAGAACCCACCTGATGTATCGCTCTAGCATTCTTAGGTCTATTTATGGATGTGCAATGGGATTTCGGTAGTAATTTTCGACGATATTAGTTGCGTCAAATAGTTTGCCTGAAAATGTTTTTCGTGGAATGGTATGGTCTCGCCATCTTCATCCATCTCCGGGCCTGTTCTTTACCTCACAAGCCGACGGCTTTTGACTTTTGCTACAGTATCTAACTTTCAAACGGAGTATTTTCTCAAGACGGGGTCTACAAGTTAAACGATCTATACGTTAAAAGCCCAACATCTGTACCAACTAAAATCGCAAGTGAGTATCTGTCTCTCCGTAATCTGTACCGTAAACAGCCAAAATTCAAAAATTTCAGCCAAAAGCCATAAGCCGCAGCCGAAAAGAACAGGCCCTCCATCATGGATGAACAAAGGGACTATTGATTCCTTATATGCCACTGAATACTTGCGAAATCCGTCAGTGTCTCACTAGATTCGAACCCACACGTAGGTGAGACAATCAGTTGCATAAAAGGAATATAAGGGACGAGGCAATATTCGGTGGCATAGAATGGATCTCCCATGAACAAAAGGTCAGACCGAAGTGAAAAAGAAGTGCCACTTAGTGCCAACGCAGCACAAGTACCATAACAACAGACTGGCTCTTACATGCCAAAAAAAAACTATCAAATTGTTTAATTTAATTGACCAAAGCTAGAAATTTTTTCTCTGAGAGGAACCAAAGTAAGACGCTCCTAAGAGTTTATGTTTCTAGCTTCTTAATTTTGTTTTTTTTTCTTCTGATTTTCTGATTTTTTTGGGTTTTTATTTTCTTTTCCCCTTTATTCTTTTGCATTCTCTATAATGATATAGCTTTTATTTTTTATTTCTTTTAATTTTTTAAATTTAATTATATTAAAAAGCTAACAATAGATATTGTGTAAAAAAATCACTACAGTAAAAACTATAAGCTTAGCTTAAAAGCCTAAACAGCACCGCCAACCTGAGAATGATCGCCAAAGCTGCTCGCATTTCAGGCAATCATCCTGGGCCGTTATTGTAACATAGAAGAGCAGCCCATATATCGAATTGGGCCGAACGAGCCCATCTTTTGACAGGGCCTTTTATCATCCCTTTCCGGACCGCACATGTTTCCTGAGGTGTAACGGAAAGTCCAAAACCCCTCGCTGAAGCACATACCAACCCCACCTCTCCCTCCCACCGCCACTCCGACCCAGCAACCAGCCGCCACCGGTGGTCGCCGGCGGCGGCCGATGTCCTCCTCGTCCTCCACCTCCGGGGGAGGTGTCGCGCGGCCGTGGCGAACCGCGCTACTCACCCTCCGCGACGAGTCGGTCGCCTCGCCCTCCCCTCCGGCCCTCCTCGCGCTCCTCGGCCGCTTCCTCCTCTCCCCCGCCTCGCCCTCCCTCGCCGCCTCCGCCGCCGCGATCTCCCCGCACGAGGTCCCCTCACGAAGATCCCCTCTTGACCCCACCCGCTCCGGTTCGGTTCGTCTCGTCTCGATCTCATTCGCTGTTGCGTTCGTGTGCAGGTTGGTTCGGATGTGGCGTTCCTCGCGGAGACGGCCGCGGCGGTGCCCCCCTGCGCCGGCGCCGACGACGCACTGCGTGGCATCTGCCACCTGGTATTGGCTTATGCTTCTAGGCGGTCGAGATCTTACAGTAGGCGGTGGAATTTACCGAAGAGTTGATTTATGTTTGGAATTTTAGTGTTATCGTAGATAGATCATGCTGAGCAGTAGCCTGTGTTCTGTTCGGAGCATGTGAAGTTTCGATCGAGTTGGGGATACAACATTTTTAAATTCTGATTAGTTTGAACTCGAATTTTGCTTTAGCGTGCAGTGTTTTGAGCTTTGGTTGTGTCTAGTTGGAGCCATGATTTTAGCTATTTCAGAGTCGCTTTTGCATACATTCCCTCGTTACATTTTGTAGGTGAGAAATTGTGCTATGGCCTGGAATTCTAGTATTCTACTATTAGGTGTGATGAATTTGACCAAGAAGTTAATACTGTTGGCCTGTTGGGTTGCACTGCTAGTTTGATTGTTATGATTTGTTTGCTCTATGTATTAATATTGCTGAAAGTCTACTTGTGCAGATTCATGATGTCATGTGCAAAACAAATATGGAGATCGACTCTTCTGGTTGGCTTGCAATGCTGAAGTTTCTTGATGTGCTTGTGAAGTGCTCAATTGAGGGTGCACGTGTTAAGGGCCTGTCTGTTAGGACAGATGCATTGAATACAGTATCAGAATGTTTACAAATCCTCAGGTTAGATTAAGACTATTATAGAATTCTTGGCAGGCAGCTTCCTCTACTTGTTTCCTCTGTACTACTTGTTTCCTCTGTACTAAGTACTAACAGCCTAGTTGATTGACAATGTGGGATGGTGTTTTTCATAGTTTGACTACACTTCCATTGAAACAAAGATATCTGACTCTTACTTGCCTCATGGAAAAGGCTGCTACATTCATCTAGGCCACATCCTTCTGGAACGGACTTAATAAAATGATGATTCTGTTCTGTATTAGCCTGATCGTTGTAACTAGAGTTTTTCCTTTGTTACATGTGATGCTTTACTTCCAGAAGGGCAATCCTCTATGCGTATTTTCGAGAAATTGCAATGCACCGTGGCACCACCTGTTCTTTCCCAAGGTTGCAGATCCCCATCAATAATTTTGATTTTGGCAATTCCCCACCAATACTTTTGATTTGCTGCAAATTACCACATGCACTTTGAGTTTTAGCAATTTGCCACTTATAGTTTTCCGTTGAGTATGTAAACACTAGTTATGACCATGATATCATTCACTTGCATTCTTACTGGTGTAAGGTAAGTGCTGATACGAGCATTCTTACTACCTTCCATAAATATATCATTTTGCGCTGGTAAAAAATTTAATCAGGAAAATAAGTATACATTGCAATGCATTTAAGAGTATAGGTGGTAGGCAAATTACCAAAAATAAAAGTAAAGGTTGTGATCTGCAATCTTAGGAATGTATGGATGGTTGCAGTATAGTTTTCTCAATTTTTTGAATATATATTTTTATATTATTTCTTGCAAAAAGGCTGTCTTTAGCTGTACTGTATGGATTGGTGGAGTTACTGTAATTAATTGATGCAACACGTGTACTCTAGCATCATTCACCATGGTTAGTTGAAATGTCATCACTCATCAGGCATGCACAATCTTTACATTCTCCTCATTGTTGTCTCCCCTTGCAGGTTTTTGAGCAAGGATTTTGGAAGTAGTTCATTAACTGAGAATTCACATTTACTCAGAATGCTTATCTCGATTATATCATGCTTGCAAGCTGAACTGAACTTGTCAGATAAATCTAATGGCACTGGCATTTCTTCCCACATTTCCGGATCAATGAATAATAAAAATTTGAATATCTGGGATATGGAAATCTCTGCATTTTCCATGGTGGAAGATATACTATGTAAGATTGCATCAAGTATGTCAGAAGATTTATGGCAGTGTGTTGTTGAGGTTAGTAGTTTTTGTTTCCTTCATTCTGCTTGGTGCTTCACATTAGGCATCGAGTGACATAGCAAGTACTGCAACAAGGAAATTAGCAGCATTGTAGCATCTCATATGCAAACGGCATTATCACTTCTTCCATGATTGATCACCTAGACTTCTGCTATCAGTTGATGATGCACCAAATGTTGACAAATCAAGCAATGGGATGATGCATATTGTGCATATGTTCTGTGGCTTGATGTTTGCAACATCAGTGTGTATCTGTTCGGTGGCTTGATGTTTGCAACATCAGTGTGTGTGTTCAATCTTCTCTTTTAACTCCAGTCTTCTCTTTTTCACTTTGTAGGTCTTGAGGAAAGTGATGGATTTTGTGACAGCAAGGAACCTTATTATAGAGAGTAGTGTTATGTCAAGGTTAGTACTTTGGTTGTTTCATGTATTACAGTGAAATGAATGAGTGCTAAAGTCAAAGCTAAACCTCATTGTCTTGCAGATTTTATACTTCCCTTCTTCGTTGTCTGCATTCGGTTCTTTCAGAACCCAAAGGCACACTTTCAGGGCATGTAAGTATAAAAATAAAAAAAATATTTCTGTGATTATAGCAAATATGCTACATTTCCCCCCTCTCTGAATGTAACATCGTGCATAAAACTTCAAGGTAGCAGGTTTTGTGGCAAATTTGCAAATATTTTTCGTGTATGGGCTAAGGTCATCTTTGCCACCTGCAATAACGCCAAAGGAAAGTAAAAAAGACTCAAAATCCAGGACTTCTGATCGTGGACGATATAGACCACCTCATTTACGAAAAAAGGATGGAAGAGGGAATGATTCATTGGATGGTCGAAGTTCGGATAGTGAATCTTCTCGATTTGATTTAAGCTCATCAGATTCAGATCTGAGCGATACCGATGGGTATGCAAAAAGTGGAGACCGTTTCCGGAGTTCAAAGGCTAGATTAGCTGCCATCCTTTGTATACAGGTATGTAGCTATAGAACATGTTGTAATTTCTAAGTCACATGTTTCCATTCTTAATTCTCACATCTGTTTTTGGTCATTTTTTTTCTTGTGCGTTTGTACATCTTAGATTGGATTTTATAATGGAGTTATCATGAGATAGATCTCTTTCGTAGTTAATATGTATGGCTGTTAGATAGATCTCTTTCGTAGTTAATCTGTATGGCTGTTCCCTTTTCTCTTAGAATGGTGGATGGATGAGGGCACCCTTTAATAGCTAGCTACTGCTTTTGAAGGCAAATTACCTGACCAATAAGATAAGCTGGGTGATTTCTCTGCCCTATGTCGATTTGCAGAATTAACGCTATGGTAGTATGGTTGTTCAATTTTACGAATTGAAGTAAATTGTTGGAACACCAAAAAATTATAACTCATAGGAATATCTACATGTAGTTAGCTATCTGCGTCCATCATGATCTAATGAGAATATTTAAGTCCCTCTAATTGTTAATAGGCACTCTCATTTTCTTCTTGAAGTTTGCTAATTCAATAGCCAGTCATGGGATATCTGATACTCAAAAGACAATATTAAATATTTCAGTGTGCTCATGCTCATGTTATTTAAGAAATTATCTCACACTCCTGTTCTGACTTCTTTAAGGATATATGTCGTGCTGACGCAAAGTCTCTTACTTCATTATGGCCATTACTTTTGCCTGAGAACGACGTTCTCCAACAAAGGTAAACTCTTGCACGTACAACGGGTATGATATCTCTCATGCCTTACTATCATCTAATGGTATCTTTTGTTGCTTGTACAGAAAATATCAAGCAACTCTGATGACATGCTTGATTTTTGACCCTATAACAAAGGTACAAGTCTGCAATTATCTACATTTATGTCGATTGTGAAGTTTCTCAACTATAGGCTGCTCACCTTTGACCTAAATTCATCACCATTGTTTATAATATTTAGCTATTCTGATTGTTCAACCTTCGACAACGTTGTGCTTACCTCACTGCCATGCCAACTCCGCTTGTGTTTTGAGCTGTGTGACTGAAGGCGTTTAATTGTCTTAATGCCACTCTGAGTTAATCTGCTATTCTGCTTAATGGGAAAACTTCACAATTAATTATTAAGTCGCGCGACTAGTCGCGACTAATCGTCGATTAGTCGACAAGTCGGCACACAAGCACCGACTAGTGCCGTCGACTCGACTAGCTGCGCTAGTCGTTCGACTTGCCGACTAGTCGGCGACTAGCCACGACTAGCCGCGACTAGTCAGCCAGCGCGAGTCGAAGTATAATTGGATCTTACTCTGTTCTTCATCCGTTTGACGCTTTGTTCTTCCTCCCACTTACTCCCATTTTCTTCCTTTATTTTGCTGCTCCGTTTCAGATCTGATCCTAGTTTTTTTTTTCTGTTTTAGACTCAGTTTCAATGCTTTCTTCTAGAGCAAGATCCGAGTATTCTTCCACTTTGAGCCCGGGTAGCAGTAGCAAGTAGTAGTGGTGGTGGTAGAAGGCAGTTAGTAGTAGAAGCAACAAGCAAGTAGTAGTAGATTAGTCAACGACTAGTCGGGATTTGTCGCGACTAATCTCCAAGTCGGTAGCATTACGACTCGACTCGACTTTACGACTTAATAACCTTCACATACTAATAAACTTGTGTTAAATGTTTGCTAAAAAGTGATCTAGACCCTTGATAATTGTTAGATATGTATCATATAGCTGTGTATTTACCCTGTTATGTGAGGGGTTTTCTGCATATATGCCATACCTGTACGTGTATATATACTGGCCTATTGGCCTTATGATGAATACAAGCGCTATTCATAACAATAATTACCTTACACGATCCAACCCTTGATTTGCACCCACCTTCCCTTGGCCTCCACCACCCCTAACTAAACTTAGTCGGGCACTTTAGAGTTTTGACAATATATGCTATCTGATTACTGCTATTTTTTTTCTCTTTCTATTTTTTTTAAGTCATGCGGATGTTAATGTAGTCTACCTGACAGATTTGTAACATATATGAATTATGGTCTTATCAAATTAGTGCTTTTCCACTTGGATGTTCTTGTGTATGTAATGGAGTTGACATGAGTTAACTACGTACAGGTACGTGTTGAGGCAGCGTTAACCATTGCTGCCATGCTGGAAGGACAAGCCTTAGTTTTGACACAAGTTGCAGAGTACAATGAAACATCCAAACGTGGATCTTTCACTACATTATCTTGCTCTCTTGGTCAAATTCTGATGCAGCTGCATACAGGTAGGGGACATTTTCAAATTTCAACAGTCCAATATCTGGTCAGTGGTCACTTTCTTTGATAAAGAGAATTCATGTTGATGACTTCTGTTCCAATATAAATTCAACGCCAATAGAAGAGTTTATCGCACTTTTTACACTATATGACCAGCCAGCACAGCTGATAAACGACAAAAGAAGCTTACACGAGTGCACAACCGCATAAGGACAGAATGCACCAATAAGCTTCTACATCAAAACTTGTAATGCCCAGCCTCAGTACATCATTAGCTCCAGTCTTCGTCTTCTGAACACCTTCAGTATGTTGCATCGGGGCCATGTGTTAGTCGCTGGACTCTTGCTCTTGGTGATAGCAAGATCCTAACTCTCATGGAGAGGATGACACTAGGAGATGGGGCAATTTTCTTCTTGTTTATTGCTCACACAATGCCATGCCAACCTGAGGGGTTGGAGATACATATTTATAGGCTGAGAACCAGCCAAGCATATGCTAAGATGCTATCCTAGATGCTGTCCTAAAGCGGTCAATATGCTGTCCTAAAGCAAAAGCAGATGCTGTCCTAAAAGCAGATGCTGTCCTAAAAGTAGATGCTGTCCTAAAAGCAGATGCTGTCCTAAAACAAAAGCAGATGCTGTCCTAAAGCAAAAGCAGATGCTGTCCTAAAGCAGTCAAAAAACAAAAAAACTACCACAGCCCCACAAAGACCACAGTACAGGGACTTATTCATCATTCTCCCCCTAAGTCTTGTGCGTTGTCTTGTGGGAGGATCGAACCATCCTGATCTTGGAGCAGAGCTCAAGGAACTTGATCCTTCCAAGAGGCTTGGTGAGCAGATCCGCAAGCTGATCCGTGGTGTTGATGTAGCTTGCCTTGATGCTTCCTTCATCCAAGCAGCCTCGGATGAAATGGTACTTCACCCGGATGTGCTTGCTCCGTTCATGAAAAACGGGGTTCTTTGCCAGGGCTAGAGCGGACTTGCTGTCCACCCTGAGCTCCACTGCTTCAGTGTCCCTGCCGAGGAGATCACCAAGCAGTCGAGCGAGCCAGAGCGCCTGAGTCGAAGCGGTGGAAGCCGCTATGTACTCGGCCTCACAGCTAGACAGGGCCACCACCTGCTGCTTGACTGACTGCCAGCTAACGAGGCACTTGCCGAGGAAGAAGAGGATCCCGCTTGTGCTCTTGCTGGTGTCAATGTCGCCTGCGTGGTCGCTGTCGCTGTACCCGATGAAGTGTGCCGCGCCGGGACACCTCGGGTAGTGCAAGCCGTAGTCGGAGGTGCCCGTAACATAGCGGAGGATCCTCTTTACGGCCTGCTGATGCTCCGTCGTCGGTCGCTGCATGAACCGACTGACGTAGCCGACGGCGAACGCCAAATCCGGACGCGTGTGGACGAGGTAGCGAAGGCTGCCCACGATGCGCCGGTACTGCGTCGCGTCCACCTCCTCCGCCGTGCTGTCGCGGCTCAGCTTCAGCCTTTCCTCCATAGGAGTGTGGGCTGGGTTGCAGTCGGTGAGCCCGCCCAGCTCGACGGTGCGCTTGGCGTAGGCGGTCTGACGAAGGGAGATACCGGAGCTGTCCTGGTGGACCTCGATCCCCAGGTAGAAGGAGAGGAGCCCCAAGTCGCTCATCTGGAAGGCGGTCTTCATCTCCGCCTTGAACGCCTCGACCTCGGCCTCCTTGGAGCCGGTGATCACCAGGTCGTCGACGTAGACGCCTACCAGCAGAGCATTGCCGCCTTTGCCCTGCCGGTAGACCGCAGCCTCGTGTGCGCTCTGCTGGAACCCCATTTGCTTGAGGGTGGAGTCCAGCTTAGCGTTCCAGGCTCGTGGTGCCTGCCGCAAGCCGTAGAGGGCCTTGCGCAGGCGGAGAACCTTGCCCTCCTTGCCGGGGATGACGAATCCCGGCGGCTGACGGACGTAGACCTCCTCCTTTAAATCGCCGTTGAGGAAGGCGGACTTGACGTCCATGTGATGGACGCGCCAATCCTCCTGGGCTGCAAGTGCGAGGAGAAGACGAACGGACTCCATGCGCGCGACGGGTGCGAAGGCGTCATCGAAGTCGACCCCCTCCTGCTGCACGAAGCCTCGTGCTACCAAGCGAGCCTTGTGCTTGACGATGGCGCCGGCTTCATCCCGCTTCAGCTTGAACACCCACTTAAGGGTGATCGCGTGGTGACCGGCAGGAAGATCCGCCAGCTCCCACGTCCGGTTCCGCTCGACGGCGTCCATCTCCTGCTTCATCGCGACACGCCACGCCGCGTCTCCCTCCGCCTCAGCGAAGGAGCGAGGCTCGCCGTCGTCGCACGCCAAGTGCAGCTCCGCCTCGAAGTCGCGCTGCGCCAGTCCAGGGACGGGCAACTCGCCGAGGATGTTGTCCATGGTACGATAGCGCAGAGGTTCGTCGTCGTGGTAGACGTCGACGCGGTCCTCGTCGTGAGATAGCGGAGTAGCGAACTCCACCATGCGCTGCTCGTCGTGGACCGAAGCTGTTGGGGCCGATCCCGGTGGTGTGGCCGCCGGTGCAGGAGAGTGGTGAGCCGGTGGTGAAGAGTGGGGCGTAGCCGGTGCCGAAGGTGGTGGAGCACTCGCCGGAGCTGGTGGCGAGCAAGGTGTCGAGGTGGACGAGCTCGGTGAAGACGAGCTGCTAGCTCCCCCGGCTCTCTCGAAGTGGACGTAGTCGATAACAAAGTCCCTGAGAGTCGAAGTCGAACCGTAGTCCACCGCCTTGTCCCACGTCCAGCCTCGCCCTTCGTCGAACACAACGTCACGCGAGATGCGGACTCGCTGTGTGTCAGGGTCGAGGATGCGGTAGGCCTTCGAGCCCTCCGCGTAGCCGATGAACACTCCCGGAGTGCTCCTGTCGTCGAGCTTACCGATGTGGCCAAGCTCCTTGGCGAACGCGAGGGAGCCGAAGACCCGCAAGTGGGAGACCGCCGGCTTGCGCCCATGCCAAGCCTCGTACGGCGTCCTGCCGTCGAGCGCCTTGGTAGGCGAGCGGTTGAGGATGTAGACGGCCGTCACCACCGCCTCTCCCCAGAAGACAGCCGGCATCCCCCTCTGCTTGAGGAGGGCCCGAGCCATCCCCACAACCGTCTGGTTGCGCCGCTCGACGACGCCGTTCTGCTGCGGGCTGTACGGCGCGGAGTAGTGGCGCTGAATGCCCTCATCAGCGCAGTACGACGCGAATTCAGCCGCCGTGAATTCGCCGCCGTTGTCTGTGCGCAGCACGCGCAGCTTGCGGCCGCACTCCGCCTCCGCAACAGCCTGCGTGCGCCTGATGGCGTCCGCAGCCTCTCCCTTGCTGCCGAGGACCATCACCCACATGTAGCGGGAGAGGTCGTCGACGAGCAGCAGGAAGTAGCGTCGTCCTCCTGGTGTGGCCGGTGTCACCGGGCCACACAAGTCCCCGTGCACGAGCTTGAGCCTCTCCTTGGCTCGGAAACTCGCCTGCTGGGGAAAGGGAAGTCGCCTCTGCTTCGTCAACACGCAGACGTCGCAGAGCTGCTCCACATGGTCAAGGCACGGCAGGCCTCGCACCATTTCCGTGGCACTGAGCCGCTTCAGGGCCTCGAAGTGAAGGTGCCCAAAGCGCTCGTGCCACTGCCACGCCTCGTCGTCCCGACGAGCTGCGAGACAGATGGGTTGTGCCACCTGCACGTGAAGAGTGTAGAGTCGATTTGCGCCTCTGGTTACCTTGGCAAGGAGGCGGCGTCGAAGATCCCAAATCCGCAACACCCCGTGCTCGATCTCGATACGCGAGCTGTTCTCATCCAGCTGTCCCAAGCTGATGATGGAGTTCCGCAGATCGGGGATGTAGTAGACGCCGGTGAGCAGCCGGTGCTCGCCAGTCTTGGCGACGAAGACGACAGAGCCGACGCCCTTGATCTCCACGGCGGAGGCATCGCCGAACTTGACGGTGCCTCGAACGCCTGAGTCGAGCTCGGAGAAGAACTCCCGCCGCCCGGTCATGTGGTGGGTGGCGCCGGTGTCGAGGCACCACCCGTCGGTCTTGTCATTGCCGGAACTGTCGCCGAGGAGGGCGTGTGCTTTTGGCTCGTCAAGGTGGAGGAGAGCCACTGCGGCCGGTGCCGCTGGAGGTAGTTCGATGCTCGCATGAGCAATGAACAGGACCGGCTGCTCCTCCTCCGCTTGCGCGACGTGGGCCTGGCCGCGTCGTGGCTGTCGACACTCCTTGGCCCAGTGACCAAGCTTGCCGCAGTTGTGGCAAGAGTCGTCTCGTGCCGGCTTTTGCTTGCCAGCATCGCCGCCCTGGGCGCCTTTGCGCGGCTTGCCGCGCTTGCCACTCTTGCGGCCGCCTGTCGTGGAAGAAGGCTCCCCCTTCTTCTTGTCACCTTGGCCGGCTTCCCACTGCTCCCGAGTGAGGAGGAGCTTCCCGCCAATGGTGACGGGTCCCGAGGGGCGCTGTGGCTCATCGCTGTCAACGACCTTGAGGCGACCCAACGCCTCCTCGATCGTCATCGTGGAGAGGTCCAGCAGAGACTCGATCGAGCGAACCATCTGCTTGTACTTCTCGGGGACGCAGCGGAAGAGCTTTTCCACAGCACTCTCCTCGCCGTAGGTGTCGTCACCGAACTGCACCAACTTCTGCAACAGAGTGTTGAGACGGAGAGCAAAGTCATCAACGTCCTCACCTGGCTTGAAGGCCAGGTGCTCCCACTCCGTGCGTAGTGCCTGCAATGTAGACTTGCGGGCGCGGTCGCTGCCGATGCGTGCTGCAGCGATGGCGTCCCAAGCCTCTTTGGCAGTCCGCTTGTTGGTAAGCGAGAAATGCATCTCGGGCGGGACTGCGGCGATGAGAGCATCCAGCGCTCGTCGATCCTGGTCGTAGTCGACGTCGCCGTACCGGACTGCATCCCACATATGCCGCACCTGGAGCTTCACCCTCATCACCGCAGCCCACTCGACGTAGTTGGTCTTGGTGAGGGTAGGCCACCCGCCGCCGGGGCCGACGTCCCTGACGACAGCCTGGTACTCGTGGTGACCACGGTACCGAACCGGGGAGAGAGAGCCACGTTGCCTGTGAGGGCCGCGCTCTCCGTCGACCCGTACGCCGCCGCCGTGCGTGCCTCCTCCAGGAGCGCCGCCGGCGCGTCCGCGCCTGTCTGGGCTGCCGCCGCGCTCGTGGGCGTGCGCGGCTACCCATTGCGCCGCTCGCCCTTGCGCTGCCTCCCTCTCCAGCAGCTGAGGGTCCGCGTCGGCGCCGCCATCAACAGAGCCGGAGCTGCTGTTGCTGCCGCGCAGAGCCTTGACCTCTGCTGCTGCCGCACGCGCTGCATCTGCCGCCGCCGCTGCTTCCACCTCCGCCCTGGCTGCTGCCAGCTCCGCCGCTGCCAGCCTTGACGCCCTTTCCGCCGCCGCAGCGGTCTCTGCCGCCGCTCGCTCGCGCTGCTCTGCCGCGACGAGCTCGGCCGTCTGCTGACGCCGCATGCTCGAGGCGACCGAGCGCTGAGACTGCCCTGCGGACATGGCGCGCTACTGGGGGGCTGTTGCGTGGAGAGAGGGCTGCTTCTGACGAGCTGCCGTCCGTCTCCGGAGAGGAGTGAGCGGGGACAGCCGGAGCTGCTGCTGCTACCGGCCGGGGCTGCTGCGAGGCCGGAGAAGGAGATGAGCAGGAGATGCTCAGGCTACAGGATACTAAGGCTCTGATACCACTTGTTAGTCGCTGGACTCTTGCTCTTGGTGATAGCAAGATCCTAACTCTCATGGAGAGGATGACACTAGGAGATGGGGCAATTTTCTTCTTGTTTATTGCTCACACAATGCCATGCCAACCTGAGGGGTTGGAGATACATATTTATAGGCTGAGAACCAGCCAAGCATATGCTAAGATGCTATCCTAGATGCTGTCCTAAAAGCAGATGCTGTCCTAAAGCAAAAGCAGATGCTGTCCTAAAAGCAGATGCTGTCCTAAAAGTAGATGCTGTCCTAAAAGCAGATGCTGTCCTAAAGCAAAAGCAGATGCTGTCCTAAAAGCAGATGCTGTCCTAAAGCAAAAGCAGATGCTGTCCTAAAGCAGTCAAAAAACAAAAAAACTACCACAGCCCCACAAAGACCACAGTACAGGGATTTATTCATCACCATGGAGGGGACTGCACGTTCAGTGACATTGCCCCACCCACCCTATAAGTTTTGCTGTGACCGGGTATGTTGGGCTACACCTGATTAATGTTGTAATACCTCACCCCAACACTGAGCCTGAAATACTACTATCATCCACTTTCATTCCAAATTTAAAACCGCTATTACAAGATTTTAGCAACATCATTCCTCAATGTACTACTCACAAAAGGTAATCCACATATCATCAACAATTTACACTATAAGAGATTCACGCTAAGAATGAAATTAAGCAACACATATATAAGCTTGGGGCCTCTCGCCCAAGAACGTCTGAAACCATGTGTTCAGGAGCATTACCTAACATAGACAACTAGCATCAATATAAGAATAATCAACTGCCTTAGATCATCAACGGTTATAAAACACATTATTTGCACATTACTAAATTCTACCATTAAGGACCATATTAATGCTAACTATCTAAGCATACCATTAAGTCTGAAAATGACAATTAAGAGTGGTATATGAATTATTGTTTGCACATGAAGCGAACGTGCTACTTTTGCCCCATGTGTGTCACCTTCAACGTTCACTTAAAAACAACAATGAAGCAATGATGAATCTAAAGACTTAGCAAATATATAATAAAACAATAAACATCAACATATATGTATTGCCATCTTAATTCACAGTTCATTAACTTATTCTTAATATTGAAGTACTGTAGATGCTTATAAGCATGGTAAAGACATATCCTCCTATATCATTCACATTAACCATGTAATAGTAACATTAAGCATTTTTGAACATCTCTTTACTTCTATTGATGCAATGCAATGCAATGTCCATATGTACCTTTAAGCTAATATCGGTACAGCCATGGTTCAAAATCCCGGCGGTTACCGGCCGGTAACCGCCGGTTACCGGTGGAGCCCGGTAACCAAAAAACCGGCCGGTATGATTTTTTTGATTTTTCGAATTTTGGCCGGTTTTTTTCCGGTTACCTGCCGGTTTTTCCGGTTACCGGTTTCAAAATATCTCAAAATTCAAATTTTGATTTTCAAATTGTGACCGGTTTTTCCGGTAACTGACCGGTAACCGCCCGGTTACCGTTACCGGCCGCCGACCGGGATTTCTTCCGGTTCCGGTTTTTGGAACCTTGGGTACAGCTGAGGGAACACTCGTCGATGAGGAACCTCTATCCCGTGAAGGTGTCTACCGAAGTAGATCTTTCCCTTATTCCATGGAGGTGCCTACTGAAGTAGATCTTTCTCTCTATTCTTGAAGGTGCCCACCGAAGTAGGTCTTTCTTAAGAGCACTCCAGACTAGTCATATAAATTTCTCACCGACCTGGCTCATGCACTCCGGACTAGTTATATGACTTACCGACCTGACTCATATGCACTTTTCATGATGTGAATGCAAGTGATGCAATACTTTCCAACAATCATTTACCATACACCAACATTGCTATCTAACCATCGATACCATGTACTCATCGTTATCATACACACCATATTTAATAAGAGTCAAGTAAATATAGCATTGTAAGTAAATGTAGATTACTAAGAGTAAGAATAAACAACTTTTACTATTCTACCATGCACTTGACTTAATCCTAAAGAAAGACGTGATTACCGACGATCAACCACCGAAATGAAGCATTAGAACCTGATAATAATTATAATACAACACCTCAATATACATCCATAACATGCAAATAAGATCACGTGCTTCTACGCTGAAACACACATCTCTTCCTTCTTACCGATGATGCTGTTCTAGCCAAGGTTCCAAATACTGGAACCGGAAGAAATCCCGCTCGGCGGCCGGTAACCAGGGATCCAAATACCGGCGGTAACCGGCCGGTTACCGCCGGTAACCGGTCTTACCGCCGCCGACCGGGAGGAAAAAACCGGCGGTTTTTATTTTAATTCAAATTTAAACTTTTGAATGTAAAAATTAGTTTCTCTAATGATATTTACATTGTTTAATACTAATAGAATGTATTAGGAAGATGCATATATTTCCCGTGTTTGATTTCATACTTTTTGCCGTAAATGTATTAGGAATTTTCAAATTTTGAATGTAAATGTTAGTTTCCCGAATGATATTTACATTGTTTAACACTAATATGATGTATTAGGAAGATCCATGCATCTCCCGTGCTTAACTTCATACTTTTTGCCATGAATATGTTAAGAATTTCTAATTTCAAATTTGAAAAACCGGGTTTTAGCGGTTTTTCCGGTTTTTAGCGGTTTTTCTCCGGTTTTTTGGGCGGTTACCGGCCGGTTTTTCCGGTTACCGATTTCAAATTCAAATTTTGGCGCGTGAAATTTGACCGGGTTTTTCCCGGTTACCGGCCGGTTTTTCCGGTTACCGGCCGGTAACCGGTACCGGCTGCCTGGCGGGATTTATCCCGGTAACGGTATTTCGAACCTTGCCGGTAATGGTAACCGGGTGGTTACCGGCTGGTTTCCGGAAAACCAGTAAAAAACCGGTCAAAATTTGAAAATCAAAATGTGAATTTTGAGATGTTTTGAAACGGGTAATCGGAAAAATCAACCGGTAACCGGAAAACCCGGAAAAAACCGGCCAAAATTCGAAAATCAAAAATTGATACCGGCCGGTTTTTTCGGTTACCGGTCTCCACGGGTAAAAACGCTAACCGGTGGTTACCAACCGCCGGTAACCGCCGGGATTTTGAACCTTGGTCCTAGCATTCAAACAAGAATAACTCACAGCTCAGGAACCTAAACATAGAAAACAATATACTTTCTGGAAACTAGACAGAATTTCCCACCTCTCTCTAGTTATCAATAGTTTAAGACTAGCCCATCGGAACCCTTGTTTTCAGCTCTAAAGGCCGGTCTGTTGCAATTCAGGACAGCAAGTTCGCAATTTCATAACTTTTTTTACATTGTGAAACATAGAAAATGGTATCACTTCTGGAAACTACGGGAAATTATCTACATTTTTCTAGTTATCACAATAATTTAATTAGACCATCTACTAATTTTCATTTGCAAAATAGCACAACTGCTACCATTGACAACCCATTTCTGGACAGCAACCTTCCCAGTGCCATCTCTTTTAATCTACCCAACCAAATTCAATGTTCTAGCACTCTACAGAAAGCTTAGACAATTACCTACATTATTGATGATATGCATGTTCCCTGGAAAAGCCGGAAGGAACCCCAAAAGTGTGATGCAAGTTTCTATTGTCAATTCGATCTACAAAACTGCATGTTCCAATATCAAAGGCCAAACCCTAGCATCTACCCGTGTCCCAAAAACTATAAAGTTCCTCCTAACACTGATCTAATCTCATGGAGAGGGTCTTAGGTTGTTACCCTAGATGTGAGCGTCATGGATGGCGAGATCGGCAACTTCCCTCCTGTTCTTCCATTGCTTCTCTCTCCCCCCTTGGTTGCCTTCCTCATCTACCCACTGGCCATGGCATTGCACCAAAAGTCTAGCAGCAATAGGGCAGCAGCACATGCTGCTTCCCTCACCTTTCTTCTCCTTCTACGGTTCTACCTCTTTCCTCTCCCTCGAGTAGCAACCATGCAACAAGCAGATTGGAAAGGCAGGGCAGTCAGCAAGCAGCAGCAAACATGCGGCGGCAGCAACAATAAGAGGGAGGCCCCTTACCTTCTTTCCATGCGGCCACAGCGACAACAAGCAGTAGCATCTCCATCAGCAGCAGCCACATACGGCCATGCATGCACGTGCGTAGCAGCAGCAGGCAGCAATGCATGCAGGCATGGATGTGCACAAAAGGGCAGCGTCTGATGGAAACATGGGCGACTACACGAGAAGGCAAAGTGGCGACATGCATGTGTGTGCACAGGGAAGAAGAAGGCAGCTAGGGTTAGCAGCTCCAGGAAAGAAAGAAAAGAAGAGGCACTGCTGTTTTTTTCCTCGCACACACCAACAAAGTTCGATGGAAGATATAATTCACACGGTCTCCTCTCTCACAAACCGACTCCGGTTTTCTCTTCACTAGAGTCTGACTCAAACTCGTTCACCCCAACTCTTAGCCCACTAGGCCCAAAAGCAAATAATAACTTTTATTGAGTTATTTCACATATGAAATTTGGGGATGTTATAAATGTATTCTGGAAGCCACAAGTTCGAGATTTGTATGGATGACTTCTATGTGGTCAGTGGTCACTCAAAAGAATACTGGTGCCCCACCACGTCAAACATCACCCCAGAACAGCACTTTCCTATCACCACCACCACCAACTTATTCAACTTTAATCATAGCCTCATTTCTACATCTGGGGACTCGTTTCCAGAATTGAGGCCCTTTCTTTTTAGTGTGACTCATTGGCCATAATTGAGACCCTTCCATTTCTTCAGTCATTGCTCTTAGCCATCTACCTTCCATTCACCTGATCCTTCTGCAATTTTGTAAAGAGATTTTGTTTATTTTTTATTCAAGTTTTACATGACATTTCCTGTTTCTGATTGGCAGGAACACTGTACTTGATACAGCGTGAAATTCAAACTACGTTGCTTGCGGCATTGTTCAGAGTTCTCATCCTTTTGATATCTGCTACTCCGTATGATCTAAATCTTCCCCTTGTGTCTCTGTTTCCTTTAATTGATATGCTTGTATAATTGATAGTATGTTAGATGAACAGGTATGCTCGCATGCCAAAGGAATTGTTCCCAACCGTCATTACAGCCATGTGCGGTAGATTATTGGACAGGCATTCTAATAAGACTGAACATTATGCCTTGCTGGTTAGTTTTTGAATATTAACTCCTTTATTCAGGAACCAATGGTCATGTGCCCTGTACCTTACATGAGTATGCAACAGGTTAATGTTCTAAATTGCTTGGAGGCAGCATTTTCAAAAGTGCCACCTTCTCCAGATGTCTTTAAAGTTCTAGTTCAAGATGGTTGTTCAGGTTAGACCCCCTTACAATTTCAAATTCAAGTTAATGTTTTGGATATATTCTCTGCATTAGTTTTCTCAATTTTTAGTAGCTGCATACTACTAAAGTAAGTTGTTGTCTTAGAAGATCTCCAGGGTTGATCATATTGCAAAATGTGTTTGGGTAACTACTGAGCTGTTACATTTTTGTACCAATGCGAGCTTTTCAGGGTCCTCACATGCTCAGCAAAAGTTAAGTGCGGTAGATGTACTTCTTCATTGTATAGAACAGGAAATGCATTTCAGCGTTAGATGCGGAGCTCTCCAGGCAAGTCATCATTCTTTTATGCGTAAAGATTGCTTTTGCATTTTTTTCTCCAATATCTGTTTGGAGACTTGATGTATTATGTAACTCTATTACAGTATTACTCAATGTTGCTACCCCCTTTTTTTATTTCTTTGCTTCTCTGATATTTTGATCTTGCGACCATTATAGAGATTTTGTCGTATTCTTCTAAGTTGCAAGTTGTAACCATATGCTGGATATCTTGCTCATATTTCTCATTAGCTATGGGGAAGGCTAAGCTTCCCTATATCGCAGTAATGCAGTTGTCATTGATATTCCATGTTTATTCAACGTAAATGATGTTGTTTCATAGCAACAATATTTGCATTAACATAAGATATGTCTGGATAATGAAATAGGAAAATATGAACCGTTTAATATGATATCACCACATAGATATACTTCATACATTCTAACATGTACGTTTGGTGTGTATGTGCATGTAGCCATAGGGATAAATTGCTTGGCACCCTTATTGTGGGACATTTTATATTGAATGTCTTTGCAGTTGCTCCACAAGTTGATACTTGCAGTTGCTCCACAAGTTGACACACTTTTGGCACTATTCATCCTTTTTTATTTGTGTTCAGGTGTTGAGATCAGTGGTTCATAATTACCCGAGCTGTGCAAACATCATTTGGGAAAAAGTTCGAGACATCGTTCTTGATTTATTGCAAATGCAAAGCTTTGTAGACCAAAGATGTGATGCAAACTTTGGGCCTTCTAAAGAAGAATCATCAATTATGGGAAAATGTCTTGTGGCTGGCATTAAGGTAATGCTTTCTGTAAATGTTTCAAAACCTTGCAGATGAAACTCGATTGTGCATGTTATTGCTTAATAGTTTGTTCCTCTATGTCACATCACATTGGAATCTGTTGCGCATTTATGAACATTAACCTTTTCTCCTTGAAGCCAACTGAATAAATTCTCGATGTTGGGTTATTCCCAACATTGCATTCATTTTGATTTTTTATGTAGATCAATTTGCTACAAATTACTACACTTAAGAATGCTTAAATTTGATTGTTAATAATATCAATATAGCGTATAGGATATAGTACCTGAAGTTGGATGTATACTTAACCTTTTTTCCCAACATAAGATCCATAACATTTGAATTGCATTATCTTGTGCTTAGATTATTTTGTTGATAATTTGGTATATGACACCTGAATATCCTGGGTTCAGATTTTTTATGAACTTGATTACTTGTTATATGACATGTATGTGGTTATGTGGTACTTGATCTTTATCCATTTTACATTAGTTATTGTGTTATTATTGACATGCATATTGAATTTGGGTCTTAGAACTTTTTTATTATGTGAACAAGCCATTCAGTTTTTGTCATGATCATACTCAGTCATTTGGTCATTTGTTAATTTGTGGCTCTATTTGTCAGGTAATGGATGAGTGTCTGCGTGTTTCATCTGGATTCAAGGGAACGGATGACCTCAAAGAATGTAGATTGCTGGATATTCAACAAATTTCTGATTGTAGCATAAACAAAATTATTAAATCTGCACCTCACTTTGAAATCGAAGTCCCTGGACCAGCAGAAAATTGCACTTTGGACATGACACTTGGAACTAATCGTTGGATTGAGGTGATAGAAACACATCTCCCTCAGGGATTATCCCATGCCTCTGCTATGGTAATTTACCACCTCTAGAACTTGTGCATTTATTTTGATATTATGTAGAATGGACATACCTGCCACTTCACTGAAAGCAGCCAACTAATCTATATTTGAATCAGTGCTACCATTTATGATGCTTAATTTAACATTGCATTATTTTTCTTTATTTTGTTATGTTCAGATAGTTGTGCTTTATGTGCAATATGGAAGAAAACTGATTTTTCTTGTGACATTTGCCAGTAAATATAGAGAGTATTGTATTGCATGGACTTTGTGTAAATGCTTTTGTGTAAAGCTGGAAGTATTTCTTTTTTTTTGTTTTCACTGGACTAAATAAAATATTTTTTTATTTGTAGGTCAGGACAGCATCACTCACATGTTTCGCTGGCATGACTTCTGATGTTTTCTTCTCCCTTCCGGAAAACAAGAGAGATTATGTGACTTCCTCATCTGTAAGTCTAATGTCTCACTTGTATGTTTCGTTGTGTTTTCCTATCCTGTTTAGAAATGTCATTGTGACATTGTCATTGTGTAGGTTCATGCAGCATTGAGTGATGCAGTTCCTGCTGTGAGGTCGGCTGCATGTCGAGCCATTGGTATTGTTGCATGTTTCCCTCAAATACTATCAAGGTAATTTTCAGAACTGCGGTTGCACTGCAGCCTCAAATGCTGAATTCAAGTTACTTAAATGAAGATGGTTACTAGCCCATAACGTACTATTTCCTCCTGCAGTCCTAGTCTACTTGTCAAGTTCATAGATGCCATTGAGTTTAACACACAAAATTCGTCAACTCCAGTATGATGTCTCCCTCTTATCTTTAATGCTTATCAATTCTTCTCATTTTGTATCAAGTATATAACGTAATACTGTACCATCACTGTAAATGTTTAGGTTCGTATCACTGCTTCATGGGCTTTGGCAAATCTTTGTTCTTCTATTCGTTTTAGAGCATTGGAACTGCATACGGTTGCCTCTGCAGGTATGAATTTAATGTTGATGGTTACAGGCTTACAACATCTACAATATAACATGCTTATCTTGCCACTATTTTTTTTCAAGTGCAGGTGTACTAGATAAACGAACCATATCTTTGTTGGTTGAAATTGCTTTGCGCCTGGCCAAAGATGGTGAAAAAGTAAGCTTGTCTTAGTCAACTGATGTGCTTTTAATTTATTCACTGAGTGAAGGGATTATTGGAGAGACATTATTAATTGTAAAATGAAAAGAATTGGAGGCTGCCTATATATGTCTGTAACTCTGTATAAAGGGTAACATTGATATTTTCTTGTTTTATTTTCATTCAGGTAAAATCAAACGCCGTTAGAGCCCTTGGGTATCTTTCAAGATTTATCAGATTCAATCATCATTCTGAAGCAGTTAATGACCCAAGGTTGCTTAACATTCTGTATGCATCAATCGCTATTTTTCTTAGCTGGTTTCTTCAGTTTACAATTTTCTGGACTTTTGTGACAGTGGTTCAATTTTCTGTGGAGATCCTGTCTGGCTTGAAAGAATGGTACAAGCTTTGATGTCTTGTGTGACAACCGGAAATGTAAAGGTACTACAATAAATGGTTGCACTTAAAAATTGAAAATTCATGTGCTGAATGCCTTTTTGTTCTCCACAGCAGTATCCTGGTTTCTGAGCTATTTTCTTGTGTTAAGGCGAGAGTAAAGATACGCATTTTTGCCTTCTTGTTTTATCCTTATGAAGAACACCTCAATTACCAGGAATAGAAGTTCAAGAATTTGCCTATACTATTTTTCTAATTCTTATGATAGTTGAAGTGATAGTTGAATGTAAAGATTCTTGACATGAATAACTGGTTCCATTTGACATGTCTTTTGTCTTTTATTCAGGTTCAATGGAATGTTTGTCATGCTCTTAGCAACTTATTCATGAATGACACCTTGAGACTTTCAGATATGCCTTGGTATGTATTTGTACACATCAAAATATCAAATAACCTTGTTCCAGTTTGCTTCAAAAAACTTGTGCTGTGTATTTCTCTCAAATACTTGGAAATTTTCATGCATTCCTTTCTTCTTTAGACTTTCCCTTGCACAAGCATCACATGCTTTCTTCATCTTTTGAAAGCATTTTGAATTAAAAGATCTATGTACTATATGCCTAGTTGCTTACAAAAGATGGAGAACAATGGGAAAAGGAGGAGGTTATTTCATATATTCTAAATCTAATCAAAGGCAACCTTCACCCACATCTTCTATTCTTCATCTATTTGTCTTAAAGCATTGGATCTAAACAGTCAGAAATTAGCACAATAATTATTTCTGTCATTGTCAACCTTTTCAACTTGAAGTGCGGTATGTAATAGTACCTAAGGTTTCCGTGCTGGAGTACTGTAGCAATAGTGGTTGCCCATGTCACATGCTCACAGCACAACACACTGAGTATAACTGACATCATGCTGCAGGAATCTTCTGATGATATTCTACAAATTAAACTTCATAGATATTTAGCTTTGACATTGCCTCCTAAATTAGGACATGTTGGTGTCATCTTATGAAGTCTGTTGATCATGATAGACCTCTGTAAATGCTCCAACTTCATATGTATTTAGTGGTTCTGATTTTCAGGTATTCTGTGTAACAGGGCATCAAGTGTTTATAGCATACTTCTTCTACTCCTCCGTGACTCAAACAATTATAAGATAAGGATGCATGCAGCTGTTGCCTTAGCAGTGCCAGTCTCAAGGCTTGGTTTGTCCCCTGATTGCTTTTAATTTCCACCTTTGTTTAAGCATTGGCCTTTCACATTTTGCAAATGCCATATCATTCCAACGTACTAAAACTTTGTTCCATTATTATTTAGACTGTATTTGCCCATGTTATATACTAGATTGTTTTGTTTTGTTGGATAAATCCATGAAGCTGCTGCATACTTCATTTTGTTGGATATTTGTATCTGGAGTTCTGGACTGTGCACTCATTCTGCAGCTAAATCCATGGTGCTGCTGGATGCTTACCTTTTCCCTCTTCTGTATAGATTATGGTAGCTCATTTCCAGATGTTATTCGAGGCCTTGAGCATGTTCTTGAGTCATTGAGTTCAAATAATTCATCGTCACCTTCAAATTTCAAACAAAGAGATAACCTTGAGAAACAGGTTAGTGTTGTTGATGCCTATATAGATTTTATTTGCACCAAAGCATGTTTCGCAGCATTGTTGAAGCTTTTGCTTGCTTTTTTACAGCTTACGTTTACTGCTCTTCATTTACTTGGTTTTGTTTCACCAAAGGATGATCAAAGCCTGAAAGATTTTCTTATCAAGGTAAGGGACTCTTAGTCTGTGTATTAGTGATTTTTAACACTGTAAGTCTTTATCTCTACAATGTTGTTCAGCGGCCGGGATTTACCCCGGTTCCGGTTTTTCGATCCTTGCTCAGGACAGATTGATATTGTTAGAACCTGGATACATGAGTGTCAGGAGCATTTGTTGGTCCTGTCTGTCATGTATGGAAACATGAAACATAGAACACTGAATTTGCAGAGTTCCGGTTTTTCGATCCTTGCTCAGGACAGATTGATATTGTTAGAACCTGGATACATGAGTGTCAGGAGCATTTGTTGGTCCTGTCTGTCATGTATGGAAACATGAAACATAGAACACTGAATTTGCAGAGTTCTTAGAAAAAGAAAAGAATTACCTTAAGATGCTGCTTGGTCCCGGTGGATATGGCATTTTATTGCAATCTACAGTTAATTTTCGTATACGGTTTAAATGTTTAATGCTTCAATTTCTTTGTAGTTGACTGACAGATTTATTATTCTGTTATCCTATCTAATTCGTGTGCCATTTTGAGCAGAAAGCATCGTTTCTAGAAGACTGGCTGAAGTCATTATGCTCATCGTTCAATAATGCTGAGGACCAGCCTTTGGCAAGCGGGACCATAAATGATGAAGATGGTTTCAGCCCAAACGTGTCACAGAAAGTTATGCTTTCCTCTGCAATGAAGTCCTTGCTCGACGTATATACAAGTGGAAATCAGCAAACTATTGCTCAGAGATTTGAGCAATTGGCTAGAAGCATAGCGTGAATGGCAAATATCTATGGTGATCTCCACCCCATTAACAAGCTGCAAGATCTTGTCTGTCTTCCTCTTGGAAAGCCAACCCACCTATCAATTGATTCTTAAGGCTCCCAATAAAGAGAGGCAACATGACTTGTTCAGTGATATATTCCATGAACTCAACGAAGCTGCTGAGTTGGGCGATTTCAGATCTTGGCCATCATGCACAATCTCCTGGCAGCTAGTCAGATACTCAGATCTATGCAAAATTGCATCCATGCGTTGTATTCTAGTGTAAAATAGTTCTTGAATTTCTTCCAGGTGTGGTCATGTTGTACATCATATGTATACTCCTTGATGATTTATTTTATGATTGTTAGTGTGAATATACGTAGCATCCTTTTAGTGAGGGGTTCTTCCATAAAAATTTTGTAGTCCAAAGTAACAACAAAACTGCGGATTCATACCTTTATTTCTAATTTCATATGAAACCGTAATAATACGGATTATGTATTTGCCTTAGGTTTGAATGCCTGATTAGCCTGATTATACCACTAGCATGATTGTTCGTTCGTATGCCTTATCTTTCCGCTCATTTTGGTTCTGTTAATGCAACAGAAAATGAATGCCAGCCATTTCAGTTGGGGCTGTCGTTAGCGTTGGAGGTACACCACAGAAGTATTCGTCTACCAACCACTATAAATGGCAATGCACTGTTCCGTTGTTCCACTGTTAACTCATAACATTGCTGAACAGGGATGTTCAATGCTATACTCAACTTTCACAGCTTTTATACACTAAATGCGTTCCTAATTTCCTGGTTTGGTTTCAGCATCTTGAGCTGTAGCTGTGTTGATTGGTCAGAATTGGTGGTTAATGGTGAATATGTGACAAGTTGACAACAATCATGGCAACAGGCAGCGGCTGTTCCAGGCAACTTTGTGCCTGTCAACTCTGAATTTTCCTGGACTGGCTTCAGGCTTGACCTTTGGTGGCCCAGTTGCTGGCCCATTTTCCGTCTCTGTTCTGTTCTGTCATTCTGTGTTGAGTGGGTTCCACTTTACACCAACACCCTTTCCTATTTATTTGTTCTCATACTGTGATTTGTTGTTCGCCTATTGTTGTACGAGTCATGTCGTTTTCTGGAGAGGCTTTCCTTTCCTTTCCTTTTTAAATTTTTGCTGGAGAAGTTTTTGCACAAAATTGCATGAAGGTTAGGATGAGAATGATACCTGGAAAGCTGCATATACACTTTTTTCTTGTGGACCTCCGTTTTTTTTTAAAAAAAAATCCTGCTAATTTGTTTGTTGTACATGGCTTCCCTCAGTTCCCCCTGAAGGCATGTTTTAAGATCGATTTTTTTTTAAAAAATACACTTTTTTATTAATATTACAAAAATATACCGCTGTTTTAAAAAATTGCAGAAATAATTATCTGTCATCAATTGAAATGGTGACAGAATCTTTTGTTGCCATTTGAATCTGGGTAAGAGTTTCTCTTGCCATTTTGAATAGTGACAGAAGATTTATTGCCAAATGAATAGACAATAAATTGCCACGTCGGTGCCACGGGTTCTGTCGTCATTTCAATTGGCGATAGAGAAACCAATTGTCAATTAAAATGGTGATAGAAGCCTCCACATCTTCAATTGTTATTTTAAATGATGACAGAGGCCCCGCACCCTCTGTCGACCAGTTGGCAACAGAGACTTTGTCGACATTTTATTTGGTGATAGAATATTTGTCACCAATCCAATTGGCGATAGAGACTGTCGATATTTCATTTGGTGATAGAATCTTTATCATCAATCCAATTGGCGATAGAGATCTACATGTTGCCATGTAGGATTCCATGTAAGATTGTTGCCAATTAAAATGGCGACAGAGATTTGTTGCCATTTGGAATGACGACAATAGATTATGTCTGTAATTTTTTAAGCAGTGATATATTTATGTAATATTAATAAAATTATATTATTAAGTAAAATTCTTTCAGGATCTCTATACATGCATTGTTGCACTCTCCCATAATATTAGCAATTAAGTGGTCAATGGATATCACAATTAGCTAGCTGGTCTTTTTTCACATCCCCTAATAGAGAATTGAGCACATAACTCTTTTGCACTTGCAGATTATAACATGGCAACAATCGCGTATGACATGTGTTGTAGGGGTGGCCCCCACCTAAACCCAACAGGCCTGTTAGAAGGTTATAGGGCCCAAAATGGGACATATGTAATGGCTTAAATACCCCTGACAGGGAGGTACCGATGTAAGGACACAATTGTAAAAGCACAGCCTATATGAATATATATACAAGGGAAGGCTAGGAGGGAGACGAGAGGTCATCACTTTCTCCCAACTCTCCACTACCACATCTCTCTCTGTTTGGTTTGTAACCACAACAGTTGGCGCCGTCCGTGGGGAGGACAGGAGAAGCCAAGCCTGAAATCCGAAGAAGGATGGCACCGAAAAAAGCTTCGTCGACGGCGGCGAAGGGAAAGAAGGCGGCTGGGTCGGAGCGTCGTATGGGTACCAGGGCTTCGGCATCGGTTGTCGCGGGCGCGGGTGACGGCGCGGGCGCGGTGGTCGCGGACGTCGACGCTCGCACTGCGACGACCAACCCCGTCACTGGCGCTGCGACGACCGACCCCGCCACTGGCGCTGCGACGACCGACCCCGCCACCGCCGCTACAACGACCGACCCCGCCGACGTGACAGCGACCAACCCCGCCACCCCCGCCGCAACGCTCGCCGGTAGCGCGGACCGGGCGGTTGGAGATAGCCACAACGGAGCGACCGACAGTTTGGGAGCTCGCGAGGCGATCATACCCGTGCCGACCCGTCCGCTGGGCGCGCTGGCGGCCCCGCCCGCACCAGCGGTGGAAAGCGCCCTGCTGGCGGCCCTCAATGCGTTCCAGCGGGAGCTAGGAGATCTTCGCGGGGCTGTCCGAGACATGCAAGAGGCTCGGAGCCAGCAGGCTGCGCCAGTAGTCGCGCCAGAGCCCGCGCCGGAAAGGGCAGACAGCTGCGACGCCCCCACATCCAGCCGCGTGCCGCTGCGATGCGTCGATCCAGAGTCCCCACTTTCAGCAGGACTACAGCAGGCGGCGTGGCCCGAAGACTTCAAATTCCCCAGTGTCATCGAGCCATACAAAGGCGATACGGACCCTCGCGAGTTCGTGCGCATGTACGAAACCGCAATCGAGGCCGCGGGTGGAGACGACACCACAAAGGCGAAGGGACTCCCCCTCGCGTTGCAGGGAGTGACGCTTTCCTGGTTTTTTACCATAGAGACAACTCCATCTACGCGTGGGAGCAGATCCGCGACCGCCTCCAGAACAACTTTCAAGGAAACTATGTTGAGCGGGTCGACGCGGACCAGCTCTTCGCCGTGAAGCAGAAACCCTCGGAGAAGCTCCGGGACTACTTCAAACGCTTCGCGAAGATACACTGTCAAGTCAAAGACGTTAACGAAACCACCGTTGTCAATGCAGCCATACAGGGCCTTCGCCCGGGCCCGATGGCCGAGTACAACGCACGGAAGCCAATCAAGACAGTGACGAAGCTCTTCGACAAAATGGAGGAATACGCCAGGGCGGAAGAGGACGCACAGCGAAGACAAGGTGACGACTCCGACACCAACCAGGCCGGTGGCTCGGCGAAAACCGAAGATCCGCCGAAGGACGGTTCTTTGAAGGGAAAACACAAGCAAGAGTCGTCCAAGGACGCGCCCGAGCGTAAGGACGCCCCGCACAAGGAGCCGTCCGATAGGACCAAGCGCGGCAAGCAGAAGTCGTGGCGAGACCGGTATGTCTTCGACATCGAAGGCGGCTCCGAAGAAAACGCTTCCGCTGGTCGTGGCGGTCGGGGGCGCCGAGGCCGGGGACACGAAGGGTAGGGGACGGAGCGCGCACGCGCTTACTTCGACCAGGCGCCAGCTCTGCTGCCACCCGTTCGGCGGATAGGGGACGGAGCGCTCGCGCGTCTGCTTCGACTAGGCGCCAGCTCGGGACGGAGCGCTCGCGCGTCTACCTCAGCTGCCAATCCAGGCATCGGCTTCGGCTACGGCCTCAGACCCCGGGACCCGCTGCACACCAAGGCTCCGCAAGTTCGGAAAAATTCACAGGCCGCAGGGACGGAGGGGGCCAAAGGACTCGGCAACATGGCTTCGGCCCTGTGAAGCCCTTCACCATGAGAGGCTCCTGTTGTAGGGGTGGCCCCCACCTAAACCCAGCTGGCCTGTTAGAAGGTTATAGGGCCCAAAATGGGACATATGTAATGGCTTAAATACCCCTGACAGGGAGGTACCGATGTAAGGGCACAATTGTAAAAGCACATCCTATATGAATATATATACAAGGGAAGGCTAGGAGGGAGACGAGAGGTCATCACTTTCTCCCAACTCTCCACTACCACATCTCTCTCTGTTTGGTCTGTAACCACAACAACATGCATACATACAGCTGCCTTCTTTTGGGCTTATGGCTAGTGGTGGAGCCAGAAAACTTACAATGGGTGTGCACACTTCACGCGCACAATTCTAATAGTTTCGTAACATCATAACTGCAATATATAAGTTTAAAATATGTCAAAAGTACAATACAAATAGTTCAAATAAGGTCTTACATGAATAGGAGATTACAAAATATGTAATAAAAGTTAGAATACTACTTTACATGTTTTCATCCCTTGAAAATGCTTGATTATATCTTCTTTACTAACTTTCAAGAAAATATCACGCTCAATAAATATAACTAAACAATCATTCAAGAATTGATCGCCGATACTATTTCTCAACCTGTTCTTCACAAGAGTCATCGCGGAGAATACTCTTTCAACACTCGTCATCGCCACCAGTAGGAACAACACTAATTTGATAAGCAAATGCACCAACTTGTAGATTACATGCTTTCTTGTTAGGACAAGCTTAATAGAAAGCTCATCAAGATTCTTAAGACTCTTAAATCTATCATCTCTTCGCATGTCATTAACAAAGTTATCAAGTTGAAAAGAAAGTCTCATGAAATTTGTATTTGAAAACTTATTGAAGTAAAATTTGGCAAGACTAAGTACTTTCTCCTTATCAAAGGCTTCAAATGAGTTGAGAGGATTCAGGTAGACATGCAAACAAGCAACTTCATATTAACTTTGTCAAACCGACTGTTAAGTTCTTGAAGAACACTATCAATAATGTCCAGATATACTTCTCTTCTAAAATCAGAATGGAATGTTTACATTGCTATAATGCTACTCCTCTTGATCACTGGCCACTACTCACTGGCGGGATGTAGGACTACTCCAGTGCTCCCTGCCTTCTTGGCTGGTTTGGCAGTTTGAATAATTGAATGATTCAACTTGTTGATCTCTGTTGCTCTACATTCACATTTCACAAATCACAAAAATGTTTTCAACTCTCCTAATCTCCAATCACAACATTCCATTCTCACAAATCCCAAATCATAAATCAGAGATTCAGAATCGAATGTTGCTCGGCTGCTCTAGTGCTCCCTAGGCCCCTGGCCCTCAGCGGCCCAATCGCTGATGGTTGCAACCTGCTCCGATGCTCCCCTTAGATGGCCGTTGCTCCTGCTCTCCAGCCCCGCGCGTTGAAATGTTGGCCCACTGGTTGTAGAGTCGCCACTCACCGAGCGGAGTAGCTGCTTCATGTCTTCGTGGAGGACAGGAGACAGGAGGAGTGGGGAGAGATTAAGGATTTAGTGCTATCTCATGTCTGGATGAGTAGATGACTAGATAGTGTGTGTGTTCGGTTCATCGGTTGGGCACTTAGGCCACCTGGGCTGGCCAGCTTTGTGAATTATGAGTTTGAGACTCTGAGCGCACAACGCCACAGCTTGAGGCTTGAGCAGTTGAGTGGGCTGGCCTGAGCTATGCTTGAGTGGGCTGGTCTGGCTAGAATATGCATAGCTACAATGTTAATCTTGCACGTTTGAAATTTTTGGGTGTGCCCAGGCATATTGGGCACCCCGGTCAGCTCCGCCCTTGCTTATGGCTTTTGGCTTATCTACAGCAATTAACTTTCAAATGAATTGCCTTTTCAAGACGGGTCTATAAGTCGATTGTAGTAAACAATGTACACACTTCATCTATATCGGTCAAAATCGCACGCGAGTATCTCTTTTCGTACTCTCTCGTGAACAATCAGAATTCAAAAAATTCAGCCAAAAGACAAAAACCGCAGTGAAAAGAACCAACCAACATATTTAAAAAAAGGACCATGTACAGTGCACATCACATATCCTACCACAAAATGGCAAACATTTACTCCATAATCCGTAAACACATGAACAAATACCGGAGAGCACGTACACCACAAAATGGCAAACATTTACTCCATAGTCCGGACTCCGGACCACATGAACAAATACCGGAGAACATGTACACCACATGCCATAAAATGGCAAACATCCAATCAATGGATACTCCACACACAAGTTACTGGATGAGCAGTCCTGTAGGGTAAGGGCCTCTACTGCCATTGTCTCCCCTTTTGGCGCCACAAAAATTAATTGTCCACACACAAATCCATCTAGCTAGCACTTATTGCTCTGTGGCCAAGTCTGAATTTTCCAAAAGATTTTGCATTCTAAATTGAGATCTCCAAATCCTTTTGTCCAAACACAACCATGCACTAGGTGCAAGTTTGCTTTTTTATAAAACCTGTGGCAGACCCCGTTTGAACAATGGCTGGCAGGGTAGTCCGTGCTGCTAGCAAGTGGCTTGGCTTCCATGGATAAACATATGATAGGTACTGTTTCTGAAATTTGCGCAACAAAGGTGGTGATCGGTTCGGCTGAAAAGCTCATGGCTGAAAACACTGTAGCTGGCTGAAAAAAGCACTGTAACTGACAGAGACTTATTTAGCATAATTAAATTTAAAAAAATTTAAAAATATAAAAAATATGTTAGTCCATTACGTATAATACAAACAAATACGGGAAAAAAAAGAACCGGCAAAAAAGCTCAACAAAAAACCAAAAGTTCAGAAAAAGACGAAAATTATGAATAGTGAAAAATAAGCCAGAAGCCAGAAGCCGAAGCCGAGTTGATCAGAGCCATTTATTCCTTCGAGATTCTGTGCAGCAGGAGTAGGTCGGCAGTATTGGCCCAGTTTATTTTCCATGACTAAGGGTTTTTGATTATGGCTAATGACTTTTTACTATGTTGTTCGAGACGGTAATATATGCTGACGTGAATGACACACATACCGACGGATCTAAGATGCCATTTGAAGAAACGGTTTTGAGAAACCTATTAAAAAAATCGTAGTGTTCTTTTAGCTTCCAAAAAAGCTGAAAAAAAAGAACACGTCATTGTCCACTGGATTCAATAATCTAACAAATCTTGCTTTTATCTTACCAGTGGAGTGCTAGTCCCTCCACGGAGTGCTGACCGGTGCCTCCATTTAATAGCTGTTGTTTTCAGAAGATTGAACGCACCAAGAAAGTGACTTTTTTCGACAAAACCAGGGATTATTTTTCGTACACCGGGTCATTTACGTAGCCTATGGATTACTGCCACTTATGGTCCAAGATAGAGGTTGTTTTAGTCTTATACACATAATTATACACATAATAAAGGGCAGAAGTTGATACCTTGATTTTTTTACATAGTTTGTCCCTAGTTGTATACACGTATCCCTAAGTACAACTACCGATAAATATATCATAGGAGGATATAATGAAAAATATTGTTTGAAAAAACTAAAATAACATGCATTTTATAAACTAAAACCAACTTTTTGAAACATATCTCGATGGAAAGTGTTGGAATATGGCCACAGATCAACACACCTATATTAAGCGGAAGTTCCATGTTGTCTAACAAAGAACAGAGAAAACAGATGACTAGAACCAAGAAAGTTTCAGAGCTTAAGAGGGAGAGTGTTGGGGCAATTTTTTTGTTATCAATTTTCAACTGTAATTTACATTATCGACTATATTACAAACCCCTTTTCTTTCTACAAAACACTAGACCGATCGAGATCCGGTTTCTTCGGCCTCAATTATAAAGCCGCCTACTGACACCGCGCAGTATGCTGACAACTGCTATAGTGCCCACCGACTGCTACAGGAACCCCGCCGCCGACTGCTACAGTGCTCGTCGACTTCTACAGGAAACCTGCTAACGACTGCTATAGGGACCTCCTGATTGCTGCAAAATCCAACGACCGCTACAGTGCAGGCCGTGTGCGACCACACAGAGACTGATCGAAACGACCACAAAGAATTTTACGGACACCGATCGTAACAACCATACATAGACTGATCGTAACGACCACATCGAAACTAGTCGTGACGATCACACAGACACCGATCGTTACAATCATATAGACACCAGTCATAACGACCACACAAATCGATTGACCAGTCAAATTTATTCGACCACAGAAAGTAGTACCAGCAAACAAACGAAGAATGGATAAGCACGCAGGCAGCAGCGAAAACAAATGAAAGCCATCAATACACGGATCTATGGCCGAAAGATTAGCAACTTCATTAATCCGCCGCACTCGTGCAGCTTAATTAGCTCTTTCTTATCGTTTCCATTTTCCCTTGTTTTGTCTCCACTAATCATAATACCACGCTGGCCTGCTGATTAATGCATGCATGCGTCAGAGGGTATTGAACAAAAGAGCAAAACACATTTCTGATATCTTCGAATCTGTCAAGTGTCTAACATGCATGGTTGGTACCAACGTAGGAGCATCACTCTCTCTAGGCTCTAGCTATAGTTAAGTAGGTTTTTTTAAGCTGTGTTTTGTAATTTTTGGTTTACTTTTTAAATTATGATTGTTCGCAAGAAAGAGTATGGAGAGAGACACTTGTATGTGATTTTGACTAATATAGACGAATTCGATGTAGTGTATACTACAATCGACTTATATTCCCTGTCTTGAAACAACACTTCATTTAAAAGCTAGTTATTGTACCATAAGACAAAAGTTATAGGTCCAAAAGAACTTAGCCTTATTCTATGCATGGATATTGTACACGTCACCTATGTTCAATCCAGGATAATGTTGATGCACCCCAATGTCTCTCTCTACATGTGTTTACAACTTTATTCAGGAGTTTCAATATTCTTTTTTTAAAAAAAATTTAGACAATGGGTTACAACTTGTAGTAAGCATAGATGTACGTGTGAAGTATCAGCTGCCGGTTTTTACTTTTGTTAGGTGCCAATACCCATGTAATCAACCGATGATCCCCTCCCCAAATTTAAGGCATGTTAAACATTGTGATTCGTTCAGTAACTCATTTATAGCATTTGCACCAGTTGCACTTAATTAGACATTTTTTTTCATTGTGATAGTATGGTGCATGTCTCCTTTGATCGCATCACTTATCCCTTCCTCTTCACTTCACCAGTTGCACTTAATTAGACATTTTTTTTTCATTTCTATTATATGGCGCCGTGCATGATTACTAGAGCAAATGCGACAACTGCCTAAAGATAAAGCATCAAATAAATCTATGAATTTCGCATAAAAAGCTAGGTAAGCCACTAGATAAGCTTCTCCCTTCGCTAAATTTGGATCGTCTATTTCTTTCATTTTGGTATCGTGCACGATTACTATAGCAAATGCGACAATAATCCCATTAAGGTAAGACATCAAAGATCACACACACAACATAATGCAAGTTTTCTAATTCACTTTATTCGCCCTTCTCTCTCCCATTCCCATCGCTCCATCCATGTTTAGACTTGTCGATTTATATCAGTTAATTTGGTGTGTCGTGCGGGATAGCGTGTACAAATATGATGATGCATTATAGAAGCCATGAAACAAGTTTCATCTACCTTTGTCACCACACTATTATCTATTTTATATCAATTTGTTATGTACACGGTTGAAAAGTACAAATGCGACAATATTATCATTATGGATAAAGCATCGTGTCACAAACTTTCTCTCTCGCCTATTCAAGTTCTATCCACATTCATATCTAGTGATATACCCGATAACTAGTATAAACACGATAAACCTGTAAAAAGATAAAGCACCACATAAAGCATACATCTCAATTTACCACGTCGACTAGCGGAGGACATATACATATGTCATACAACCCACTTAGGCTCTATATTGCCCACAACAAACCGCAACCCCCAAAAAAAATCCAACACAAATGGACCAAGCTCACAAAAAGCTAAAAAAACAATAAACCAAATGATACTGGGTCGTCCAATTTTCTCGACGTAGGATCAAGATACTCACGTGTAGCCTCTCGCACCATAGTGATCCTCTATTGCCAATGTAAGAACGAACACTCTTTAATTCGCAAAAACACACACGCCGAATTTCACGACCACCAAGCGAAACCCTATCGTACTTCCAATTCTCAGCGAAAAAGTTGAATGATCTCGATTAGCAGGAACTCTTAAATTTCCCCATTGACGACATCAGTCATCAAGAAGAACAAAGCAAATATCAAATCAATCTATTATTTTATATAAAGGTGGTCTCATATCTCGTCCCCCTACAAGATGGAGGGGGTGCATCTATATATGAGGCGGCCCCACCTTGAACACCTCACGCATGGGTCTAAAGCCAACGGACTTGAATCTTGTTCAGTCTTGTGACCGAGACTTATACCATAGTCTGGTTCGGACCCAAAGGCGAATTGGACTTCTAGCTAGAAAAGAGATACATGGCCACACGTGGATCAGTTTGGCCAGAATAAACAGCACACAGATTACCTTCTGAATTGATTTGGAATGGTGCTGTGATAATCATGAGATTGGACCTTTCCTTTCTCATGTGCATGGCCCCTCTCTGCTTGCTATGTGAGCTTTGCTCCCTTGGTGTTTGTAGGACACATGAAGAGTCCCTTCAAACGTGTAGCACCAAATCAGCATGATAGTTTTCTTTCCATCTTTTCTTGACCAAATCAATTAAATGCATAGTAGTTATTCTCTCTCTATTTCTTCCATCATTAGGCTGCATGCTTTGATTCCAGGCGGCCAGCACATGCGCATCCGTATGAACTCTTCTTTTGACGTCTCCGGCATCTCACACAAACCTAAGAACAATTAAAATACTAGTACTAGATAATATTCAGTTCTCATGTAAATTAAAACAAAATTCAAGTAGAAGCGAGTTCACCCGATAATATTTAATACGGTTCAATAATTATTTCCAGTCAAATAATATTTTTAACTGAAATGTATAAGACATGTGCGCATCCGCATCACCAAATCATAATAATCACATCCAAATCTGCATCACCAATTCTCCACGTCCCAAAACTAAATAGCTACTCCTAGTCACAAAAATAGTCGATTTGGACATTGATATGATATCTAAAATGTAACTTTGACCACCAATCACTATCATAATATATTTATAAAACCTAATAAAATTATGATATTATAAAAGTACTGTTCGAGACAAATTTACACATAATTTTTATATATCTAATCTAAGTATTTAAAATATATCGATAGTCGATGTTTTTAAAAGTTTGTCTGGCACTATTCTAAAGCAACTTACTTTTTAAACTAGAGAGGATATTTAGGTCTCATTTCAAACAGTTTTACCTTCTGGTTTTTTTGGCTTTCGGCTTATTTAAGCTAGAAGCAACTTGGAACGCATCGGCTTCTAATTTCGGTTTATTTTGTTTTTCAGCTTTTTGCTTTTTCCCTTATTCATTTGTATTATCCGTGATGATATAATAGTTTTTTTCTCAATTTTTTCTATTTGCTACTCATTTTTTCTCAAAGAAGTTAATAATTAGTATAGTATAATTTTAGTCAAAAACTATAACTATAAATTTGGTCTTGCTCATTTATGCTTGAGCTTCTGACTTCTAGCTTATTTTTTACTATTCCTAAATTTCATCTTTTTCTAACTTTTTGCCTTTTTTTAGCTTTTTTACCAGTTCTTTTTTCCCGTATTCGTTTGTATTATCCGTGATGGACTAATCTATTTTTAATTTTTAATTTTTTAAATTTAGTTATGTTAAATAAGTTATTATCAGTTACATAATAATTTCAATTATAAAGTAGCCTTTTTCACCCTAACTAGTAGCACCTAAGTTAAAAGCAAGCTGAAGTAGCACCTTAAGCAGTTAAGCACCCTAGATCACATCACATCGCATCGCATTAAATTAACCTCAAGCACGGATCAAACCACCTCTTCCTCAATTTGCTCCCCCGCCGCGGGCCCCACACGTCAGCCTCTGCAGCCCACCTCTCCCGCGACTCCATAGAGAGCAGCGAGAGAGAGGGGCGAGCAGAGCCGTGGAGAGAGATGGGAGAGGAGAGGAGGGGAGGAAGGGACGAGGCGGCGTCGGAGGCGGCGGCGCGCGCGGCGGAGCAGGCGCGGGAGCTGCAGGACGCGGCGGCTGCGCTGCTGTCGCGGACGTGGGCGGCGGAGGAGGCGCTGCGCCGCCGCGCAGCCGCGCTCGAGGAGGAGCTCGCCCGGCTCCGCAAGGCCGCCGCCCACGCCGACAGCGACAAGGTACGTACTTGATGCTCCCTCTCGCTCTTGCGTCGTCGCCCTCGCCTTCGTGTGCGTCGGCGTGTTGGTGGGTGGAGAGCTGGAGTGAGATCGCTGCGCTGGTGTTGGCTGCCTAGGGTTTCGTGCGCTGCTGGCTCGGCTCCGCTCGCCGCGTGGGCGGGCGGCGGGTGGTACGGCACGGCGGCGCCGGATCACTGGGGGAGATCTGCATGTGTGGCACTGCAATTTAGTGTGCTGTGAAAGTCTCAACTTTCGGTAGTGCCAAGATGTACCTGTGGAGGTTGTGATGCGTGGGGGCTTTCGAGTCCATGTCTTTCTGAATCATTGTGCCATTCTATGTGCCTGCTGCTGATTGATCGTCACAATGTGCATGCTTTTGCTTGTGCTGATGTGGTTGTGGCCTTGGGTGTGCTTCTGCAGATTGAGGACGACTTGGATCGAGCGACGTGCCTCATAAGCGATGGCGACATTGCGTCGCTGCTCCCGAGCAAGGCACATGGTAATTGGTGTTGTTTTGAGCTTGCTTTTGTTCTTGCTTTTTTGTCGTCTTCTTGTGTGTGTGGTGGTGGTGGGGGGGGGGGGGTGATTCTGTTATTTTCACATTTTTCCCTATTTTGGGTTTGCAGGTACTTTTCTGAAGATGTTCTTGGGGCCGGTGAATCTGCGGGCGACAAGGAAGGAGGTGCAGCTCAAGGTGAAGGAAGAGTACAATAGCTACAGGGTATGTGTAAAATCGCAGTTTTGATGCTAAAATGGGGACTCTAGATGAAGTGTATCTATCTGTGTTTGAGCTACACCAGCAGATAGAGATTTTTGAAATTTAGTTTGTCCTTTGATCTTAGTGAAAATGTACAATCTGTACAAGTCCCTGTCTTTCAATGGCTCAAAGCTTCTACAAAGTGAAAAAGTGCATGCTTAGCAATATACAAGTTTTTCACCATGAGCTTCAAATGATATCCGAGTCAGCTGGGGAGGTACAAAAAGGTGTTTTGAGTACAAATTGATGAAGCTCAACTGACATAATAGCTACTTTTAATTATTCCATTTGTATCTGACACCATTCAGTCAACTGTGGTCTATATATTAGTCTAACTTGTGCAAATTGTGATAAATTAATTAATCTTAAGTTGTTCAATTAAAGAGAGTCACATTAATGTACTCTGATTTGCCTATGTCACTGTAACAATATTATTTGGATCGTTCTATGTTTGATCGTCTTTTGAGTATACCTATCTATAGTTTGACATTTGCTTTTCATCTGCCTGTGCGGAAGGAAAGTTACTTCAGCTTTTATGCTCTATGGAGAACTGTGTATAGATATGGATATCCTGACTGGATAGAAATTTCGTTATGTTCATAATCCTTCCTTTTTCCCCATTTTTTTCAGGATAGGACTGCCTTACTGTTTCTTGGTTTCCCGATGATTCTGTTGTTTCTTCGATCATGGTTATGGAATGGATGCTTTCCAGCATTGCCAGTTCAGCTATACCAGGTACAATCTACAATCTGATGCAGTGATACTTGTTCATGTCAATTTAGTATTAGTAACAGCATAAACTAATGCCATGTTTGATGCCATGCCAAAGATAAACTGACAGCTCAACTTATCTTATGTTTAACAGGCTTGGCTGTTGTTCCTGTATACAACTTTAGCTTTGCGGGAGAACATATTGCGAGTTAACGGAAGTGATATCCGTCCTTGGTAAGGAATAATGAAGCTCTGGCATTTACTCACATTCGAGAAAACTATGAATGCTGTGGATTCAAGTTGTTTAGTTTATGCATGTCTGTGTTTTCCACAATTTTCATATCTCATTTCAAGGGAACATAATGATGTTCTGAAGCCTTACGTTATCTTATACAGATGATAGGTGATGATAAAAATATTCTGTTGTTCAAAAAAATATGTATCCACTTACAACATGTTGTCTGCCTGCTTTTTCCTTGTCATGATTTTGTCTGTTTCTTTGGTGCATTTGGAACTTAAAGTTGCTTTTATTCTTAAGGTGGATAAGCCATCACTATTGTGCCATGTTGATGGCTCTTATAAGTCTCACATGGGAGATAAAGGGACAACCTGATTGTGCATGTAAACAGGTATGCATTTTAGATCTTTCTGTTCTGTAGTGTGCACAAATGCATGTGCTTAACCTGTATCATTCTTCACAGAGAGGTGTTGAGCTGTTTCTGTGCTGGGCCATAATGCAAGGTTTTGCCATGATGTTGCAGAACAGATATCAACGTCAAAGACTGTATACTCGGATTGCTTTAGGGAAGGTAACATATGCTGATAAAAAATAGGAAAAGAACTAGTTCTTTATATGTTTACTCTAGTGATCTTGGCTATTATTTTCTTGATCAGTAGCTGTTGTTCTGAAGAACTTCAGGATGTTGATGAAGTTTACACCATTGGCATTACCTTTGCATCACCTAGCTTGTACTCGTTGCATGGCATTTTAAGCATCATGTGGCGCTCTTGTGCTACATTCATTTACCTTTGCAGTCATGTGCTGAAACTTTAGTCGAAGTAATTTTCCATAACGCGAATTTTCCTTTTTCGGCAGGCTAATAGAATGGACGTCGTGTGGGGAGAAACTGCTGGTGTTGAAGGTCAATTGTTGCTGTTGTGTCCTCTTCTCTTTCTCTTGCAGGTATGATTTATGCTCATGGTAGTAGGTATTGAACGTGCAAATATCTAGCCAAGCTCATAAAGAATAGATCGGTTTTTCTTTTCCTACTGTATTTGTGATATTCTAAAAAAAAGTAATACATGATGCTGTGCTGAAAATTTCCTATTTTGCTTACTTGAAGGATAGTGTCAGGTCATTTATCTAGATAGTATTTACATACTATTGAGTGCACATGCTGGCATTATGTAACATCAAGTTATGACCTTCTCATAAATGTACGACCACTCGATTCAATTATCTGATTCACCCCCTTTTGTCTAGGGCTTTGAGGGTTATGTTGGGTTTTTACTTCTTCGCACAGCTCATACAGGCATCATCCCTGAGTGGCAGGTCAGGAACTTTTTGGCTCTTAATGCAACCAGGATTCTATCATATATTCATATTTGATCCATGTCATTAACTTATGTATGCTGTCACAGGTTGTGGTCTGTGGGGTCCTACTGATTGCAATGGCAATAGGTAATTTTGCAAACACAGTGGACACCTTGATGGCCAAGTCCAGGTTCAAAGCAAAGATGAAGAAATCCAAGAGCAAACGGGATCTGGACACGTGCACCTCATCAACTGGCTCATCGCTGACAAATTCAACAGCCAGAGCTTGAAACAGAGGAGGAGAAGTTCCCCCATCCTATAAACATTGCCCATGTTCAACCAGGGCTTATCACCATTGTAAAGCATTAGTTTTTTTGGCCACCAGCTCCTTGTCCTGACAATCTCTGTGAAAGCTCATGTAATCATCAAACAAATAGGTTGCTGATGGACTTAGGTTGAGGGTAATCAAGAATAAACTGTTCATGTTTTTTCCCTTTAAATTCTGAACATCGAGTGGGCTTAGATGAACTTAGGACTGTAAGATGTAGCGAAATTTTCCCGGTATAGTTATTGCGAGGCTTACATTGTCAGAATCAAACAAGTGAAGTTGTATACAAGCTGTGACCCTGCCTTTTCTTTCTTCATGAGGTGCTTAAATTCTTGTGGAACTTCAGTTTTGTACAGGTACAGTTTTGTACAGCAAATAGATATTTCATGACGCAATTATCACTCTGGCAATCATCATAAGTTGCATCCATGAAAATATTTTCTTATTTTACCACTCTGGAATTGCCGACAAGGAACTGTAATCAGCGAACATGTTTGCTCAGAAGTAACGTGAAACCTTCATGCCCTTGTGCATTACTACCACACATTCATGATTGAAATGTAAAACGCATGAATATTGAATGGATGGGTCTACCTTTTTCTCTCCCTTTTGTCTTCCCATTTTAGCCGATAGATAGATAAAGTGAGAGACTTTGAAGGAGTTATTTTAATTTGAGATTTGGAGCGAACCAATGTGCAACCTCATGATCAAGGCTCCACAAATTAGAGTTCATTCTAAGATGGGAAAGCTAGAACATTTTTAGTGCCTGATCAAAGCAGCTTTGTCCAGTCTTAACTACAGTCTCCAATGGAAATCAAACAGACACCAAGAACGACCAGAATCAAGAAAGAAAAATAAAGTGATAATGATAACGCAACTGCCAATTGGTGAAGCCACCGCTGCGCTATAGCTAGAAGCTTAACACGGTCGAGAAGTAGTACAATATAAATGTTACTACATATGTAGTCTGTCTGGGCAAGCTCATGATCTAGCTTTAGATATGATCCGAGCTGAGCTAACCTTGATTATTTGTGCCACAATTTTAAGCAAACCGACTGTGCTCAGATCCTCAGATTATACAACCAAACCAAATTTCATACATATATCTGAAAAATAGAACAAGACATGAGGAATTCAAACTGTACTCCAGACTAAAGATCAGGATAATGAATAGAACTAAGCTTACGATTACATTTGCATTTGTACTTCCATGTACAACAGCGACTTCAGGCCTCTTCATTGTTCAATGAAACTTTGTATTTCATTCACAAATTCAGATCGCGCTTATTTCTTTCTTGCTTGATTCTCGATTGCTTGCAGGAAAGATCATCCGTGTTGGACACGATTGGTAATGACAAAGGTGTGGTGTAGCAATTGCAGGACAGACTTGGTCTTTTCTATCAAGTAGCCTCGTCATCAACGTCATATTAAATAATTATAGTTATTATTCTCATCGGAAGATCGGGCAAAATCCTCTCATCACATTCACAAGGTACCTTAGCGAAACAGACGAGAGGGCAGACTGAGGATGTGTCGGTGGAGGAGGCACTCTGGCGACGGCGGCAAGGAGGCCACGAGGGCGCCTCACATGGGCGGCGGTTGGGGAGCCTTAACTGGGGGAAGCCGCAATCGGAGCCTTCGCTGAGCGGCTGAACTTGCGCGGCAGGGGGAGAGGAAAGACGGTGAGTGGGGGAGGCAGAGGAGGAGGTGGAGGTGGTGCCGTGGAGGAGGATGAGGTGGCCCGACCTAGGGCTACAACACTGGAGGAGATGGAGAAACGAGGAAATGGAGGACGTGAAGAGGATGGGGGGGGGGGGGGGAGAACAGGGGAGTGCGGGAGGGAGTAAACCCTAACCGGCATGGGCCGGTCCAATTAATGGGCCAACTGAATGGCCAAACTTTAGCCTTCTGCAGTTGCGAAGATTAATCTTCTACAACTTATTTTGTTTACAATTTTACCCTTTTAAAGATTCTACTGTTAGTAGTATAGGTAATAGTATGACTTAATCCTAACCAATCTGAACCATTGGTTCGTAAAGATTGAATAGCTCATATTTATTTTAATGTATCGTAAAAGAGTTCAAAAAGATACCCCGTTTGAAAGTTAGTTACTATAGAAAAGTCAAAAAACAGCTTTTAGAAGTTAAAAAGAATATACCGAGTTACCGTAGAAAAGTCAAAACCAGAAGCTGAAAAGAAGGGACCCTGTATTAAGCTCCTCCTATATGTATTTATTTACATACTTTATAAATACTATGCAATTGTCCATAACTCATTCGACGCGGCATGAAATAGAAAGAATGAAAATTATAGGAGCGGAGAAAAAATAAAAATAACTCCATAGTTTTTTTTAACACAAACAGTCCCTTCTCGTGAAAAAGCTTTTATACATTTTTGAGTACTGCTATACAACATTCCACTGTTTTTGAGGACAAAAACAGTCAGATTGATCTCGGGTGTTAGATCTCCATCCAACGGATCCACCCATACAAGCCCCCCTCCAAAAAAATGACCCCCTCCAAAAAAAATGATCTAGGGCGTTGGATCTCCATCTAACAGCTCAAAATCTGACTGTTTTTATCCTAAAAAACAGTCGAATGTTGTATAGACACTCTCTACATTTTTTAACCCACTTCGGCACTTCCTCCCATCTTGTCTAGTAGAATTAGCGATAAAAAAAAGTTAAGAGAGAAAAATTAAACACACGGTTTCTAAAACAAAAAAAGAATGTCTTTTTTTTACCATGCCAAATTGCCAATCAATGATACGCTGACTCATCATTATTCATCGATGCCTGGCTCTTGCCGTTTTGCTCGTACCTGTTGATCTCCCACGCAGCGCCTTTCCAACGCAAAGCTTACCCAGTGCAAAACGGCAAAGCACTTGTTAAACCAACACCAAGAAACCTCCAAAACCACACGCGATTCGGTTCTCCCTTCCCGAACGATCGCCTCCGTTCCAGATTTGATTCGTCCCACCTGGAAAATCTGAGACCAAACCAGCATCTCGAGAGCCTCCAGGTGAGCTTGCTTGTCGCTCCTCAAGTAGCTGAATTCCTTGCTTGGTTTGGTCCGGTCCGGTTTGCTTGCTGCTTCTTGGATAGTGCGTGGCTTCTTGTTTAGTCGTCAGGGCAGGGTGATTCATCCATTCAAGAACTGGAGCCTGTAGGCTTCAAGTGCCTTTTGATTAGAGGCATTTCTGGAGTGATCCAAGAATTGGGTGGGAAATTTTGGTGCTTATGGATCCGGGGAGTCGAATCCACCGGATCTAAGAAGCTAATCTGATTCTCTGGCAGTTTGTTGTATCTAAACCCTCTTGGTTTGATGTTGGCTGTGAACGAATTTTCGCCTATGGATTGGTTGAGCTGGACGGCGGGGCCTGGATTCTCTAGCACCGAAAAAAAGGAAATTTTTACGGTATTATAAATTTATTTTTTGTGAGGGTATTATAGATTTTTTTCTCTAAACCTATTATTAATCCGTTCTATGGCCGCCGCCGCCGTCTCTCGTACGCGTGCTGCTACGGCGCTTACAGAAATTACTCATACCCTATATGTTCCTTTTACAATTTTACCCTTCCAAGGTTTCTAATAGTAGTACTGCCGGTGGTGCTATAATTAAATCCTAACTAATCTGATCCACTGAATTAAGAAAGAATGGACGGCTCACATTTATTTTAGGGTACTGTAAAAGAGCCCCAAAAAAATCTTGTTTGTGTAGCCTGCTGCGGGATATTTAATTTTTTACCAGCTTATTTTGTAGCTACTGACTAGTTCCGGGCGTTGAGCTAATTTGGTTGCGGTTCATCGGCATGTCTTTGTCTCCGCTACCATTGAAGAACCATAGCATGTAGGTTTGCAGTTTGGTCAAAGAATTGAAGTAGTGGAACTATGGAAGAGTTAAACTATAGTGATCACTACCTGGTTAAGGGTGAGAAGTGTTACAAGTTACAGGCTATATGTTCCTAGTGGTCAATTTGATTCTTTTGTTTCGTTTGCTGTAAAAGCAGCTTCAGGGTTGGGTTGCATACTATCTAATGCAGCAAAGTCTGCTATTACAATGCTTACCACGGTCCGGAGCAGTTTAGATCCTTTCTACCACAATGTGGGAGATGATGCGTCCTCTGCCATTGCTAGAAACCAGCCAAGCAATACTTTGTAGTTCCTCTGTGTGTTCTATTTATAAAGCCACAAGCTCTCACAGTGCATGGGCACCATTTCGGGAGTTGAAGATATGTTAACTGCTTTGCAAATTTTATCAAACCTTGGTTCATTTGCCACCTATATATATCAAAAGGTATATGAAAGATGAATTACATGTAAATCTTAATGTTGTGTTTAGGTGATAAATGCTTATTCACTACATAAAGTCAAGACATCATTCTTTTTCTTTTTGAGCAGATGACTGCCAAGTGGGTTGCTTGTCAGCATCTCTTTTGTCGGTGCAACATAAATAATAAATATTAACATTGCTCTGCTTACATCTGGAAAATTCTTTAGTACCTTTATATCACAGTCTGTTATATTCATGTGTGGACTAACTAGACTTGGCGTTGTAGATGGCTTGTCCGAATGGTGAGGCTGAGCACCAATGGATAGAGAATGTCAAGTCAGGAGGAGCAGTCCCTTGTCTAGCGCCTGAAGACTGTTATAATGGCTGGGCTACTCCTCCTGGTGACACATTTATGATCAGAGGCCCAGAGTATCTTACAAGTAAGGTAAAAATACCAGGCGGGGAATATCTTCTAAAGCCTCTTGGATTTGATTGGATAAGAGGCCCAACGAAAACCTGTGAGGTCCTGAAAAACAAGAATCATCGTGTGAGGAAAGCCATCGATGAGGAAGTTTCGTGTGGAAATCAGCCTTTTGTCTGGGCTTTTAACTTGCAACTGCCCAGCAAGGAGAACTACAGCGCGATATTCTACTTTGTCTCACTGGAACCTGCGCCTGAAGGCTCGCTTATGGATCAATTCTTGAAGGGGGATGATGCTTTCCGGAAATCCAGGCTTAAATTGATAGCGAACATAGTTAAGGGGCCTTGGATTGTTCGAACAGCTGTGGGTGAACAAGCCATCTGCATACTGGGTAGAGCTCTTTCATGCAAGTATATTCAAGAATCAAACTTCATTGAAGTTGATGTGGATATTGGATCTTCTATAGTTGCAAATGCAATTGTTCATTTGGCGTTTGGTTATGTCACAACACTAACTGTAGATTTAGCATTTCTTATCGAGAGTCAAACTGAATCAGAGCTTCCTGAGAGACTTCTTGGAGCTGTAAGGTTCTCTGAGTTAAATCCAGGTTCAGCTGGTGTGTACGAAGTGCCATCTGAAGAGCAACAGGAAAGTGCTCCTTTTCTGCCTGCAAGATTGTGGCAGGGTTTTTCTCAACTGTTACACAACCCAGGCAACCCAAAGGAGTCATCCCCTACTTCACAAAATACTAATGGGAACTTGCACAAAGAAGACACGGATGAGAATACTAAATGGTAAGTGCAATGGACCCAGTTGTTATGCTTAGCTAGTGTCCTGTAAATTGCTTTTCATTAGACTTTTGCCTTAACAGATAAACAAAATATCTGTAGTGTGCTCATTTTGAAACAAAAAGAAGAAAAGAATAGAAAACCTGTCATACGACTTTGAGAAACAATCGCAACAGGATGAGATCCATTGATAAGTTGTGACTTGCCTCATGAACAGTCAAGCACTTTATTTTCTTTTCTTTTGACAGCATTTTTCTATGTTATCTTGAGGAGCCTGCTCGAATGAATGGTCATGCCCCTATCTTGCTATCATTCTGTTACAGTTTAGAGAATCTGTAGACAACATGTTTCTCATGATCGACAATGATCTATCATGTGAAATACTGAGATAATGTGTTTCTCTTTTGCAGATATTCATGAATCCCTTATTAGAGATGTATATAGCTTTGATCTCCCATCAAAAGGGTATCTTCATTGGTTGGGGACCTTGGGGTTAATATGTCAGTTCAGCATTTTGTCGCAATTCATTCTTAGGATGATTCAGTCTCAGGTAGCAGTTATCGATTATCATAGTCCTGGGGCTTGTTTGCCCCCCACATCTTCTGTAACAATTATATATACTGGTCAACAAACAAACTGCATCACTCTGTACATATACTGAAGTACTGAACTACCTTAAAATCCAGAACTTGAGATGTGTGCCCCATTCTCTTCTGGAGGAATTGTATGAAAGTGCAATACACAAAGGAACTGATGCTGATAAAGAAAGTGAGAGAGTGCCTGAAGTGTGATGAAAGCTACATCTAACAGATAGGCATCATGAAAGGATAGTTGCTTGCACCTCTGGATCGACCTGGAAGGTTCAGGTTTATATTCCCTTGTGTTTGCTTGGCTGACACTGATGCTAACATCATTGGTGTAACGGCCAGCCTATGGCAACTTCACAATTGGATCCCATAGAATTGGACGTGTTCAAGTCTGGAAATTTGAGTGAGAAGGCCAAAAACTTTATCTGCAAGTTGCATTCCAACCGTATGGTCCTAGTGATGTATATAAATAAACTTGACGCCTGCAAATTAGCAGTGTACCATGGCCTACCAATTGAACTCTTACTGATGATGATCCCCACGTTTCTTTAGATAAAATTAGCTCAGTACTATCATAAAAAGAGAGAAATTGGAAAATATCATCCTGTGTAAGTATAATGTGTCGGTGGCATATTGGACGATACTTTTTCAACTTGTGAACTTTGCTACGGTACTAAGCAACATTGCCTTTTTCCCCCCCAGAGAATTCCATGTCTATTGCCAAGTCGTGCGAAGTTGGTCTGATAGCTCACGCCTAGCACTGAAATCAAATTCTGGAAATTCCAAAGTTGGTCAGGGTCAGCACTGTACGTGTATGGTGGTGTAAGTCTACCATGTAATCGGTAAAAAAAGTTGATCAACACTGCCGATAACCCACCTTACCTGTAACTAACATTTGTCGCGCCTCTCACAATTATTTGCGCCTAGCACTGATTTTGTCGCGCCTCACCCTCCATCCGAAATCACCCCACAGCCAGCGCAGGGCAGCATCCTCTCTCTCTCTCTCTCTCTCTCTCTCTCTCTCTCTCTCTCTCTCTCTCTCTCTCCCCCCCCCCTCTCCTCATCGTCATCGTTGTCGTGTTTGATTTCTCATTTGTTTCCTTTTCTTTTTATAATACCAGAAAAAAGAAAAGGGAAAGATGTCCAAGCTTGAGCCGACCTAGCCCACGCTAACCCCACATAAGGTTAAGCCAGAGTAGAGAAAGATAGTAGCTTTATCCTTGCCCCCACTCTCATCTCTTCTTCCCGTTGCTCGTCCAACTACCGCCGCTCCCCCTGCAACCATGTCGCTGCTCCCCCGCCGTCATGCCTCCCTCTGCGTGCACATCCCTACGGGCTGCCGGCGTCGTCACCCCTAGCTACCAGCGCCGACACCCTCGCTCTCTGTGAGGCGCATCACCACGCTAGTCGATCAACGCCCCCTATGCCGCCCGTCGCCGCCCCACTCATGCGCCAACCTACCACCGCCATTGCTCCCTCACTGCTGTTGCCCCCTGGCCACCCTTCCTCCTGTCGACCAAGAAGAGAGGGAAGGGAGGAGAGAGTGGAGGCGGTCGTGAGAGGGAGAGGAGCTAGCCAGCTGACAGAAGAGAGGAAAGAGAGGGAAGGGTAGAGGGAAGGGTAGAGGGGAAGCGGTAATCGGGAGGAGGAAGAAAAGAAGAAGAGGGGCTCAGACGAAGAAAAGAAGAAGGAGAAGAAAAAGCAAAAGGAGCCGGTCGTGAGGGAAGAAGAGAAGGAGAGAAAAAGAAGAAAAGTAGAAAGGAAGAAAAAGAGGAAAAAGAAGAGAAGAAGAGAAGGGAAAAGGAAGAAGGGGGAAGCCAAACGATGCTTGATTTGCCAGATCCGACCAAAGAGAGAAAGAGAATGCCCTGATCTAGTTATTCTTGGCTAGGGTAACGCTTTGAATTCTTTTTTTCCTTCTTGTTTATCAATTTGTGTAGAGGTCAAAGTGGGAATTAGTGAGATTGATGTGTATGGAATAGTTAGAACACGACTATTAGGTGTATTATGTGTGATGTGCCCTCTATGGAGGTTTAGGCATGTTAAGGGGATAATATGATATACTAGAAACTTGTAGCTAATGTTATTAGTTTTCTACATAATGCTGGAATGCCAAATTTGGTGGAATGGTTTGAAAGTTATGCTTTCGAGACAGCTACTGCCTGGTATGGGACAACATGGCCTTTAGGGCTGAAAACATGGGTTTAGATGATGTAATCTTTAAATTGTAATAACTAGGATTACATGAATAAGTTTATGTATATTCCAGAACTCGTATTGCTTGCTATGTTAAGTTTCATAATTGAAAGTTATAGTCTTTTAAGCACTGGGACAGTGGGAAAGCGTCTGGTTCAAGAGTGTTGTATAGGTCGGGTTTGCGCATATGATTGATGTCGTTCATATGTGTGCATGTATTGCTATAATGTATTGATATTAGTTTATACTTATTCAGGTGGAGGTTTGGGTTTGGTGCCATCCACACATCGTTTGTAAGGTTGAACAAGCAAGTGTATGGTACAGCGGTAGACAATAAATGTTATGTAATTTGCGATGTTTACATTATATAATGTTGTTTATCTGATAATGATAATGATGATAAAACATGGTAAATAATAATGTTTATCTACTAATGATGATAATGATAGAATATGTTTATAATAATGGACATATGCATTGGCATTATGTGCACTCTCATATGATGAGAAAGATATCCATCGTAGGTGAATAAGTAAGATCTACTTCAGTAGGCCTCCACAGGAGTGGAGATATCCCCGTGCTGACAAGGATGTGCTCATGATGGGTGAACATCGATGGGTGCTCACTTGGCTATACTGATATATGCAATGTGATGAACAAATGAGCATGTAGATTAGTATTGCATTGCACTAATGGAAAAAGATGATGATGAGACACGAGAATGATTATGGTTATGTTTGGACATATGGAGAATGATATAGTTATGTTTATAGTTATGCTGAAACATATGAGAAATGTCATGGCTAGGTTAATGCTTATGCTTATGATAGTGTTTATTGTTCTATTATGTGATTGTTTAGTCTTTGATTAACGATTGCTTTGTTATTATTTTTACATGACCGATGAGGCATCATACATTGGGGATGCGAGTAGCATCTTTGCATCACACCTAATAATAATAAGGGGGATTTGCTCATGTGCCCCAAAGTTTAATGGCGTTTGCTCATTTGCCCCATGATGTCTCACTGACATGTGGGTCCTGGACCCGCATGTCAGTGAGACATCATGGGGCAAATGAGCAAACGCCATTAAACTTTGGGGCAGGGGAGCAATTTTTCCTAATAATAATGGCCTAGTGCATCACCTTTATCTTCTTTACTGTTGCCGTAGTATAGTAGCTTGTCAATCTAGAACTTGTTCAATAGAACCCTCGTAACTGATGATGAATGTTAGGGAGTTTTTATGATATTTTAAGATTGCTCCTGGAGCATGGTTCTAGACGTTCTCGAGCATTTTTAGGCGCAGGTAACCCAAGTTTTTATTTTATGAATTATTTACTCTTTTTCTGGTCAACAAATCTTATTTATAGCATAATTGTTTTAATGCTTATTGTTGTGGCTACGAGCTAAACAGTAAACAGTGGGGCTACAGAGAGGCCACATGGGCTGCCTGAAGCCCGAGAAGCCATGGAGATAGGATGTAGAAGATATATGCACAAATGTATGGTCTATTATCTAGCCCCTTTCTCTAAAAAAAATGAATATCCACTTTTCATGGTGCCTAGAGGCACGTATTTATAGCTATGAAGAGGTTGCTTACATGAACGTCCCTATCGTGGTCTACAATTATAAGGACAAACATATCATTTCCCTAATCTACAACCCTTTTGGGCCAGCCATATGGTTATATACCTAACATGCCTCTTTGTGAAGTGGGCTAACTAGTCTAAGGTGGGGTCACTCCCTCAAAAGTAGCCACTCATGGTACAGAGCCTCGACTCTGGTGGGCCGAGAATATGCCATTTATTCCTTGGCCCCCTCCGTCCCTTTGGCCCACTGGAGTGCTGCCTCTTCAGTTTCCCGCTTTTTTTTGCCACCATTGGTGTCCCGTCTTCGGTTTCCGGCCAAGCACTCCGCTGTAGGCTTATGTAGAGGGGGACTTGGGGTCCACCCCACCGAGAGGCACTTGGGCTCCAGTATTGGCCTCATGACATTCCGTTACTTCTGCGGCCACCTCTACTACTGCCACGGTCGGCACCGGCTGACTCCAACTCTCATGCATCTCGCGCATGGCTATTTGCAGGTCCACCAACTCTCGTTGCAATGTCTCATAGATTGCCTCAAGGACGCCTCTGCCCACATTCAACGTGGGGGGAGGACACCCTCCACTCCCTGTGTGGTGACGCTGACTGTGACGATGTCGGTGGAGACCACTGCTTGGGCGGTACGAACTCTGATGTTTCAGTTGGCCATCGGGATCAGGTCCTCCGTTTGCGATACTCTCTGCTCCATCGTTGGCGCAGTTGCTGAAGAACCCGCCTTCATTACCTATCGCAGCTCCAGACATTGCCGTGTCGGTGTGTCGTTGCTATGGGAGCAGGGGGCCTTCGTAGACCGGCTACTTTGTTCTCACCACAGCAGTCTCGACTATGGTGCTCCTCTTTTTCTTGGGGTTGACGTCGCTGCTTTCTTTGGTGCCATTACGTCCAAACGATCTTTCTTCGACTCACAGCTTCTATGTCGTTCTTCACGGATGGCGTTGCTATGGCTATAGGCCAAACAGTAAACAATTAGGGCTACATGGAGGCCATACAGGCTTCTTGAAGCCCAAGAAGCCGTAGAGATAGGACATAGAAGATATATGCATGAACGTGTGGTCTATTATCTAGTCCATTTCTCTAAAAAAATGAATCTCTCTCTTATATGGCGTCCAAACGTATATATTTATAGCCATAAGGAGGTCACTTATATAAATGTCTCTATCGAGATCTACAATTAGAGAAGAAATATGTCTTTCCTTTGGACCAGCTATGTAGTTACACATCTAACGGATCTCTTGGTTGAGTGCATCGACTGGACCAAGGTGAGGTCACTCCCAACACTTACTGTTAATTGAATGCTGTTTACTACTTCACTGAGGTGATGTTGCCGAAATTTTGTAAAGATGGTGATGTGTACAAAGAAGTTGTAAGCAGTGGTAGTATTTCCGGGTAGGGGGTGGTGCGGGGTGTTACACTTTTACCCGATACCCAACCACTACCCCTACCACTACTGCGAATTATTCTTCTTCTCTTAGCAGCAGCGGCAGCGAATCTGAATTCCTCGGCGAGCAGAGGAGCGGAGGCGGCAGCGAGTCCGTCCGTGATGGTCGCCCGCCGCGCTCTGCGGCGGACGCGGACATGCACAACCCCTCCGCCGCCGCGTCGTCGTCATCGTCCCTCTCCCCCGCCAACGGCTTCCTCTGCGGTAACAACCCCGGCCAGCCTTTCCCTCTTTCTTGTTCTCGCTCCTCTAGGGGATTCCGACGAGCCCCTCGCTTACCCGCGTGACTGATTTGGTTGTTTCTTGGGGGTGGGTGGGGGTGAGCAGTGAAGGACGGGGTGGACGAGATGATCAAGTACGTCGCCAACGAGCCCTCCGTCGGGCTCTACTTCGTCCAGCAGCACGCCCAGGCGTCCATGCCCCGCCTCCTAGACGTCAAGGTCCTACTATCTATCCAGTGCCTCTTCTCCTTAATTTGTTCTCTGTTTAGTGCTAATTCCTATTATTCGGGTACGTGCCAATCTTGAACCATGTGCTTAATGAACTAATACACATTTATCATTTATGGAACAATAAAGTAATATGATGGAACTGTTGTAATCCTATTCTTCACAATTCATTTTTAACATGTGGCATAGACTCTTTCACCTGAGTGATATCTCGTGATATAGCGCCTCTTTTCAGAGTTTAGACCAGCCTCCAATATGGTAACTAGTTCAGACTCCACAGCCAAGCAATACCAATTTCTGAATGGTACTGGCAGTACCAGGATTGAAATAAGCCAATTTCAGCATTTAGTTTTGTGTTGTTTATTTTCAGTCAAGAGTTGGCTTGGAAGTGGAACCCCCAGGTAAAATTTGAATTTAGTATGCCTGAAACTCATTCTCAAGTGTAAAGGCTTATTGTTTGTCATACCATTCATTTCTTTTGGGTTTTTTTTTGTTCAATGCTCTAACCTTTCCATTTCCTTCTAGCACTGTTAAGTTTCAAAATTAGCTGATATTTGTTAATTTTATGGGCTGTTTGATAACTTGATCTGTTCTTGTTACTGGTTACCACTTACCACAAACCAATCTGAGCTGCGAATGAACTGATGATATCGTGTTCTGGAATTCTAAAATGACTTTTGTTTCCCTCATCAGGGGATGGTTGCAGAAAAGATTCATGAGGTAACATTGCATACTGAAGACATGGAGGATTCTATTTGTGCTGTGAGGTCCATGGCTGAGTTTGGACTTCCAATTGCTGATGATATGATCAAGGACATAAATAAATCTCTGCAGATAATGTCAAAGACCAAACCAAAGCGAGGGTACATCTTATAGCAATCTTGAGAACTTTCTTTTGTTTTTCTTGCATTGTCTTAAAAAAATTACATGGTTCTCTTTTGTCTGATACGGTGGTGGAGTCCCTTGGTATACTCAAAATTCTCCATTCTTATTATTTATATGGTTATAGAAGTTTGGCATTTTTTCCTTATTCGTTTAGGAACAGTCATATGTGATATGTTATATTCGTAGCCTGGAGTTGATTAAGCTCAACTCTGGCTTTACTTGAACTTTCCAATAAAGTTCAAAACTCAAATGTTGCTTGTGCCTTCTGCTGTTATGCACCAATAAACAACTCCAGAACTGCTTAACCAACACTTAGTCCCTTAATGTATCATTGCATTCAGGTTAATCCAGAACCCCAGTTGGGTGTTCCAACCGGGTAAAAGCTCAGGAACATGGGATGATTTGGGCACAACCAACGGAGGAAGCAGCCGGAACTATTTCTCTTCTATGTTCAACACTGCAAAGCAAAATGTATCCACTCTGAGATGGTCACAACCTGATTTTACAACAAAAGATGATAGTAGCGAGAAGTCAGCGTCCTCTGCAGCTCCAGAATCATCGCAAGCTGGTGGACAAGGTGCATCAACACCTTCAGATGCAGAAAGGGATGAGCTGCCCGTTTCAAGCTGGTTGCTAGAAAATACATCTATTATGAAGCAGAGCTTGTCTGCTGCTGATATCTCCAACATGGTGGAGAATTACAATAAGTTCAAAGAAGAACAAGAACTCAAACTGCAAGAGTGGCTTAGAGCGTCTGAAGGAGCTGAAGACAATAAAGAGTGAGATGGTTCTAACTGCTTCAGCTTTGTGCCTTTGTTAGAGCACATCAGAGGATGGGGTATACCCGGCTTCATACATTTCCAACTCTTTACATGGTATCTGTTTGGGAAGCAGAGCTTGCAATCATGAAGAATATAGATCTGCCGGGTGAGGAAACTCATCAACATGTCAGGTTCTCTTTGGCATTGTTTTATTGATTGATAAGGCAGAGAGATCATCAGTGTACTGTAAAACAATCTGAACAACAAAGCATGTTTCTTTACACCTATTGTCGGTCCTCGGTAATAGAAGAAGATACATATCCTAGAGCATGTTTCTTTATAATCATTATCAATGTTTACCGAAGTGTTATTACCTAGCGCCTATGTATGAATATGAATGGAATGTGTCATGAACCGTAGTTCATATGGGGGTAAACACCACCGAGAAGATGGTCGGATGGCGTCGGTGTAGGAGGAGAGAGATTTAGACAAGGAAGACTTCATAGGGGGGTAAACACCACCGAGAAGATGGCCGGATGGCGTCGGCGTAGGAGGAGAGAGAGATTTAGACGAGGAAGACTTTGATATTTCTCTGATTCCCTTCAGCAGCATGCGATAGCCCTCTTTATATAGATGGGCTCCCCCTAACAGATAGAGTCTAATTTCAATCCTATCTCTAATAATATAGAAACTCATATCATATCTCTAATTATATCTCTAACAAGGGAAACTAATGTCTAACTCAAATAGAAACCGATCTCTAATTCATAATAATGAACCAGTTAGGCCCAAGGCCCACCCCTATGATAGAATGAGACTTTAAATGTAACACCATGTCGATGTTTTAATATCGTTCTTACGCATGATTTGTTTGGATTCGGAGAAATTCTAGAGGACTTGGTGTATGAACATGCAGAGTAAAGATAAAAGAATTTTTATATAAGTTCAGGCATTCTCCTGGGAGAATAATAACCCTACATCCCGTGTGTATATTGCTAAGAGAAATTGATTATAACTGAGAGTAATGTGAAATGTCTAGTATTGTCTCCTGATCCAATGTGATTCGCCTTATTTCTCCCCGACGTTAACTTTTATATAGTTGACGAAGCGACAGCCGTTATCCTGCGCCATAAGACGTCTCGACGTTTCAGGAGATAACTGTCTGGCAGAAGTTATTGTCAGAGAGACGTGGTGGTCCGTTCATCGTGTAGCAGTTGTTGTCAGAGAGAGATTGTGTGCGGTATTAGGAATAAGTGTATGTTTTAACCATCTCATCAGATAGACCTCCCATGCAGTAGGTATAGGTCAATTGAAGATTGAGTAGTCACAAGAAGGCTCACGACCACAAGGTGGTCGTAGAAAGACTTACGACTACATGATTATAGAAGAATTTATGACTATATAGTCGTAGAAAGACTTATGACTATGTGGTTATAGAGGAACTTACGACTATGTGGTGTCCGTAGAAGGGCTTACGACTAAGTGGTCGTAGAAATACTTACGACTACTATGTGAATTATTTCCCTTATTGATAAGGTGTATACTCGGAGAACATAATGATATAATAATTAGAGGATTATTATATTATCGTCATCTAGCCCCCAATTTCAAGTGAAAATAACTTACTTGAGAAAGTGAGGTCGTAGACAAATAGCAGTTGAAACCAAGGCTTTTTCAACCCTCGTCGACCAGAAATGAGCTTGGATAAGAATTGTAAAAGACAGACATATTTCAAACTGCTGAATTCCAATCGATTTTGCCATCTTATCTGTCGAATCGGTTTCCAAGATAACCATTCGATTGGGTGTTGTTGGAGTTTTTTATTTGCGCAGTCTGGATCTATCAATTGTTTTGAGGGCACTAAAGGTCGAATATGGAAAAGGTGTTTACTAAGAGTTTTAGATCTTTTCCTAAGCTTTCCAACAAGCGAAAAGCTTGCTTGTTATGGTCTTTAGAATGCTGCTATCCTATAGATAGTCTCAGTTGGATGATACAACGAAGTTTGGTAGATTAGACCTTGTAAATGGCCGGACTAGGTCTGTGGAATAACTAAGTGTGGATAATTTTCTAAGGTCTCCATAGAGTTCTCAAACACTCAATTAAATTAAGAAATGAATTTTATATGTTTTCTAAAGTATGCTATTCTGAAATCCTTTGCTAGTTGCAGTAGTCATGTTGTGATGCGATTTAGCCCTAATAAATTATAGAATTAATTTTCGGTGTTAACTGAAACAATGTAGATAATTTTGTTAGCTTTTCATAGAGTGCTAAAATACCTGATTTGGTGGGGTAGGTTGAACGTTACAATATTGTCACATTGCTGTCCAAGGAATCATTGCAATTTGACAATGTTGGGGTATTTCGCAAATTAAAAATAGAAAATGTCAAAATCAGGGTTTAGCCACAATAGGAATAAGGTATATAATTGTTTAATCTTTCTATAGAGTTCCAGAACACCAATTTTGGCAAAACGATTTGAAAGATATGCATCTGATGCTGCTGTTGTCTGGTATGGAACAACACAGCCTTTGGGACTAAAATCGGGGGTTCAGATGACGTAATCTTTAAATTTTGGTAACTAGGATTATGTAAGTAAGTTTGTGTATAATCAATAACTCATATTGTTTGCTATGGTTGGGTTCCGGGATTGAAAGTTATGGTCTTTAAGCACCGGGACAACAGGAAAGTGTTTGGTGAAGGATGGTTGTTTGTGCCGGGTTTGTACATAGGAACGATGTCATTCATTTGTATGTGTATGCATTGTTTTAGTGATGTATTAAATGGGTGATGTTTGTTAGGGGTGCAAACGGAGCGGATAATTTCCATCCATCCGACCGACCGAAAGCATACGGAACGGATACAAAAGGAGTAGATGGGTATCTGGCAATATCCGTGTCCGACTCCGACTCCAAGGAAAAAATATAAAATAGGATACGGGATAAGTGATATCCATCCGTATATATCTGTATATCAAATGATATTTGAAAGTCTATTATGACTTCACCTAGGAACAAAATAACATATAGACAGATTGTCATATCTAAACAAGCAGGAGTACTGAGTGTTATTTCTTATTTCTTTAACATCTCAGTAATTAGCCTCTCCATGTTTGCTCTGATTGTACCATACTGTCCAATGTCCTATGCAAAGAAGCGGATAATTTTCGTCCGACCGACTGTCCGAAAGATTATGGAACGGATACGGAATGGAGAAATAGATGTCCGATATTATCCGTGTCTGACTCTGACTCCGAGGAAAAAATATGGAATAGGATACAGGATAAGCGATATCCGTCCATATCCGCTCCGATTGCACCCCTAATATTTGTTTAGGTGCAGGTTAGGGCTTCGTACCGTCCACGCATCATCCTTGTGGTTAAACATGCAAGTGTATGATAAAATGGTAAATGGGATTAGTGGTTGTTATTAGTTGAGATGATTTTATACGTTTACATGTTTACTTGGTAACTTTATTATGATTCTTGGTTGATGCCATGATAATGAGAAATAGTAATGGTATATGATATAGATAACTGATGTTAATATGTTGATGAATAATGGTTGAAACATGTCATGTTGTTATGCTCAAATAGAAATGTGGCATCGCGTACATACATATCATAGAAATAGATGTCCTTTGTGGCGTCTATAGTCTACTTGGTGTGGACCTCCCACAAGAGTTGTAATAATAAGACATACTTCGGTAAACACTCCACGAGAGTGAAGATTGAGATCCCCATCTGAAATAGGATGGGCTATTGAGGTCCTCGCATGAAAAATGGCGGGCTTGAGTGAGCATCGATGGGTGCTGGTATAAGATAAAGAGAAGTTGAGACATGAGCATTGCATTGCATTGCATCAGTGAAAGAAAAGCGATGTTCAGATCTACCTATTGTTACTGTGATGTGAATAATGTGAATGATGTAGAAAGATCATTGTCTTATATTGTGCTTGCCATGTGCATATGTATTTGCAATGTTTTCATGATAAGGAAGTATAAATGCATAATGAAGAGTTAATGGAAATGAGAGAATTAATATTTTTGAGTAGTTAAATAGAATGGGGTTAAAATGAAGATATGTGTAAGTGGATGTTTACTGTTTTACTATGTGCTTGCTAAGTCTTGGACTTACGCCTGCTTTGTTGTTTTTGTTAGGTGACCACAATGGCAACATACAGGGAATGAGTAGCATAATAATAATAATAATAATAATAATAATAATAATAATAATAATAATAATAATAATAATAATATAGAGCATCACCTTTATCTTACTTACTATTGCGTAGTAAAGTAGCTTGTTCATTCCGCAATTTGTTCAATAGAATTCTCGTAACTAATGATGAATATTAGGGAACTTTTATGGTAATATATATTTCCTCAGTAATTTTCTATTTGCATGTTAAGCGTTCTCGGGTGTGGGTTCTGAGTGATCTTGAGCATGAGTAACCTAAGTTTTTATTTTTAATTATTTATCCTACTCTGAATATCCAGTCATGTTTATTATGAAACTAGTTCTTTGTGAAAGATTAGTTTGGGAAGATATTTGTTGAAAGTTTTTGTTAGATGATTTAAACTTAGAGAGCTCATGAGCACTGATAGTATTCTGGGCTTAGAGGTAAGTCAGCGTGTTACATTAAACCTATCCATGAAGCACTACTCGAACCAATGCCATGTTTTTGGACATTAACCTATCCAGCAATGTCCAGAGCACATGTGACATGTACATCTGCAACGAATCCTTCAGATCAAACACACTTGAAAATTGAAATAATATAGATTTCCAATGCAATTGAGTGATTAACTATTGCCAGATCAAAACACACTAGTATGCAATTGAGTGGTTAACTACTGCAAGTAGGTAACCTGCTGCAGATACAGAAAGTTACAACCTGAAGCTACTCAGCTCCTCCGTATCCCAGTCATGGAAGACTGGCTCTACTACTTGCTCTCCGTCACCTTCTGCATTGCCCTGTCTCACCTCCTCTCCTCCCTCCGGCCGGCGACCGGAGAGTCGACCACGCCGCTGCGGCTCCCGCCCGGCCCACCGGCGCTCACGGTCATCGGCCCGCTCCTCTTCGTCGGGCGGACAAACTTCGGCATTGAGCCGATCATCCGCGCCGCCCGGTCCCGGTACGGCCCGGTCTTCACTCTCTTCGTCCTGCCGTCCCGCCCGGCCATCTTTGTGTCCGACCGAGCCGCGGCGCACCGTGCGCTGGTGCAGTGCGGCGCGGTGCTCGCCGATAGGCCGCCGGCCAACCTCCCCACCCGCATCTTCTCCAGCGACCAGCACAACATCACGTCCGGCGCGTATGGCCCGCTCTGGCGCGTGCTCCGGCGCAACCTCACCGGCAAGGTCCTCCACCCGTCGTGCCTCCGCCGGTACGCCGGTGCTCGCCGGCGTGCCGTGGCTGGACTCATCGCCGGCATCATGCGAGAAATTAGCGACGGCGAGGCGGACAACGCGGTGGTCATCGTCATCGAGGGGCTCCTGCACCGCGCCATGTTCCACGTGCTCGTCAGCATGTGCTTCGGTGAGGGGCTCGACGACGGCGTCGTTGCATCCGTCGAGGCGGTGCAGAGGGAGTTCTTGACGTCGGCGATCGGCTTCCAGGTGCTCGGCGTGTACCCGGCGGTCACCAAGCTCGTGTTCCGGCGCCGGTGGAAGCAGTTGCTGTTGTTAGGTTTAGGTTCTTTAGGGATCTCCTAGGGTAGATCTAGTGGGATCTTTTCTCTAGGGTTCGAGTTCTTGAGAGATGCACTGAGAGGGATTGGGGTACTAACCGTCGGACGACGTGGAGGAGGAGGAGGCCATCTCAGGTTCGGCGGTGAAGATCTGCGCACGGGCAGCGACGGTCGGGGAAGAGGTGCTGGGCTCCTCTGCGGCGTGTCCCGGGCGGCGGCGTCTCCCTGGCGGCGGTGAACTGTGGCGGTGGCGCTTCCCGTCGGCTCAGCGCCCCCTCAACAGATCGGGTCTTAGGGTTTGTCGGTGGGGTGACGGCGGCGCGGTCAACCTCGTGATGCGTGCCGCCCGGCCCCCACCTCTGTATTTATAGCGCTGGCGACAGGGGCCCACCAGCCAAACGGGCTGGGCGCCCCCGATCAGGGCGCGGTCAAGGGCTGGGCTTTGGCCGTTGGGCCAAAGCCCTGAGATCACTCTAACATTCTCCCCCTTGATCTCAGTCTATACTTTATCTTTTAATTACTTTTGACTTTACACATTCCATCACAGATTAGTGCATAGAACATGTCTCATCGTTACGGTCAATCGCCGATAGATTCAACAGTTACAATACACCTCTCTGTTCTGAAACAGTTACTTTAATCTTTGGGCCATCTTTTAGTCCAGGAATCATAGGCTTTCCCTTAAACCCATGCCGGCTACATGTTCTCTGAACACGTTGGGTGGTAAGCCTTTTGTAAGCGGATCCGCTAACATCTTTGCGGTACTTATATGCTCTAGACTTATAATTTGATCCCGAACTTTATCTTTCACAACATAGTACTTTATGTCAATGTGTTTGGCAGCACCACTTGACTTATTGTTGTGGGCATACGTTACTGCGGGTTCATTATCGCAGTACAACTTAAGTGGTCTATTGATGTCGTCAACCACTTTTAAACCGGGTATGAACTTCTTTAGCCAGTTCACCTGCCCCGTAGCCTCATAACATGCTACAAACTCGGCATACATTGTGGACGATGTAGTGACGGTTTGTTTTGAGCTTTTCCACGATATAGCTCCTTTAGCGAGAGTGAACACATATCCGGATGTAGACTTTCTATCATCTCCCGCAAAATCAGAATCCGTATACCCCACTATATGGAGTGAATCTGATCTTCTGTATGTTATCATGAGGCCTTTTGTTCCTTGCAAATAACGCAAGACTTTCTTTATCAATTTCCAATGTTCTATTCCAGGATTGCTCTGGAATCTGCCAAGTAACCCGGTAACAAATGCTAAGTCAGGGCGTGTGCACACTTGAGCATACTGTAAGCTTCCGACAGCTGAAGCATATGGAACCGCTTTCATTTGATCGATCTCATACTGGTTCCTGGGGCATTGAAAATCCCCATATCTGTCGCCCTTGACTATAGGTGCAGGTGATGGACTACATTTATGCATACCAAATTTCTTTAAGACTTTCTCTATGTATGCCTTTTGTGACAGTCCCAATACCCCTTTGTTTCTATCTCGGTGAATTTCGATCCCTAGAACGAACGAGGCTTCACCAAGATCTTTCATATCGAAGTTTGAGGACAAAAACTTCTTTGTTTCCAGTAGCAGATTAACATCACTACTAGCTAGTAGGATATCATCCACATACAGGATTAGAAAGATAAACTTCCCATCTTTAAACTTTGCATAAACACAGTTGTCCTCAACATTCTCTTTAAACCCAAATTTTCTTATTGTACTGTCAAACTTCAAGTACCACTGTCTTGAAGCTTGCTTTAACCCATAAATCGATTTCTTTAGGCGGCATCCCATTCTTTCATTTCCTTCCGCGACAAAACCTTTCGGTTGTGCCATGTAAACATTTTCCTCCAAATCCCCATTAAGAAATGCCGTCTTTACATCCATCTGATGTAACTCTAAATCATAATGTGCTACTAATGCCATTATGATTCTGAAGGAATCTTTACATGAGACTGGAGAGAATGTCTCATTGTAATCAATCCCTTCTCTTTGCGTAAAGCCTTTCGCCACAAGTCGCGCTTTGTATCTTTCTATATTCCCTTGGGAGTCAAGCTTTGTCTTGTAGACCCATTTACAGCCTACTGTTTTGGCTCCTTTAGGAATAATTTCCAAGTCCCAGACTTTATTAGTCTTCATGGACCTCATTTCCTCTTCCATGGCATCAAGCCATTTTGAGGAATTTTCGCTTCTCATGGCTTCTTCAAATGAGGTGGGATCATCCTCCATTTGAAATTCCTCTGTATGATAAATCTGATAATCATCAGAAATAGCTGATCTTCTTACTCTTTGAGACCTCCTCGGGGCCTCCTCATTCGGTACATCTACTGTTTGAGGCTGCTGTTGCTCCCCCTCATCTGTGGCAATAGGTTCTATATGATCCTGAAGAGCAGGTTCTTCATTCTCATTTATTGTTGCCACGGGAGGAACAATAACAGGTGCTGGCACCACAGTATCTTGTACCGTCGGTGCAGCGACAGCAGGTAGAGTGAAGAATGGCTCTTGAATCATCGGAGTGGGCGCATACACCCGCTTCTCTTCAAGGTCAATCTCTCGAGCTACCATGCTCCCCCTCATCATTTCATCCTCTAAGAAGACAGCATGTCTCGTTTCTACAAACTTTGTGTATCTGTCTGGACAGTAGAAACGATAACCTTTTGACTTTTCAGGGTAGCCAATGAAATGGCAACTTACTGTTTTGGGATTAAGTTTCCCAAGGTTTGGGTTAAATACTTTAGCCTCAGCAGGACTCCCCCACACACGTAAGTGGTTTAGTGAGGGAACTCTTCCTGTCCACAACTCGTACGGTGTTTTGGGCACCGACTTATTAGGCACTCTGTTGAGAATATGAATGGCGGTTTTCAACGCCTCCATCCATAAGCTCAATGGGAGTGTGGAGTAGCTCATCATACTTCGCACCATATCCATCAGGGTACGGTTGCGTCTTTCAGCTACTCCATTTTGCTGAGGTTCGCCCGGCATCGAATACTGGGCCACTATTCCATTTTCCTGTAAAAACCTCGCAAAAGGTCCAGGAACTTGACCATATGGGGTATGTCGACCGTAGTACTCCCCCCCACGATCAGATCGGACTATCTTAATCTTTAAATCGTGTTGGTTTTCAATTTCAGCCTTAAATATCTTGAATTTATCCAAGGCTTCATTTCTTTCTTTGATTGGATAAATATATCCATAACGGGAGTAATCATCTGTGAATGTTATGAACGAGTCATATCCATCCACACTTTTCACAGGAAAAAGACCACAAATATCTGTGTGAATAATTTGTAGAACTTCTGTGCTTCTTTTAGCGTCTTTTTTAATTTTCTTTACATATTTTCCTTTAATGCATTCTCTGCATTGTTCTAAGTCCGAGAACTCTAATGGAGGAAGAATATCATTCTTTACTAGTCTTTCTATTCTCCCCCTCGAAATATGGCCTAAACGACAGTGCCATAATTTCGACGACTCATCTAGAGTTCTCTTTCGTTTTCTGTTTACATTTGTAGACGAGGATTCAATCACTTTCTCGCACGCAACGTTCTCATTATCGCATACGACATTCACGTCATCACACAATGATAACAAATAAAGCTCATTCTGTAATATGGCAATACCAACACATTCTTTATTAAACATTATTTCGCACTTGCCATTTCCAAAATTGCAATCATAACCATCTTTGTCCAAATTTGACACACTAATCAAATTCCTCTGTAAAGAGGGTACAAAAAGGACATCTCTAAGTAGAAGAGTGGAGCCATTAGCTAATTCTAATGAAAGATCGCCAACGGCTTCAACTTCAGCTTCGACTCCATTTGCGACTTTAACGCATCTTTCTTTTCTTTGCGTAGTCCTCGTCGAACGGAATCCCTGTAAAGAATTAGCAACATGAACAGTTGCTCCTGAGTCAATCCACCAAGTGGATTTCGAATATTTTACATACAGGCATTCATTAATAAAGGTAATAATGTTCTCACCTTTCTTAGCCATTATCATCTTTAAATAGTCAGGACAATCTTTCTTGTAGTGTCCCGTCTTCTTGCAGTGAAGGCACTGGTCTTTGTCTACAGCAAATTTGTTCTGTTGAGGCTGATGTACAGAGGCTTTGCCCTTGTTCTTTGAGAAGGGGTTACTGTTATAATTCTTTTTCTTGTTTTCCCTTACAAAGTTGATAGCACCACCATGTGAGGATTTGATTCTTTCCTCCTCTTGCACGCACATGGCTATGCACTTTTCCATGTCCCATTTTTCGGGCTGCATATTATAGTTGACAACAAAAGTGTCAAACTCTTTTGGCAAAGAAGCAAAAACCAGATGAATAAGGAACTCATCCTTGAGAGCCAAATCCATCGGTTTCAGTTTAGATGCCAAGTTGCTCATTCTAAGAATGTGCTCTCTTATGCCATTGCCACCGCCAGAATACCTCTCTGTTACCAGCTGCTTAATCAGCTGTGTAGCATAAGTCTTTGAAGAGCCAGTGAACTGACTCTTTATTTTATCAAGGTATTCAGTGACAGTGTCACACTCTGCAATTGAGCCCAGAATAGCAGGCTCAATTGTGTTCTTTATCACAGCCATACATTTCTTGTTGGCTGTGGTCCATTTCTTATGATCAAGGTCATAAGACATCTGTAAGGGAGCATGATCCCTCTGTCTTTTCTGCCATGCAGTGTCATCCTCATTCTGTTCCCTCACTGGCGCCAGAGGCTCAGTGGGACGTGCTGTAGTGAGGACCCAGTCCACCTCAGCCAAGATAAAAGCTAAATCTAACTTTTTCTTCCACTCTCCATAATTATCACCTTTGAGAGTGGGGATCTCTCTAATACAACTCATTAAGTTGTATCCTCCTGAAAAAATATTTCAAATACAGTGAGAACGTAACATCAAAATTATATGCCTTATTTCCAACGTTGGTCAAAAATACGACATACAATTTAAAAAACAATTCCATCATACATTAAATCTACATCACCGTTGGGCAGAAATAGAAATAATGCACGAAATCAACATTAAAAATTTATAATACTGATATTAACAACGTTGGTCAGAAAATAACAGTATCATAAAACTCTGGGAATTTTAATCTATTTTTCCAAAATTAAATTCTCCCGTTGGTTCGAATTTAATAATGAAAAACAATCAATATTAACTTTTGCAGCGGAAACTGTAATTATTCTAAAAATAATTCAATATTCAGAAGCATTATACTGTAAACATCAATCTCTGGAAAAATTAACACGTTGGTGAAAAAATTTACAGAGATTTTGGATGAAAATTCAATCAAATTCATCAAAAAATACTTCTGAAAAAATTAAACATCAATTTCGGGTTTTACTGTGCATTCGGCCATTTCGGCCTGCTCGGCCTGGCCCACGGCCCAATGCGGCCTGACCGCGCAGCCTCATGCTCGCGGCCCGCTCGGCCGGCCTTTCTCGCGCGCCTCACGCGCGCACGCGCGCGCGGACGCCATCAGCGCCGCTGCCCAACTCGCTCTCAGCCGTTGGATTCGCATCCAACGGCTGCAAACCCGCACAGCCGCGCGCGCGCGCGACGCGCTGCCCCGCGCTCCGGCCGCAACCTGGGCCTGGGCCGGGAAAGCGCTCGCCCGCCTGGGCCGAATCTCGCCCGCGCCGCGCGATCTGATCCGTCCAACACAATCCGACGGCTCAGCGGGGTTTGCGCCCGATCAAAACCTGCGCGGCGGACGCTCCCCGAACCCTAAACACTTCTCTCCTCTCCCTCTCCTCTCGCGCCCGAGCGACCGCGAAGCGGCGGCGGCGGTGACTACGTGCACGCCGCCGGAGAAGAAGAAGAGTCGGCGCCGCCGCGGGCCCTCTCGCCGGCGTGCGCGCTCCCCCGAGAGGGAGCGCGCCGCCGTCGAGCGGCTCCGTGTCGGCGCCCCTGTCCCGCGCGTCGACGGCGGCCGCACGTGGAGCGCCGGCGAGCCCACGGCTCGGCCGGTCTCCCGCACGCCAGCGACGACGACGGTGGTCCGGTAAGTCCGGTCTTTTCAGATCTAGGGTTAGGGTTTAGCCCCAGTTCCCCTCTCTTTTCTTTTCTGTTTTCTAGGGTTCGGGGGGGTTTCTTTCTTCGCTTTTCTTCCCCTTCTAGATCTACACCTAGATCGGCTCTGATACCATTGTTAGGTTTAGGTTCTTTAGGGATCTCCTAGGGTAGATCTAGTGGGATCTTTTCTCTAGGGTTCGAGTTCTTGAGAGATGCACTGAGAGGGATTGGGGTACTAACCGTCGGACGACGTGGAGGAGGAGGAGGCCATCTCAGGTTCGGCGGTGAAGATCTGCGCACGGGCAGCGACGGTCGGGGAAGAGGTGCTGGGCTCCTCTGCGGCGTGTCCCGGGCGGCGGCGTCTCCCTGGCGGCGGTGAACTGTGGCGGTGGCGCTTCCCGTCGGCTCAGCGCCCCCTCAACAGATCGGGTCTTAGGGTTTGTCGGTGGGGTGACGGCGGCGCGGTCAACCTCGTGATGCGTGCCGCCCGGCCCCCACCTCTGTATTTATAGCGCTGGCGACAGGGGCCCACCAGCCAAACGGGCTGGGCGCCCCCGATCAGGGCGCGGTCAAGGGCTGGGCTTTGGCCGTTGGGCCAAAGCCCTGAGATCACTCTAACAGCTGTCCCTCCGGAACCGGCAGGAGGAGCTATTCGTCCCTCTGATACGAGCACGCGGCACGCAGCGCGACGTCGCCGGCGACAGCATTGCCGTCTCCTACGTGGACTCGCTCCTCGGCCTCCGGATCCCCGAAGACGGCGGCAGATACCTCACCGAGGGCGAGATGGTGAGCCTATGCTCCGAGTTCTTGGCCGCCGGCACCGACTCGACGGCTGCCGTGGCGCAGTGGATCATGGCGAACCTCGTGGCACAGCCGGAGATCCAAGCAAAGCTCCGAGCAGAGATACACGACGTCGCCGGCGACGGCCACGGCGCGGGGATCCAAGAAGAGCACCTGCCGAGGATGCCGTACCTGAAGGCCGTGGTGCTGGAGGGTCTCCGAAGACACCCGCCGGGCCACTTCCTGCTGCCGCACGCGGCGACCGAGGACACGACGCTGGACGGCTTCCGCGTGCCGAGGCACGCGTCGGTGAACTTCACGGTGGCCGACATGGCTCTGGACGACGCGATGTGGCCGAACGCCAAGCGGTTCCGGCCGGAGCGGTTCCTCCCCGGCGGCGAGGGCGCGGACGTCGACCTCACCGGCAGCAAGGAGATCAAGATGATGCCATTCGGCGCGGGCCGGAGGAGCTGCCCCGGCATGGCGCTGGCGCTGCTGCACCTCGAGTGCTTGGTGGCGAGCCTGGTGAGGGACTTCGAGTGGCGCGAGGCAGACGGCGAGCCGGTTGAGTTCGCCGAGAGGCAGGAGCTCTCCGTCGTGATGCAGCGGCCGCTCCGTGCCCGCGTCGTCCAAATCCAATACATAAGGAATAATTAAGCAGCATTGCTAATGTGCATCAAGACTAGAACTTGTTTATGCTGCTGCTTCTTTCTTTCAGTTAATGTTGATCACAATTTAGCAAACGTATTTCGAGAGTATCAGTCAGATTATTCTTTGCAGTGTTATACAGGACAGGACCCAACAGTACTGTAGAGTTAAACGCATGTAATCTATCTGAAAACACTGCAAATTTTACAGGCCTAGGTGGCATGAGTTATGAGTATGAACCTGCTTATCTTCATAATATGTACTAGGTTGCACGCGAATTTTATAGTAATTTCACGTAAAACAATTCACTTTTTATAGGAATTAGTAAAAGCGTGAGCTCTTTTCGGTTTATGACTTAGTAAATATATAGCATATTCTTTTCCTCCGAAGTTGGTGGCTTTTGGCTTTTATTACAGTACCTAACTTTTAAACAAAGTATTTTCTCAAGACGGGGTCTACAAGTTAAACGATGTACACGTTAAAAGCCCAATATCTGTACCATCCAAAATCGCAAGTGAGTATCTATCTCTCCGTAATCAGTACCGTAAATAGCCAAAATTCAAAAAATTTAGCCAAAACCCATAAGCCGCAGCCGTTACCAAACAAGCCCATAACTTCTCCGAATAAATAAATAGGATAACTTTTTCATCGTATTTTTGAAGTAGTTTATAAGAATAGCTTTTTCGAAATGGCTTATTGGCATTGGATTCGTTTGCATGATCACTTATGCTAGAACCAAAAGACATTAGGCATAGCAATAAGAACCTACGCCTTAAGCCCCGCTTGTTCAGTTTGAGCTTCTGGTTTCTAATTCATTATTTCTCGATTTCGTCTTTTTCTGGCCTTTTTGTGTGTTTTTTTCTTTTTCTGTCTTTTTTCTCACATTCGTTTGCATTGTCTGTGATGGGCTAACTTGTTTTTCTATTTTTTTTTAATTTTTTAAATTTACTGACGGCAAATAAGCCACTATCAGTTACAAAGTAAAATAAGCTATAAGCCAACTTATTTCAATCGAACTGAGCGGTTCCTTAATAGGAGATGTCTCCCTGCTTCATTCACCATGCACTACCTATCGAGATCCATGCGTGCACATATAGCTAGGCTACTAGTAATTCTGTGTATTGTGTGGGCTTTCTAATCAGCACATTTTCTCTTCACCTCACCTTGCTGGTGACTGCAGCCCTCACCGTCGCCGTCGTCGCTGGAATCATGGCCGACTTCAAACTTGGAAGTTGGATTTGGGGGGAATGTTTGTTATCCCGAGTCCAATCTGATCGCGGATTGCTGATCCTAGACTCCTAGTGCACTCATCTTCCTTTTCGGATACGAGCTAGCTACATCGCTTCCTGATTGCGCTTGATTTACAATGATCTCCTCTCCTCTTCTCTCCTTATGTAAGGTCCCCCCCCCCCCCCCGCGCGATTGCTGCATCCAAGTCTATCGCCAGAGAAGAGGAAGAAAAGGAGTACGGGTAACAAAGAGGAGACGGTATGTCAAAGCGGTGGCAATGGACGTGTGACCTAGTGGTGTCCAAATGGGTCGTGCCTAGCAGGCCAGCCCATAGCCTGTTAATGTAGGCACGGCCCACGGCACGGCATGGCATGGGGGCAAGGCCATGCCTAGACCGCCTCCCTGGCCCAGCGTGCTAGCACGACACGACTGTAAGATCGAGGAAGCCAACTAGAGAGGGGTGAATAGTCGTTTATAAAAATCTCTTTTCTAATAGAATCTATTTAAGCTATTTGGTTAAAACCAAGAATGTAATGTGGAAGCTTAAATTAAATTGATTTTAGCACAAATAAAGCCTAAATCAACTACATCACCTAAGTACACCAACAACCTAATTCTATGTCAAAGGTTTACAATCCTAAGATGACAAGTAATCAATTTAATTCTATGAATGTAAATTGCTTCAAAGTAAATTGAGCATAAGAAAACAAACCGCAATTGACACAGTTACTTTTACCGTGGTGTTCGAAGACTTGTCGATCTCCCCTAAGTCTACGTTAATATTAGCCGAAATGAATTGGACCGGCTCCACGAATTAAGTCGAAACACCTCAATCCATTAGTGGAAGCTCTTTCCCGCTCCGGGTAGGTGAGCTCTAACCTTCACACTTCGTCGGGTCTTCTCACAACCTTCTTTGAGAAGATCACCGTACATGACGCTTCCAACGCCGTCTAGAAGTCGACAAACTCCAAGAGTAATATGTCAAGCCCCTCGCTTGACTCTTACCACGTGCAACGAATGTACAAGCTTAAATGGACACTAAGTCCAACTTTAGATGCAACGCATGTAATCTAGATCCCTTCTCCTTACTCGTAAAGTGCAACATATGCGTGACCGCTTGCTTCGCTACTTCATCTATGTTTTGCACTACATCAAGTCTGTATTGCTTTCTATTTTTCATTACACCCCACTGTAAGTCATTTGTATAACCGATCGATTATGATATAATTATGTTTTGGGATTGACTATTGCACAGGCGACTGAAATTTTTTTATCTTCCAGTCACCTAAAATTGCACTCTGAATCACCTGAAGTTGCAAATGTTGTTTTGGAGGGGACTGCAAGTTTAGTTGATTGAGAGTGTAATTTTAGGTGACTGAAAGATAAAAAAATTTCAGTCGCCTGTGTAATAGCAAAACGGTTATGTTTTTGCGTATATTTGAAGCATAATATGATTTACCTATTGTTATTAGTTATGAACTTTGTATCATTAGTTATTTATGATGTTTGATTCATAGTGAAATTTATAATTAAAATATTGCAACACATTTCCAACGTTGAACTCTCACACCAGCGATGTGACAGCGCAGACGCCACCTTCGTCGTCGATGCCCCCCTCGCCGAAGCACATGTGGACAGCTAGCCGGAACAATTCGACGTGGAAGCTCTCGATGGCCACCAAGTCATTTTCGCCGTCGTTCTTACGCCGGTGTGTCTCGACATGCACAAGGGAAGAGGTGATCGCGAGGTAGTAGTAGAACCAGTCGTCCTTGTGTTTAACTTCTTGGCTCACATTTAGACTCCACTTGTTTCGGTTTCAGTTTCCAATTTATTTTTCACTATTCATAAATTTCGCCTTTTTCTGAACTTTTGATTTTTTGTTGAGCTTTTTTGCCGGTTGAGATTTTTCTGAACCATTCCCCGCCTGGGCCAGAAGTGGCCCGAGGGTCCACGGCGCGATCTCAGCCGTCCGATCTAATCCGACGGCTGAGCGGCGTTTTCGCCGGATCAAAACCGCTCGCGGCAGACGCCCCCGTAACCCTAGCTCATTTCTCCTCCTCTCCCCCGCTCTCAGCGTCGCGCCCGAGCGAACGCAGCGGCGGCGGCGACTTCGTCCACGCCGCCGGAGAAGGAGAAGACCGGCGCCAACGCGGGCCCTCTCGCCGGCGTGCGCGCTCCCCTGAGAGGGAGCGCGCCGCCATCGAGCGGCTCCGTGTCGGCGCCCCTTTGCACACGCCCCGGCCCGGGGTCCGGGGCACGCTCGGATCTGGACGCGCAGTCGGCGGCGGCCTTTGGAGCGCCGGCGAGCCCACGGCTCGGCCGGTCTTCCCGCACGCCAGCGACGACGGCCCGGCGACGACGGCCAGGTAAGACCGTCCGTTTCAGATCTAGGGTTAGGGTACGGGTTAGGGTTAGATCGAGTCCTTCCCCTCTTTTCTTTCTTTCTTTTCTTTTCTTTTCCGCACGCCGGTCAACCGACGGCGGTCTTTCTCTTTCCCCATCTAGATCTACGCCTAGATCTGCTCTGATACCATTGTTAGGCCCTATTAGGATCTTCTAGGTCTAGATCTGAGGGTGTCTAGGTCTGATTCGAGAGAGAAGAGGATTAGGGTTAGGGGTACCGACCGTCCGATGCATTGGAGGAGGAGCTGGCCATCGCTGGTTCGTCGGTGAGGTCTGCGCACGGGCAGCGACGTTCGGTGAAGAAGGAGCGGGATCTCCCTGGCGGCGGCGTCTCCCTGGCGGCGGCGATCTGTAGGGAGATAGAGGTGGCGGTGGTAGTTCCCGTCGTTGGAGCGCCCCCTTTCAGATCGGGTCTAGGGTTGTCAGTGGGGATTGTGGCGGCACGGCCAACCTCGGTGTGCGTGCCGCCCCAGCCCCCACCTCTATTTATTGTGGCGCTGGCGACAGGGGCCCACCAGCCAATAGGGCTGGGCGCCCCCGATCAGGGCGCGGACAAGGGGCCATTTGGCCGTTGGGCCAAATGGTTGAGATCACTCTAACATTCTCCCCCTTGATATCAATCTATGTTTTATCTTTAATTACTTTTGACTTTACTCATTCCATCACAAATTAGTGCATAGAACATGTCTCATCGTCACGGTCAATCGCCGATAGATTCAACAGCTACAATACACCTCTCTGTTCTGAAATAGTTACTTTAATCCTTTTGGGCCATCTTTTAGTCCAGGAATCATAGGCTTTCCCTTAAACCCATGCCGGCTACATGTTCTCTGAACACGTTGGGTGGTAAGCCTTTAGTAAGCGGATCCGCTAACATCTTTGCGGTACTTATATGCTCAAGACTTATAATTTGATCCCGAACTTTATCTTTCACAACATAGTACTTTATGTCAATGTGTTTGGCAGCACCACTTGACTTATTGTTGTGGGCATACATTACCGCGGGTTCATTATCGCAGTACAACTTAAGTGGTCTATTGATGTCGTCAACCACTTTTAAACCGGGTATGAACTTCTTTAGCCAGTTCACCTGCCCCGTAGCCTCATAACATGCTACAAACTCGGCATACATTGTGGACGATGTAGTGACAGTTTGCTTTGAGCTTTTCCACGATATAGCTCCTCCAGCGAGAGTGAACACATATCCGGATGTTGACTTTCTATCATCTCCCGCATAATCAGAATCTGTATACCCCACTATATGGAGTGAATCTGATCTTCTGTATGTCATCATGAGGCCTTTTGTTCCTTGCAAATAACGCAAGACTTTCTTTACCAATTTCCAATGTTCTATTCCAGAATTGCTCTGGAATCTGCCAAGTAACCCGGTAACAAACGCTAAGTCAGGGCACGTACACACTTGAGCATACTGCAAGCTTCCGACAGCTGAAGCATATGGAACCGATTTCATTTGTTCGAGCTCGTACTGGTTCCTGGGGCATTGAAAATCCCCATATCTGTCGCCCTTGACTATAGGTACAGGTGAAGGACTACATTTATGCATACCAAATTTCTTTAAGACTTTCTCTATGTATGTCTTTTGTGACAGTCCCAATGTCCCTTTGTTTCTATCCCGGTGAATTTCGATCCCTAGAACGAACGAAGCTTCACCAAGATCTTTCATATCAAAGTTTGAGGACAAAAACTTCTTTGTCTCCAGTAGCAGACTGACATCACTACTACCTAGTAGGATATCATCCACATACAGGATTAGGAAGATAAACTTCCCATCTTTAAACTTTGCATAAACACAGTTGTCCTCTACATTCTCTTTAAACCCAAATTTTCTTATTGTACTGTCAAACTTCAAGTACCACTGTCTTGAAGCTTGCTTTAACCCATAGATCGATTTCTTTAGGCGGCATCCCATTCTTTCATTTCCTTCCACGACAAAACCTTTCGGTTGTGCCATGTAAACATTTTCCTCTAAATCCCCATTAAGAAATACCGTCTTTACATCCATCTGATGTAACTCTAAATCATAATGTGCTACTAATGCCATTATGATTCTGAAGGAATCTTTACATGAGACTGGAGAAAAGGTCTCATTGTAATCAATCCCTTATCTTTGCGTAAAGCCTTTTGCCACAAGTCGCGCTTTGTATCTTTCTACAATCCCTTGGGAGTCAAGTTTTGTCTTGTAGACCCATTTACAGCCTACTGTTTTGGTTCCTTTAGGAATAATTTCCAAGTCCCAGACTTTATTAGCCTTCATGGATCTCATTTCCTCTTCCATGACCTCAAGCCATTTTGAAGAATTTTGGCTTCTCATGGCTTCTTCAAATGAGGTGGGATCATCCTCCATTTGAAATTCCTCTGTATGATAAATCTGATAATCATCTGAAATAGCTGATCTTCTTACTCTTTGAGACCTCCTCGGGGCCTCCTCATTTGGTACATCTTCTGTTTGAGGCTGCTGTTGCTCCCCTCATCTGTGGCAATGGGTTCTATAGGATCCTGAAGAACATGTTCCTCATTCTCATTCATTGTTGCCACAGGAGGAACAATAACAGGTGCTGGCACCACAGTGTCTTGCACCGTCGGTGCAGCGACAGCAGGTAGTGTGAAGAATGGCTCTTGAATCATCGGAGTGCGCGCATACGCCCGCTTCTCTTCAAGGTCAATCTCTCGAGCTACCATGCTTCCCCTCATCATTTCATCCTCTAAGAAGGCAGCGTGTCTCGTTTCTACAAACTTTGTATATCTGTCTGGACAATAGAAACGAAAACCTTTTGACTTTTCAGGGTAGCCAATGAAATGGCAACTTACTGTTTTGGGATCAAGCTTCCCAAGGTTTGGGTTAAATACTTTAGCCTCAGCAGGACTCCCCCACACACGTACGTGGTTTAGTGAGGGAACTCTTCCTGTCCACAACTCGTACGGTGTTTTGGGCACCGACTTACTAGGCACTCTGTTGAGAATATGAATGGCGGTTTTCAACGCCTCCATCCATAAACTCAATGGCAGTGTGGAATAGCTCATCATGCTTCGCACCATATCCATCAGGGTACGGTTGCGTCTTTCAGCTACTCCATTTTGCTGAGATTCACCCGGTGTAGAATACTAGGCCACTATGCCATTTTCCTGTAAAAACCTTGCAAAAGGTCCAGGAACTTATCCATATGGGGTATGTCGACCGTAGTACTCCCCCCATGATCAAATCGGACTATCTTAATCTTTAAATCGTGTTGGTTTTCAACTTCAGCCTTAAATATCTTGAATTTATCCAAGACTTCATTTCTTTCTTTGATTGGATAAATATATCCATAACGGGAGTAATCATCCGTGAATGTTATGAACGAGTCATAACCATCCACACTTTTCACAGGAAAAGGACCACAAATGTCTATGTGAATAATTTGTAGAACTCCTGTGCTTTTTTTGGCGTTTTTCTTAATTTTCTTTACATATTTTCCTTTAATGCATTCTCTGCATTATTCTAAGTCTGAAAAATCTAATGGAGGAAGAATATCATTCTTAACTAGTCTTTCTATTCTCCCCCTCGAAATATGGCCTAAACGACAGTGCCATAATTTCGACGACGCATCTAGAGTTCTCTTTCGTTTCCTGTTTACATTCATAGACGAGGATTCATTCACTTTTTCGCACACGACGTTCCCATTATCGCATACGACATTCACATCATCACATAATGATAACAAATAAAGCTCATTTTGTAAGATGGCAAGACCAACACATTCTTTATTAAACATTATTTCACACTTGCCATTTCCAAAATGACAATCATAACCATCATTGTCCAAATTTGAAACACTAATCAAATTCCTCTGTAAAGAGGGAACATAAAGAACATCTCTAAGTAAAAGAGTGAAGCCATCAGCTAGCTCTAATGAAAGATCGCCAACGGCTTCAACTTCAGCTTGGACTCCATTTGCGACTTTAATGCATCTTTCTTTTCTTTGCGTAGTCCTCGTTGAACGGAATCCCTGTAAAGAATTAGCAACATGAACAGTTGCTCCTGAATCAATCCACCAAGAAGATTTCGAATATTTCACATACAGGGATTCATTTATAAAGGTAATAATGTTCTCACCTTTCTTTGCCATTATCATCTTTAAGTAATCGGGACAGTTCTTCTTGTAGTGTCCCGTCTTCTTGCAGTGAAGACACTGATCTTTGTCTACTGCAAACTTATTCTGTTGAGACTGATAGACAGAGGCTTTTCCCTTGTTCTTTGAGGAGAAGTTACTGTTGAAGTTCTTTTTCTTGTTGTCCTTCACATAGTTGATAGAACCACCATGTGAGGATTTAATTCTTTCCTCCTCTTGCACACACATAGCTATGCACTTTTCTAAGTCCCATTTCTCGGGCTGCATGTTGTAGTTGACAACAAAGGTGTCAAACTCTTTCGGCAAGGAAGCAAAAACAAATGAATAAGGAACTCATCCTTGAGAGCCAAATCCATTGGTTTAAGCTTGGATGCCAAGTTGCTCATCCTTAGTATGTGCTCTCTTATGCCACTGCCACCACCAGAGTACCTTTCTGTCACAAGCTGCTTAATCAGCTGTGTAGCATAAGTCTTTGAAGAGCCAGTAAACTGACTCTTTATTTTCTCAATGTACTATGTGACAGTGTCACACTCTGCGATTGAGCCCACAATTGCAGGCTCAATCTTGTTGGCAGTGACCCACTTTTTATGATCAAGATCATATGACATTTTAATGGTAGCATAGTCCCTCTGTCTGGTCTGCCAAGCAGCATCAGCCTCATTTTCATCCCTCACCGGTGCCACAGGCTCTGTGAGATACGGTGTGGTGACTACCCAGTCCACCTCAGTCAAGATGAAAGCCAGGTCAATCTTTTTCTTCCATTCACCGTAGTTGTCTCCTTTGAGAACCGGGATATCTCTGATGTAGCCCATCAAAGAGTCCTCCTGAAAACACAATTCATATACAGTGAGAACATTTAAACAAAATAACAACAACTGCATGCCTTGGTTTCAACGTTGGTTAAAATTAAAACATACAGTTGTTTTACACATTAAATCTACATCACCGTTGGGCAGAAATAGAAATAATGCATAAAATTATCAATTAAAATTATAATATTGTTAACAGCAAAATTATATGCCTTATTTCCAACGTTGGTCAAAATATGAGATACAATTTTATCTATACATTAAATCTACATCACCGTTGGGCAGAAATAGAAATAATGCATAAAATCATCAATTAAAATTATAATACTGTTCTTATCAACATTGGTCAGAAAATAACAATATCATAATTCACAACAATTCTCAAAAATTAAATTCTCCCATTGGTTCGAATTTAATTGAAAGAGTAATCAACATTAACTTTTGCCTTGGAAACATGAAATTATTCTAAAATAATTCATACTCAGAAGCATTATTACTGTACTCATCTAATCTCTGGAAAAATAACACGTTGGTGCAAAATTTACAGAGATTTTAAATCAAATTTCATTCAAATTCACTCATAAATGTTTCTGAAAATAATTAAATTTCATTTTTCGAGATTACTGTTCAAAATGGCCATTTGGCCCGTTCAGCGCACCCGCGGCCCGCTCAGCACGGCCGAGCGCGCGCGGCCGCGTGCTTCCCCCTGCGCCCAGGCCGCAACCTGGGCCTGGGCCGCGAAAACCATTCCCCGCCTGGGCCAGAAGTGGACCGAGGGTCCACGGCGCGATCTCAGCCGCCCGATCTGATCCGACGGCTGAGCGGCGTTTTCGCCGGATCAAAACCGCTCGCGGCGGACGCTCCCGTAACCCTAGCTCATTTCTCCTCCTCTCCCCCGCTCTCAGCGTCGCGCCCGAGCGAACGCAGCGGCGGCGGCGACTTCGTCCACGCCGCCGGAGAAGGAGAAGACCGGCGCCAACGCGAGCCCTCTCGCCGGCGTGCGCGCTCCCCTGAGAGGGAGCGCGCCGCCATCGAGCGGCTCCGTGTAGGCGCCCCTTTGCACACGCCCTGGCCCGGGGTCCGGGGCGCGCTCGGATCTGGACGCGCAGTCGGCGGCGGCCTTTGGAGCGCCGGCGAGCCCATGGCTCGGCCGGTCTTCCCGCACGCCAGCGACGACGGCCCGGCGACGACGGCCAGGTAAGACCTTCCGTTTCAGATCTAGGGTTAGGGTACGGGTTAGGGTTAGATCGAGTCCTTCCCCTCTTTTCTTTCTTTCTTTTCTTTTCTTTTCCGCACGCCGGTCAACCGACGGCGGTCTTTCTCTTTCAACATCTAGATCTACGCCTAGATCTGCTCTGATACCATTGTTAGGCCCTATTAGGATCTTCTAGGTCTAGATCTGAGGGTGTCTAGGTCTGATTCGAGAGAGAAGAGGATTAGGGTTAGGGGTACCGACCGTCCGATGCATTGGAGGAGGAGCTGGCCATCGCTGGTTCGTCGGTGAGGTCTGCGCACGGGCAACGACGTTCGGTGAAGAAGGAGCGGGATCTCCCTGGCGGCGGCGATCTGTAGGGAGATAGAGGTGGCGGTGGTAGTTCCCGTCGCTGGAGCGCCCCCTTTCATATCAGGTCTAGGGTTGTCGGTGGGGATTGTGGCGGCACAGCCATCCTCGGTGTGCGCGCCGCCCCGGCCCCCACCTCTATTTATTGTGGCGCTGACGACATGGGCCCACCAGCTAATAGGGCTGGGCGCCCCTGATCAGGGCGCGTACAAGGGGGCCATTTGGCCGTTGGGCCAAATGGTTGAGATCACTCTAACAATAGCAAGTAGAGCAAGTTTGCAAGTTTGTGAGGAAATTAAGGGGTGCTTAACTTGGTTTTTTAGTGATTTCTAGTTTTTTCACTATAATTGGTTTATTTTGCAATATAACTGCTGGTAGTTTTTAATTAAATTTAAAAAATAAAAATAGTAAAAACATGTTAGTCCATCACGGACAATGCAAATGAATATAAGAAAAAGTTCTAAACAAGGCAAAAAGCTAGAAAAAATGAAATTAAGAAATAATGAACTAGAAATCAGAAGCTGAAGTCGAAATCAGCGGACCACAGCTTACCTTATACCAACTTGAAACGAGCAACGGTCCGTACAAAGTAAGTACAGACTTCTCCAAGAAGCGCGGAAGGAAACAATACCCGTTTAGTACAGGACCTTACCTAGAGATCGAGCTAAGTTAGTGCTCAAAGGATATTGAGCAAGTTTACTGACTTGTTCGAATTTTGTTGGTTTAGGAAGTCGAAAGGATCCTCCGTACACTTCTCTAATTGACAGGGACTCAGTAAAACTTTGTAACTTCGACACGGTGAATGGATGGCATTATTAAGATTCATTTCTTTTGGTAAATCGCTCGTCATGATCACCAATTGTTGCACTTGCTTAAGAAAGAAGGTCTTCCTCATTCAGAGCAACGGGAGATCGACGCAGATGAGTGGAAATTTGACACGAACGGCCATTATTTGCAGGAGAAATCTGATCGGTTTGAGACTTGAGGCATCCAGTCTATTTATGCTTTCAGTTTCTTGGTTTCATATGCAGAGCTCAGCTCAGGATGAGGAGCATCATGCGTGAGTACAACATGGCTGAGATTCTGAGCTACTGAAAAACTTTTCCTGTGTCTAATGGGCCAGCCATGTTCAGATCGTCTGGACCAACTGTACTGGTTCGCTAATGCTCATTAATTAGCAATTCAATCAATCCATGTCATCGTCTATGTGTGCTGGCAGACCATTACCGCCATCTCGCATGCAACCTTTTCCAATCGAGCCATCGTCGTTCATGTCCTTGCATTGTTTCAGTACGATCCAGCACCGCCAGATTTAGTAATTACTAGCCTCATAGACGCGGCACCAGCCACCGTGTGTACCGAAGTGAAAGAGGCGATAATTCGTGAGGAGTTTTTTTTAAAAAAAATTAAAAAAAATCGAGAGCACGTGTATTTTCAAAAAAGTCGAAAGTCTTTTTCGTAAAAAACCGAGGGCCTGTACATAATAAACGAGGACCCATACGTAATTTAGAAACCACGGGGCGTTATCCTGCAAAGTGGAGGGGCTTGAAAAAAACTGGTAGGGACCTTTTTGCGAGAACCAAGGACCTTTACGTAATTTCGAAAAAACGCGGGGACTTTTTCGCAAAATTACTCCCCCGACCGTACGCAAATTCTGCTGCCACGTGCCGGCCGAGGGAGCCCTGGAGGCGACGTGGAGGGGCTCGGCGGCCGGGAACCCCCCGGGTATAATAGGGGTATTATTAGTCGATTCAATTGGTGACGTGTACCTCTAACCGTACTCCACGTTGCTGCAGTGCCCACCAAGTAACCGTGCGCCTAGCTTATGAGTATGAGTACGTTCGGGATCGTTCTTTTCGGCTCGTTTACGGTTTAAGTTACAGTAATTAATTTTTAAATAAAATATTTTTTAAAATAAAGTTTATTAATTGATTATAGTAAACACTATAGCAATTTTAGCTATATCAGCTAAAATCGTACATAACTGTATCTGTTTCCATACGTTCTCTCGCGCACTGCCATAATTCAAAAGTCATAAGTCAAAGCTATAAGCCGCAGTCGAAAAGAACACACCCATTCTTTTCAGCTATGGTCGATGGCCTTTTGCCCTAGCATGAATTATGAATACTTGTATGAACGAATCAAATGCTGATAAATCACTTCGAAACAGCTGTCCTGATAAGCCGCTTCAAAATGGCAACAAAGAAACCGTCTCATTTATTTATTCGAAGGAAGTTATAAGGCATAAACTGAAAAAATGGAACCTATAATTGTCATGTGCTAACAGTAAGAACACAATGACATTGCTATGTAATGGCAGAGGATCCAAAGCCATTATATATGCGGCCCCATTCATTCTGACTTCGACTTCTGGCTTTTAGAAGTTCAGAAGTCAGAAGCCGAAAGAACGCATTAGTTTCTTAATTTTGTTTTTTGGGTTTTCTATTTATTTTTTGTATTGTCTGTAGAGATATAACTGTGTTTTTTCATTTTTTTTCCTCTCAGTTTCTTTGTTTTTCTTTAATTAAATGACTCAGAAAAAGCTAATAGCCGAAAGTAAGAAACCACTAAAAAATGAATTGTACTTACATGTCCTAGGCTTTCCAATTGAATGACTTTGGCTCTATTTTTTTGTGTTTTCAATCGGTTTTTATTTTGGCTCTATTTTTTGTGTTTTCAGTCGGTTTTTAGCTTTGATTTTTGACTATTACTATTTATTAGATTGAAGATAAAAATAGTCTAAAACAACAAGCCCTTGTAGGCAGTTGAAAACAAATGTAGCAGCCAATAATTATCTTCGTAAAAAGATAGTCAATTAATCAGCAGATAACCCCATGTCATCCCGCTAGTTAGCACAGTATTAGTGTTCATGACTTCAACACTTACCACCGGCCGCAAAAATATCCCCCCGAGATTACTTATCCGGTGCACGCCAGTTCAGTTGCGTGTCACCATCCCAGTCACCCACTTCTTACCGGCACGACACCGCACCCCAAACATTCCCAGTCTTTTCCGGCCGTATAAAAAACGCCCCGAACCCCAGAGAGCAGAGGGAAAAAATCCAGCCATGGAGGACTGGCTCTTCTACTCGCTCACCACGCTGCTCTGCCTCCTCTGCTCGCTGCTGCTGCGGACCCGGTCCCGCAGCCCGGCCCACGGCTCGCCGGCGCCGACGCTGCCGCCGGGGCCGAAGCCCGTGCCGGTGCTGGGCCCGTTGCTCTTCCTGGCCCGCCGCGACTTCGACCTGGAGCCCGTGCTGCGGCGCCTCGCGCGGGCCTACGGGCCAGTCTTCTCCTTCGCACCGCTCGGCCCCGCCCGGCCCACCATCTTTGTCGCGGCCCGCGGCCCTGCACACCGCGCCCTCGTCCAGCGCGGCGCCGCCTTCGCCTCCCGCCCGCGCGCCACCGCCCCCGCCGCCGCCGTGCTCACCAGCGGCGGCCGCAACGTCAGCTCCTCACCCTACGGGCCCACCTGGCGCGCCCTCCGCCGCACCCTCGCCGCGGGCGTGCTCAACCCGGCGCGCCTCCGCGCCTTCGCGCCCGCGCGGCGCTGGGTGCTCGACGTCCTCCTCTCCCGCCTCCGCGAAGGCGGCGGCTCCCCCGTCGTCGCCGTCATGGAGCCCTTCCAGTACGCCATGTTCTGCCTCCTCGTGTACATGTGCTTCGGTGGCGACCGCCTCGGCGACGCGCGCGTGAAGGAGATCGAGGCGCTGCAGCGCGACCTCCTCGGCAACTTCCTCAGCTTCCAGGTCTTCGCCTTCCTCCCGCCGCTCACCAAGATCGTCTTCCGCCGCCGGTGGAACAAGCTCGTCTCGCTGCGGCGCCGGCAGGAGGAGCTCTTCGTCCCGCTCATTCGCGCCAGGAGAGAGACCGGTGCGGGCGGCGACTGCTATGTGGATTCCCTGCTGAGGCTGACCGTCCCGGAGGACGGCGGGAGGAAGCTCACCGACGGCGAGATCGTCAGCCTCTGCTCCGAGTTCTTGAGCGCCGGAACCGACACCACGGCCACGGCGCTGCAGTGGATACTGGCGAACCTGGTCAAGAACACGGCGATGCAGGATAGGCTGAGGGAGGAGGTTTCCGCCGCCGTAGGGAACGACGGCGAGGTGCGGGAGGAGGACCTGCAGGGGATCCCGTACCTCAAGGCCGTGGTGCTGGAGGGGCTGCGGCGGCACCCGCCGGGGCACTACGTGCTGCCGCACGCCGTGGCGGAGGACACGACGCTGGACGGATACCGTGTCCCGGCGGGCACGCCGGTGAACTTCGCGGTGGGGGACATTGGGCTGGACGAGGAGGTCTGGAACGCGCCGACTGAGTTCCGGCCGGAGCGTTTCATGCCCGGCGGCGAGGGGGAGGACGTGGACCTCACCTGCAGCAAGGAGATCAAGATGATGCCGTTCGGCGCGGGCCGGAGGATCTGCCCCGGCATGGCGCTGGCGCTGCTGCACCTGGAGTTCTTCGTGGCCAACCTGGTCAGGGAGTTCGAGTGGCGCGAGGTGGCCGGCGAGGAGGTGGACCTCACCGAGAAGCTCGAGTTCACCGTCGTCATGAGGCGGCCGCTCATGGCGAGGGCCGTGCCGTTGCGGGGCGAACGGTCGATCGCCGCCACAGGCTCAGGCTGATTGAGGACGGCGATGGAGACGACAATGGCCGCGACAAGTCTTCTTCCCTGATGAATGCTTCTCGTTGCTCATGCTACTATAATGATGATTAGATTATGTTTCTCCGGTTACTAGTAGTAACCTAATGCTGCACTAGTGTGTATGTACACCAATTATAATTAGTACTTAGTATTTTACACACTGTTGTGCTTGTGAGATCCCATTTGCCTATTCTTTTCGGTTTCTAAAATTTATTTTTCGATTTTTTAAATAACTAGCTCTTAAACGAAGTGTTTTTTAAGACAGGGTTTATAAGTTGATTATAGTACATATTATAGCGGCTTCATTTATATTGATCAAAACCGTATATGAATTTCTGTTACTCTGTATTCTTTCTCACGAATAATCTAAAAGCTATAAACCGTTGACAAAAACAATAAACCGAAGCTAAAAAAACTGGCCCGGAGTTCGCTAGTGACTGCTGTTGCGTTCAATGTTGTTAAGCTATAATGAAAAATTGTATCTTTTGAGGAGGATAGTGTTGCTCTGAAACCTTGGAGAGGGAAATAATGCTCAATTGGTCGTCAGATAAGTATTGAGAATCAATTAAGAGCTGAATCACATTACAGGGTATGCATTTGAAAGAAGTAGGGAAAAAAAGAGAAATGTGTGCAAACATCTAAGGAAAATCAGTTAGCACAAGTACTAACATTTTTCATTGGGTATCCAGACTTCAGCCACTCGTACCAATCATGAGATCCTAATCCGACTTGTCACTTGGTCACGGAGTCAGAAGAGTTTGATGTATCCAGTTAATATCAGCCTGCCCCAAGAAGAAAAAATCACATGTTCCCTGTAAAAACACTTAAAACGCATGGTTACCATCTTACTTACAATTGAACGGACACACAGTAGAATATGTTTGGTAGAATTAGTAATCCTGTTTAGTTGTATTCGAATTAGTTTTTCTGTATTATATGTGTTCGAGTCATGTTTGAGTTTGTTTCCACGTACAAATCAGTTTTCGAGTCAATCTCGGAGTCGTAGTTGTCTCCGTGTCGTAATCGTAGAGATGAGTATAAAAGGCAGAGCAATGTAACGAGAGGTGAAAGAAGTGATCGGTGTGATCGAACGAGAGGGAGAGAAATAAAGAAGAGAAGGAGCGGTTTTGGCTCTGGAAAATCAGAGGTGTTCGTGAAGCTGAAGACGTGGTCGTAAACGCTTTACGACCACGGCAATCGAGTCTTCAACGTGATCATAATTGAGTTACAACTACTGTGATCAAGTCTACTACGTGGTCGAAGGAGCAGGGTCTGCAGTTGAAGTCTCGAGTTCTTGTAAACCGGAGTGGTTGTAGCTCGGTTACGAAAACATGCAGCGCAGTGTGAATGTGATCGTAACTCTCGTCAGCAAAAGTTACGAGTACATAGCGTGGTCGGAGCAAACACAAGTGGTTGTAACTACTCTGTGTGTGGTCATAACTTTTACATGGTTGTAACCATCTGTGAAGTGGTCATAAATTGACTTAGCGTGGTCGTAACGACTGCAGAGTAGTCGAAACGCAACAATGTTAAACTTTACATTTATGAAATTTTCTTACCTGTTTGGTAGCTACAGCTTAACTGCAACATATGCCCCAGTTCCAGCTATAGCACCCAGTGGCGTTGCCACCATGTACACCCAAATCCGAGTGTATCTCCCGGTGGCAATTGCCGGACCAATTGTATGTGCTCCTGTTGATGGTATGTTCATAAGATTAACAAACAAAATTATATATATATTTCTCAAATAGAAATGAATAAGCTAAGAAAGACTGGTGCTACTTAGTATCTCGAGTATTTCCCTTTGAATCTTCCGTTATATCCATCCAAATCTGTAGGTTCTCTCTTTCAGTTCGTCAAAGCTGTGCGAGTCCACTAAATCTGTAAGTCAGCCGATTGCTTTGCTAGCCACCTTCCATCCTTTTGGATGAATGTAGTTCTCCCATTCCTTTTGCATAGCCGCAGCTGCTACTCTTCTCGTTGAGCCATTGTAGATCGTAGAAGTCTTTATGATGCCACTACTTCTCTTTGAGCCGCCGCCTCAAGCTTCTAAGGGCCCTTCTTTTGCACCACGCCTTCGCTGTGCTTCTTGTGCACTGCGTCGCCACCGTCTTGGATTTCAATCTATGTCGCTATGCTTCTATCTCTCTTCATCCAGGTAAAGATTCCCGTCTCAAGAAATGTTGCATACCTGGAAAATGCTCTTAGTTACCTAGCTTCTTGTTTGACACTCTTGTGCTCTTCCGTTCAGTTATAATGTAATTTTAGCTAGTTATAGTATAATTTTAGTCATAAATCAGCTTATTTCAGCCTAACCGAGTCGTACCTAACTGCGGTATATCTTGGATTAAAGTCGGTGAAAAAGGTGATGGCCAAGGTTCTTGGAGAAGAAAGGAATGTTGCTGTTTGATGCTGGGATAGTTGGATCGGATGAGGTGCCAGCATGGCAGTACAGTGGAGGCGGGATGGCCAAGGTTTTAGAGCAATGTGGGTTGGGATAAGATTCCTACTTCAGTGGGAGATCTGATTTACAATTGGTTTGCTCAAGGGGCTAAAAGTTGTATTTCTTTTAGCTTATTCTGCTTTGGGGCGATCGCTTGGTCCACCTGGCAAATCAGAAACAAGATGGCGACAGAAAAATATTTTGTCAAGCATCCAACTGAAGTGTTGTTTAACATTCTGTACTATCTACAGCAATGACGAGTTTTGCTTCGGGAGAACGCGCGCATCAAGCTGGATAAAGTGATTTTGATAATGAAGACTTTGGAGTCATCGTTTCAGAAGCGGCGTGGGTTGAAGGGAAAATTTATTTATTTGCCACCCTTACGACTTGGGTGGCAACAAATTTGCCACCCGGGTCCATTATCAGTGATTCAGACGACCCTACATGTAAGTGACATAGTTTCGATGTCAATCTTAAGAGTGGCAAAAAATTGAATCTCCCGGGTTGAAGTGCCTTTTCCTTGGGCATCCACAGTGTTTAGGCTGTATAGTCTCTAAATTGAGACCCGCAGATAATAATTTATTTAATTCTCAATTATTTTTGAAAATTTGCTCAAAAAAAATTAGAAATGTGCATTTGAAATTACTTAAGTAGATCTAAGAAATTTGAGATGTTACACGTCATCCCAAAGACTAGTTTCAGAAATGTTGTGAAGTATGCAAAGGGTAATCTTGGCAGGAGAATATGGACGCACTACATTTATGTGTCTTGTACATTTATGTGCTTGTTTGTCGGCAACGTGACTACAACTCTAACAGCTAGGTCTTATACAAATTCTTGGAATCGTTCTCATGGGATTGTTCACAAATCAAATGCGCTTTGGTCTACTTTGAAATTTACCTCATGGATACATCTTATTCCCTTAGCGCTACTCATCCCCTGGGTTTTTCAGTTGTGTGGCGTAGCTGAAGTGCCAATTGGTTGTGCTTTGCCCGTCAAGGCGAGGGGTTGGGTGACTTGCGTCTTTGGTGCCTTCCCTGATCAACTCGGCTTAGACTTCTGGCTTATTTTTTTACTATTCATAAGTTTCGTCTTTTTCTGAACTTTTAGCTTTTTATTGAGCTTTTTTGCCGGTTCTTTTTTCTCGTATTTGTTTGTATTATACGTAATGGGCTAACATATTTTTTATATTTTTAAATTTTTTAAATTTAATTATGCTAAATAAGCCTCTGTCAGCTACAGTGTTTTTTTCAGTCAGCTACAGTGTTTTCAGCCATAAGTCATGAGCTTTTCAGCCGAACCGATCACCACCACATGGACGTGCGATTCAAAACTTGAGCCAGGACACGAATTTTGCCTGCCAGCTCAATGAAAAGCACCCTCAGTGGCAGGTATTCGTTCTCCTATTGTATTTTGCATAAAAAGCGTTTTGGTTTGTTCGATTTCTGAAGGTAGTATCCCTACTCAAGTTTTCAGTTGTGTGGCGTATCTAATCTAACGTTGGGAGGGCTTGTTCTGAACGTGCTAAAAGCCTGTGCTGCGTATGTGCACCCGTCGAGTTGTATCTGAAGCGTGATTCGAAACTTGAGCGAGGGACGCGAATGTTTGCCAACCAACCCAATGAAAATCACCTTAAGTGGTATGTATTATCCTGTTGTATTTTGCATAAAAAGCACCTTAAGTGGTATGTATTATCCTGTTGTATTTTGCATAAAAATCACCTTAAGTGGTATGTATTATCCTATTGTATTTTGCATAAAAAGCACCTTAAGTGGTATGTATTATCCTGTTGTATTTTGCATAAAAAGCACCTTAAGTGGTATGTATTATCCCTAGTCAAATTTTCAATTGCATGGCGTATCTACATTGGGACTAGAGGATGCCCCCACTTCTTTTAATCATGTACGGATCCTCTGTATTTTGCAGGGAAAACTTAGAGTTGGTTCAAATTCTAAGTTGCCTAATGATTTTTAAAATAAAAAGAGAAAAACTATGGATCCTTGTACTGTTCTAACAGAATAGCTATTCAACATTAAATCAAACCACCGCACGAATCTAAAGTTGTCTTCCTAATCCACCATAACCTTATCCACTCCACTCATACAAATCAACTATTCTTTGTCCTCTTTCTCTCTCTCTGAACCTCCACTCTACACCTCCATGGAGGAACAAGGGTGCCCAGTTGTACGAGCTATTCTCTCTCTGCACCTCCATGGAGGACCAAGGGCATGCGGCTGTATGAGCTTCTCTCTATCCTGTACCTCCATGGAGAACCAAGCGCGTGCAGCACGCAACCATACGAGTGTGTGAGGCCACAGCAGGGGCGTGTCCCACCGGTGTACTCGCTGCCAACATCCTCGTTGTCGGTGAGTAAATAGATGGCTCCCCATCGCCAGTGTTACCCTCTCCCCTACTCTACCACCACCTCCCCTCCCCCACCGACGCCACCCCATCCTCCTCCCCCATAGCCAGCGCTGCCCATTCCCTTCCTCTTCCTCCACCGCCGACGCCGTCTCGCCCTCTCTTCTCATGTCGAAATTTGGAGACGATGTCCAGGTGGAGGCCACGGTGGTGCAGCTCACTAGAGCGCGATGTGCGGCAATCATGCGTGGTGAGGTGTGTCAGCATAGGACATGGAGATGTGTGCGGGCCACAACGGCACAGCTTGACGGACATGCGGCGATAAAAACACAAAACCCATCGAAACTAGTTTGGAATTTTTAAAAAAATTTGTTGAAACATATTGAAACTTGGTGAAACTTCTTGAAACTCTTTGACCGAAACTTGCTGAAACCTATAGAAACTTGATGAAATCTGTTGAAACTCTTTGGTTGAAACCTGTTAAAACTTGATGAAAACTCTTAGAACATTTGGCTAAAACTTGTTGAAATTTGAGTTCTAAAAATCTGAAATTCGTTGAGACTTTGGCTTGAAACTTTTTTGAAAACTTCTAGAAACACGTGAAACTCACTGAAATCTAAAACTTTCTAAACATTTTTATGAAATTTTTTAAAACTCAATGAAACATGTTGCTTTCGTTGTCTCGTCGCCTCCAAATAAAAAACTCAACCTTGGCACGTCCATACGGCCGGCCGGTTAAATCCGAACGTGTCAATTCAGGGCTTGATGAGGGTGTAGGTGCCTGCTCCTGCAATGGCCCCCAATGGCGTGGCCACGAGGTAGACCCAGATGTGTGTGTACTTGCCCGTCGCCAGCGCCGCCCCGAGCGTCCTCGCAGGGTTCATCGACGGCCCCGTCGACGGCCCTGCCACGAGAGCGTTCATCATTATCGCCGCGGCTATCGCAATGGCGACCAGCTCCTTACTCTGCAGAAATCAACACACCCAATCTCAAATGTTTCTTTTACATTTCTTTGCATGGTGAAAGTTGAAAAGGTTTATCAGATTGATAGGTAAGTTAAGTTGCATTCATGGTGTCACTTGCCGATCTCGGATCCGTGGCGACGGCGGTGATAACGAACATGAGCACGAACGTGACCACCAGCTCGAGGACGAAGGCCTCCCCGGCGCCGACGCTCGGCACCGTCGCCATGACCGCCGGCTGGGCCGGGCGGTACACGCCCTTGGCCAGGAACGCGGCGGCGACGGACGCCAGCGTCTGCGCCGCCGCGTAGGGGAGCACGTGGGCCCACGGGAGGTGGCCGAACACGGCCATGGCGATGCTCACCGCCGGGTTCAGGTGCGACCCGGAGATGTGCACGACGGAGAGGACGACGGCGATGACCGCGAGGCCAGCCGAGGCGGCGATGCCGAGCAGGCTCTCGGCACCGCCGTGCTGCGCGTCCATGACGATGGTGGACAACACCGTGAAGATCAGGATGAACGTGCCGAAGAACTCCGCAGCCACCTGTAGAGCATGCCTCAACAAGTTACACAATTAACGACTTTAACGTCAGCTACTTAGTATCATAACTTTTACATAGCCAGCTTAAACTTTTAGATGAACTGTGCACTATCCAATAGTGTCCATGCATGACACTCAACGAAGGATGTTGTAAGGCCGTGACTTTAATTAATTCAAAGAAAATACGTTAATGTCAGGTTTTTTTTGTAGCAGCTGTTACCTTCTTGATGAGTGGCACCTCTGAGTTATGCCCAGCTTGCTGCTGCTCTTGATCGTCATGTTGCGACTTTCCCAAAGACTCGACTGGCACCACCAGCTTGGAGCCGGCAATCGATCTCGGAGAGAGGCTGCCGGCCGCCACGGCGAGGCTCCGGTCACTCGGCGTCGAGCACATGCTGATCGCCACCTGATTCTGATCTTCACTGCCCATCATGTGCTCAGCCATTTCTTAGCTTAAACTTTGCCTCTCTCAAAAAATGAATGCCTTTTAATTTATCCTCCCATATCTCAATTTCTTCTGGAAATGTGAATTTGTTGTGATCTTTGCATGGTAAATTACATGCTTACAAGTTATGAGAGATGGTCGGTATTTGTAGGATCTCTTAAGAGAGGGAAATGTTGGTTGAATCCACCACGGAGACGCCAAAGTCTAATGCTGCTTTGGCAGTGTTGTGTGCTTAGGAGAATATGACAGGGGATATCCTGATGAGAGCTGGGGGAAATGGATTGATTAGGAGCTAATCAACAAGAGGCGACTGCTTAGTCAGTGATTACTATGCTTGTCTTGTGACCTCCGGCCAGGGAGCGTTTGATCAGATGTGACGACGCCAAGAGAATTCTTGTGCATATTCCCAGGAATTTTCCAAGGGAAATCACCAAGACAAGAGTGTGCACAAGACGGTCACACACAAGAGTCCTCGTTCCTGAATCCTTCCAAAGAATCAAAGATAGATATATGATTAGTTGATTTCGAAAGTAACTTCGTCGATCTTTCTCAACACGTACATGCGTGATCAGATTATCACCACGGCAGATCCTTGATTACCAACGCACATGCATGTATAAGTACTGCACAAGTTAGTTGACTACAACTTGATCATGAAGGTGTAGCATAGATGCCACCATGTAGACCAAGAAGTGCTCTAGTACTATCTACTTGGTGATCTTGGCATGAAGACTGGCCTGATCACCCACGAGACGACTCTTCTCTGAACTAGTGCTGTTAATTATATTGTTTGTGTTATTTTGGCTGTCAAAATATATAGGAGCTGTCTCTTTTGTATTTTTTTAGTGCTCGATCGAATCATGGTGAATAGCTATTTATAGGTTGGTTAAAGGCATGCAAAATGCAATTTAGATTTTATAAAGGGAGAGATTAGAATTATGCTAAGTCGGAAAAGAACAGTTCATCTAGCCCTTCTATTGAATAACAATGTGCATATTTAGATACAAGGAAATCTTAGCTCTTTGTGACAGCTAAACGATTTATGATGATATCTGAAGCCTATGGATACATGAACCTGACAAAGTCAATTGAATATGGATGCTTTCATAATGGTTGACTTCATTTGCAGTGTTCATAATATTCCTAAGGTCCTCAGAAAGCTTGCCTAGTGTTCATGACCATTTCTCAGAATCAGCAAAGATTTTGTTCTCTCCCTTTTGAAAACGAGAGGACTAGCATAGTTAAACAAGGGATTTGGCCTTTACAGATCTACAAGTCACATAAACTACTTGAGAGAATCCTAGGGCAGCAATTCCCCGATTTGTGTACGTAGAGATATAAAGTGCATAAAAAAATCAGAACAAAAAACTGTGTAGGTACGAATTCATCCATAGGTTGCTCGTATGAGTGACTGCATGCGGGCCCGTGTGATTTTACCCAGGTTCCTGGGCCCACTCGCAGCACAACACACCCCCACGAACTGCTGATGCGCATAGCAACACTCAGGTAACAAAGGGTTCAATCCTACGGTATCTTCATCAACCCCTCAAAAGGGTGATCAAGTTTATTTCAAGCTGGAAATGGCGATCGCAGGTGCATCTAAGAATATTACAATCCCGCATAAACGAATGCTATGGAATTGTACATTATTGTTGTCTAAGTCCTGAAGTTTCAAAAGAAGCAGCAGCAGCAGCCAAACTAAAGAGGCCTTATGTGTTGAGAACTAATTAAACAGAAGAGCTTGACTGAAGAGAGCTGCTTGCAATCTCTAGCGCATCTTCGACAGAAGTCGCACTACCGAGCTTAGCTTTGTCAACAAGGGGCTGAGATCTAGCAAGTTGTGGAAGAAGCGAGAATTCCTGAAAGATTGCAAAAATTATGTTACGAGTTCGGGTTGGTTCCGACAAATTAAGTCCAGAATTGAAGTAGCAAGCACTATGGTCATGTCACGGCAAGATCACACATGCTCGCATTTAAATGGCTACTAACTCGGTACTAAGTTCTAATAGAAACAGAACTGTCCCAAGTATGCAAGCAAGACATTGCCGTGTTGAAGGTGATGTCAGTATTTTATTACCTCTGAGGTTCCACTCTCAAGGAAAACACCCTTCAGTCGACTCTCTGCAGTGTATAAGGCAAAAGGTCATAAGAAGTACAACTGAGAAGAATGAAAAATATATTCCAAACAACTGATTACCAGTGTCAATCCAGAAGGTAGCAATCTTCGGATCAAAGTTCCCTACTTCAACTGTTTCACCAACTGCTCAGTGCACAAGAGAGAATAGAGATTCTGTGATCATTGATGTCTAATAACAGGGATCAACATTATAAGGTAGAAATTGGGTATCAAGGTGACTCACCATTATCTCCATAAAATTGCCACCAAACTTTCCTCAAGCTTCCTTCATACTCAAAAACTCTTGAATAGAAATATGGAAGGTAGTCGTACCTGCATGCCATATGGCAAATCAAAAGCAGCACTAGCAGCTAAACTAATGGGGTACACTATAACCATTAACTTACGGTTTTGTCTGGGATGTGAGGAGTGTTTCAACACAGTGGTGTGCAGACTTCCTAGCATGATCAACATGCTCCACTCGAGCTATTCTGTTGTACATCTGTGGAAGAATTTGACAGAACATCATATTCTGTGATCCAACTTTTCCTTAAGTGAAGATCAATGCAAAGAGTACCTACCTTGAGGGGGAAAGCTGCTACATCTCCAATAGCAAAGATGTCAGGTACACTAGTTCTAAACAAGGAATCAACCTACAAAAAAAGCCACTCAATTAGCTTTATTAACCAAGATGTAATAATTTATTTTCAGGATGACAAACATTTCAGCAAGTGGTTAACACATTTCATACACATGTAGCAGCATATCTCCAACAAGGAAACAAGAACACAATGACAGTAGAGGTGACAAAGCTGACATCAGTAAATTTACATTGGTGAGCTTTAACTGAGAAAATCGTCAAAATGATTTTATGTGTTATTATATATTAATACACTAAATTGAATTTATGAGTTTAGGTACGAAAGAACAAAGCAAGCACAGTTCCTCAGAAACTTCAGGCAAACAGGAGAGGGTAAGACAACAGCTTAGTGTCCAGTAGAGAACAAAAATGACACATACTGACATACATTGCACTAGTATAGTGGGAATCAAATAAGGTTCATTAACCTCAGGATAGAAACAAACCTCTATTCCACCAACTTTAGTGTTGACTCCAACGGCTTCAAAGGGGCTGACAACTGGTTTTGCTCCTATACCAACAATAACCTGCATTTACAAGGTATTGTTAAAACAACAAAAAAAACTCATCATATGAATCCATAAAATTTTAGGGTAGCGTCTATAGGCATCTAGATAAACTGTCAAATATAATAAATACAATTTTAGCTAAATGTCTTCATGATGCTCCTAGTAACAAGCTGACAAACTGTCTTTAGCTTCTGCTGCCTCAGCATACATTTGGTCACTCCATGACACATGTGAATCATGATGCAATGAATTCTTTACAATATTTTTACAGCTCAAACATCATATTGATAAGAATACTGAGACAAGGAATTAGTATATAACTCTGCTGCCATTACAGCACCATACTACAGAGCACGATGACCAATTGGTATACTGGTTTACCAGTGCTTAGGGCTTTGATTGTTAGTCCAGTATATTAGATAACCATAAACCACAGGACAACACCTGTCATTGTTAGAGCATCTGAATCAACTTCTCAAGGGTTAAGTAGTTTATATGCAAATATGCATGCTTGTCATTGTCAACACACTTCCAAGTGAAATTAAGTTGTTCTAGTATTTCCATTAAACAATCCAGTCTAGTAAGCATTTTCGAAAAGACTAAGACCAACCGTAGGAACCCAAATGCAGGTATCTTGATGATATTCATGCTTTAGGATGTGAATATTGCAGCATAAAAACATTTTAAGGAAACAAAGAGCGTAACTGTATCAGCTTCAACAACAGAACCATCTTTAAGTACAGCAGAAGACACCCTTCCATCAGAGCCAGGTTCAAGTTTGTCAATAAGAGCTCCCTGGTTTCCATAAATATACACACTCAATAGATTGAAAAATCAAGACAAACAAATGAAGTTGATCAAACACTGTCACCTTTATGAATTTGACACCATTTTGCTGATACAGTTCCTCATACTTTTTAGCAAGGGAAGGTGTAAATAATCTTGGCATTATGTGATCTTCTGGGAATATAATCTATATAGACAGCAAGTTAAGCAAGTCAAATTATAGAATTGCCACTTAGGGACTTACAATGCATAAAGAGAAGAAAAGCAAGCTCCACTTATATCAGAACTGAACAAAGAAAAATTATTCCCTTACAGTTGTGTCAAGATTCCAGCCGCAAGCTGCAGCAGCTACCTCCATGCCAATATAGCCCCCACCAATAACAACAATTTTCTTTGCTCTTCCCTATCAAATGAAAACAAAAATCATTTCACCAGTATATGTTAAAGAGTGAGAATATACAAGGAATAACTTCAGATAAATGTTGCCATGTCACATGAGAAAATCCAATTCCGGTGCATGAGGAACATCTATCATTATTTATTTACTGAACGTACCAATGAAGATACTAGAGAATCAGCATCAGCAACGTCGCGTATATAGTGAACTCCAGGTAAGTTTCCTCCTATTTTCTCAGGTAATCTGAAAACAAGCATCGATATTACAAGAAGCAACAAGCAATGATGAGATTCATCATAATCATGTGGAATGTACAAGGCTTCTACATCCAGTTTATATATAACATCAATGGAAAAAGGTTTTGTCTGATTGCTATAACATGGAAATTTGTCTTACATCTCTTCTCAGGTGTGCAATGTTTAGCAAGAACTGGTATCATGATCAGGATACTACAATTTGGTTTCCAATATTTAACAGATACTACAATTTGGTTTCCAATATTTAACAGATCATTCATATTTGCATAATGCATTGTTATATACCTTGAAGCTTCACAACCAGTAGAAATAATGAGTGACCCATACTTCAGAATTTTCCCTGATGTAGTTTTCAAGGTCTGTGTTTTGCCATCAAATGCTACAACTGGATCCTCGTACAACACCTTTCAAAGATGGAGAAATGGCTTCAGAATGTGATCTGGTATTTTCAAACACACTAAATTGACAAAAACAAACAGTGACATCATCGCTACCTCTATACCATTCTCCTTGTACCATTCAGCAGTTTGCCTCTGCCCACCAGATCCAACACAGGTATGAAAACCCTGCCACAAGACAAAGTTCAGGCCCTTGAGGTTGTATGTGCAGCTTTAATCTAGACGATGAAACTGTGTAGTGCACAAATCTATCACATCAGCTAAAAGAATGCTTGTTTACAGATAACAGCATAAGATGAAAGTGTAATGGTGACACACTGAAAGCAGACTCCACTAAAGTCCAGACAAAGTATCATGCACATAACTCATCTTCTAAGAAGCACCAATATGCCGCTGACCTAGCTCTCCGCCACCCTCCACCATGCCAAGCCCTCTCCGCAGCCACCACGAATGCTCCCACCCAGGTCCACCGCCTACTTAGTCGATGCCAACCCCTCCATCTGAAGCGCCTCCACTGCCTTCTGCTTTGCTCGCAGTGGGGGTCTCCACCAACACCTCCTCAGATCCACCGCATCAAGAGCCACCTCCACTTTGCCGCTTGAAAGGACCATCACCTCCCCTTCGCCGCTTGGAGGACCTCTGCCTCCGTCTTTGTGCTGTAAGTGGTCTCTATTTCTCTCTATGCATCTCTGCATTTTGTGTGTGAGAGTATACTTTCCTTGCTACATCCCATCCTTGGTCTAAGATGATGCAGCAAGGTGTTCAGCTCATAGGAAATTTATGTTTTTTTTTCTTTTGTGTGAAATAACATTTGGGGGGATTTCTGTGCTGTATGTGTGTGTCTCTGCATCTCCGTGTGTGTGTTTGTGTGTGGTTTTTTTATGCAGCAAGATGCTAGTGTCAGCAAGATTTGTTTGTAGCATATTTTCCCTGTTCTCATGAGAGAAAGGCTTGGGATTACGGATAAGTCTTGAGTTCAAGACCCGGTTGGTGCAATTAAAAAAAATTGCAACCCGCTTCTATTCCACATCTTAGGCCTGTAGAAATCTACACGTGAGGAGGATGTTGAAATATAAGTGAATTGCCCGTCTTTCCTCATATGCTTTAAGCTTGAAGGTTGCAGTAGGATTTTAATCAAATTGAAAATGCAAGCATCATTTTTAGGGGTGTAAACCAGGATATTTTAGGCTAGTAAATCCCGTGCTATCATTCAAGAAATATATGTTTGGCTGAAAGTGATGTAGCATCTATGGTACCCTGAACTATATTTGTGATCTCTGTTTTCATTTAGCAAGATTTGGTCTCATCTATTAAGGCATTAGTATAATCAAAATACATGTGCTGGCTGACACTTTATCCACTTCTGATCTGGCTGTTGATGAAATTTAAAAATATTGTTGTTTTGCACCTTAAAGTCTTTCTTGTTGTTGCTCAGGGATAGCATTCATCAAGTAATCTCAGTTTCTCGCTCTCTCGTAGCCTCTCTACATTTTTAAAATTTTTTAAATACATATATACTTGTCGTATCGACGTATCCTTGTTTTTGCAAAATATCTTATCACGGTATCACTATATCCGTACGGTATCGCATATCAGGGTATCCTAGATGATTCTGCCCATTGTGTGAAGAATGTGCAATAAATAAGGGTTAAGCAAGAAATTTGCTATAATGGGACTCCAAACAACGTGTTTCGCTATAATAGGACTTCTAACGTTGACATCGCTAAAATGACACCCGAAACATTGGCTTCTCGTAATACATGACATTTGGCTAATGTTTCGAAATACCCGAACATTGGAATTAAAAGAGCCAAATGTCATGTATTACGAGAAGCCAATGTTTCGGGTGTCATTTTAGCGATGTCAACGTTAGAAGTCCCATTATAGCGAAACACGTTGTTTGGAGTCCCATTATAGCAATTTTCTCCACCACAACTATCATCAAGATTTAATGCTACTTCTCATCATTAAGTTGTCCTGGGTACTTACAGGTAGGCGTGCAGGCTTCTTGTCTGGAGGAAACAGATAGCCTTTTGTCAGGGCTGGTCGCTCATATGGTGGAAATGCCTGTATAACAGCAAGCACACACCATGATAAACCAACACATAACCTCACAAATCAAACTATTAATACTTGGCAGCAGAACACATTACATGAGAGCAATGGGAAAAAAGCAACAACGCAATGATATAATGGGCAAAAAGCTTAAACCATTTCTGTAATTAACAAAGCAAAGTGAATGCACTGAAACAGATCAGCACTACCTCTTTGGAGACGATGCAAAGGCGACCATCAGCCTTGCCGTGCTCGACGAATGTCCTCGCCGCGTACCCCGCCGCATTCCCTCCGCCCACGATCACATACCTGCAGTCCGGTGACCCATCAACATGAGCATTTCTTGGACATTAACTTTACTCACTCACTTCAGACCTTAAGTTGCAAACTTTGCACAGCACAAGGACCCATCTGATATTTCCCTCCTACTTTCCTCTCCAAGAACCCAATCATGAAACGAAGCAAACATTAATACACAGATCAAGAACCAGAGCACCCACTCGCGGTTCTGGTTGTCGAACCCGGCGGCCGCGGAGACCGAGAAACTCCGCCGGGGAGGCAGCGGAAGCGCCCGGGCGACGCCGCGCTGCCGCAGCGCCCACGACGTACGTGAGTAGTAGCACTGCGACCCCGCCAGCGCCGCCGCCGCGGAAGCCATCGCCGCCGCCTTTCGCCGGAGAGCTGAAGCCACCTCCAAGAAACCAAACGGGCAGCGAGTCAGAACGGCCTAGATGCAATTTTCGGGGAGTTGCGGGGGAAAACCTGAAGCCATCTCCTTCCTCGGCGGCGTCCTTAAATCCTTAGAAGAGAGGGGAAGGATTGGATTATGCAATAGTTTAAAGGCGAGGGGGCTGGATGCGATTTGGAGGGGCCGGAGAGACGCTTGGCTGTTGCGGGGCGCCAAGGGACGCGACGGAGTAGCTGTTGGATTATATGTGGGCCAAGCCCATATAATAAGAATAATTCCTATTAAGGGCCTGTTTGGGACTGCTCTGCTCCAATTTTTCCAGCTCTGCTCCACCAACTCCACTATGGAGCAGCTCCACTGTGGAGTTCCTGGAGCAGGTGGTCCTGTTTGGCACGCAGCTAGCTCCAGCTCCAGGAATGTGAGGTTTTCTTGAGAAAGGTCCAATGTGCCCCTGAATGATGTTTGGTGTATATTTTGATGTCTGCGGAGCATATGTAACTGATTTTTTTTGTTGCTAATTGAAATATGATGTAAAATATTATAATCGCAATTAATTTATTCGAGAAAATCAAAAAACAAATATGATGTTTCATGTTTGAGATCTTCTAAATGGTAATCCTATCAGATAAAGAGTGCTACACCCAACATAACTGCAATGAACTGTCGCAGAATGGGCTTACAGTAACATGTAGCTTAGGACTAGCTTTCTCTTCATTCATGTAGAACTTTGTTCACACAGCTTCAGTGATCCTGACAAATTTCATTAGAAACAATAAACGGAACATTCCGTGCTGACAAGGCAATCAGATTCGCATTACATGTTTTTAATATTAGCGCGGCCATTGCAGTCCTTGATGCTGACTGGAAGGGAATTCGCCATTTTCCTATTATCTAGTTGCAGTCCCTTCGCTCCATGGTGCATAAATCACTGTAATTTACTGATGTGGCGGCGGCGGATATGACTGTATGACACTGTAATATATCAGTGACTTGCAGTTCTTTGCAAGAAGCTCAAGGTCAGCTGGCACCACTTTGAGATCAGTCATGTGGAAGTTCAAGGTCACCAGAACAGGATTGTTGACAGCAAGGTCATGGAGCCATTCAGTGCCGTTGTCAGTAATTGAACATTCTTCCAGGAATAAAGTTCTCAGTTATCTGCTGAATTTAGTGAAACATGTTAGTTCAGTGATCTCATCGCGATATTATAAGTGCGCTAAAGTATGCCAAACAAAAAGATCATAAAATAAATGAGTGAACTAAAGAGAGACAAATGCAGCTTATGACTGCAGAAATAATCACAATTGATGTGTCCAACATGGAGTAAGAAATGTAAAACGTCCTAGAAAAGTACATAATTAATGAACATATGCCAGTGTCCACGTTGTGCATCATGATCAACAGCTAAAAGCAGAACATTCAATTTCTGCAGGAAACAAAATGCACAAGCTAGAAACACTCATAAGTCAACGAATTGTATCCATGGAGATACACTCGCGAGGCTATTTCACCTCTTCTATGCTACAAGTGTACTATCGCTCGATCCTGTGAGGGGAGTATGCCCTACTATGGGCGTCGAGATCTCGAACAACTTTTGGCAAACATCGTCCCGTGTTAGAACATGTTTCTACTTGCAGAAACTGGTGCTTAGCTCGGTACTATCCACTACACTAGTTCGGAACATCAACTAAACGGCAGCTCAATTCTCCACCCAGTCACTATCTCCCTAACCCTCAAACCCCAATTCCGGCTTACTGTTGAAGTATAAGTGAACGTAATACTCTTGACACTTACTTCTCCCACTACCAGATCAGAGCCAAGAGGAGTTAGCGAATCGACGAATTCCAGTACCTGCAGGAGCGAGCGACGAGGCGGAGGGCGTCGGTGGAGAAGCGGAGCACTTGTCGAGCTTAAGCTCCTGCAGCATGTGGCCGCGGGCGCGTACGAGCGCGGCGAGCTCGGCGTCGGTGACGACCATGCGCCGCAGGTGGAGCGCCTTGAGGCACTCGAGCGGGGCGGCGAGCTCGGCGACCCACGGCCGCGCGTACGCGCCCCAGTCGTCGGGAATGAGGCCGTACATGGCGGCCTGGGGCTTCCCCTTGACCGCGGGGGATCTGGGGAGGGGGGAGGGGCGGCGGGGGGAGGGGCGACGGGCCGGAGAAGGGGGGCGGCGCGGGTGGGGGTGGAGAAGGGGGGCGGCGGGCCTCACCTTGAGGAAATCCGTGAGCGGCGACGGGCGCGGCATCTGCGGGGAGAAGCGGCGGGGGGCTGGCGGCCGCGGCAGAGAGGAAGGCGCGGGAGAGCGGCGCGGATGCCGGGTCGGCGACGTCGAGCGCGGCCAGGAGCGCGGCGGCGACGGCGGGCGAGAGGGCGGGGGATGCGGGCGCGGCGGCGAGGAGGGGGAGGAGCCTGGAGAGGAAGGGCGCGGGGGCAAAGGACTGGGGCCAGAAGGACGGCGACAGGAAGGCGTTGGGGGTGAGGAACGCGAGGAGCGGAGGCGGGGGCAGCGCGCCGGGGGCGCCGGCGGGGAGGAGGCGGGCGAGGGCCAGGAGGGAGTGGAGGTGCGCCCGCGACGCGCGTGGCGGGGCGGCCGCAGCCGCGACGGCCGGCGGGGCGCAGCGTGATGTCGACGAGGCAGACGCGCCGTGCGGAAGAAAGACAGAAAAAAATCGAAGGGGTATGTTTGTGTAATCAATGGCATAGGTGGGTAATTTTTCCTCAACTCCATGAGGAGATATGAATCTCTAGTTTCTGGAGTACCCCTTGAGGAGCTCCACAAAAAACGTGGAGTTGGCCCTCAACTCCACATTTTTCTTGGAGCAGAGTTCTTGGAGCTGGATCTGTTTGGTTAGACAAACTGGGAGCAGAGCTGAAAAACCTGAAGCAGAGCAGTCCCAAACAGGCCCTAAATCTCAAAGGTCTACTCATGCAAAGGAGGCATGCATGTGACCTTTAGTACCATATTGCTAGTTCTAGGAGAGGAAGACCACCTTAAAAGGGATGGTGCACTCCTAGCCACTTGAGGCATGTGTGGGAGAGAACTAGAGAATAACACGCGCGCGCTCGCTCGCCTCGCCTCGCAGGGCAGGCGGCGCGGGCGCACGGCACCTGCGTGAATGGTCCGCCAAAATCCGCTCCAGGTGCTTGCGCAGACGCGGCTTCCTTTTGCAGTTTTATTTTGCTGTTTTGAGTGGCGGTGAATCCGGGGCTGGGCTGGCCTGGGCAGGGCGGGCGACGCGGGCGCACGGCACCTGCGTGAATGGTCCGCCAAAATCCGCTCCAGGTGCTTGCGCAGACGCGGCTTCCTTTTGCAGTTTTATTTTGCTGTTTTGAGTGGCGGTGAATCCGGATCGGTTACGGTTGCTAATCCGGTTCGGTTACGAGTTATGGAGAACGTGCAGGCGTCTTGATCACGCGTCCTGGTCTTCTATAAATACGGAGTCGCCGCCTTCATACAGAATATGCGAAAATCAATCTAGGGTTTTGCCTCCTCCATCCATTGTGCTGCGCCGTCCCACATAGTCTACTCCGTCCCGTCCGCCGGCGTGCACTGTCGTTCGGGAGAGCAGGTCTCCGGAACCGTCGCCTTCGAAGTCCTGCACCGGGAGAGGGCGAATAAGGTTTTTGGGAAGCGCTCTGCGCGACTGCTCGCTGTAGCTCTGGCTCGTCTTCCTCGTCGTTCGGCTTCGGCGAATCGTCATCGACTTCGTGTCATCCTCACCGTGCCTGCGGCGTCTACATCGGCAAACCGATCAGAACAGAACCATCGGTACGTAACAGTAATGTTCTCCGTATTAGATCTGTTCATGTACAGTTTCCTGGTTTACATGTCTAGATCTTTTATGCCTGTGATGGTTCTGTTTTTGTGCGTGCATGATGTCATGATTAATTTATGGAATAAATTGAACCTACATGTGCTTATATTTTCAACAATCCAAAAACCTTATTGTAGGCACTGTGGTTTTACCATGGCTGGATTTGCCGATGCACTGAGGCCGGATAAGTTCTCCGGTGTGCACTTTAAGAGATGGCAGATCAGGGTCACTCTGTGGCTTACTGCTATGAATGTATTCTGGGTTAGTAATGGCAAGCCTGAAGGTGTTCTTGATGCTGAAAAGCAGAAAGAATTCGAGACTGCCACTACTCTCTTTGTTGGATGCATTCTTAGTGTTCTTGCTGACCGTCTGTGCGAGGTGTATATGCACATGACAGACGCGAAGGAGTTATGGGATGCACTGAATTCCAAATACGGTGCTACTGATGCCAGCAATGACATGTATGTCATGGAGCAATTTCATGACTACAAGATGCTTGATAACCGTTCTGTAGTAGATCAGGCTCATGAGATACAGGCCATTGCCAAGGAACTCGAACTCCTGAAGTGTGCCTTACCCGACAAGTTTGTGGCTGGATGTATTATTGCGAAATTACCTTCTTCATGGAGGAATTTCGGAACAGCACTCAAACACAAGAGACAAGAATTCTCTGTTGAGAATCTGATTGGGTCTCTTGAAATTGAGGAGAAAGCTCGGGAAAAGGACGCTGTGTCTAAGGGTGATGGAGGGCAGTCTAGTGCCAATGTGGTACAGAAACCCTCAAGCAAGAACAAAGGGAAATTTGTTAAAGCCCAACAGACAACCAACTTCAAGAAGAAGAACAACAACAACAATCAGGATGATAGAACTTGCTTTGTGTGCGGTGAGCCTGGTCACATGGCCAAGAAGTGCCCACAACGCAAAGGAAAGAAGGCACCTGCAGGACAGACTTCTAAGTCTGTCAACGTGACCATTGACAAGACTGGAGATGGGACTGGGTATGGTAATTTACCTACTGTTCTTTCAGTTAGTCAATCTACCAATTGGTGGATTGATACAGGAGCTAATGTACATGTGTGTGCTGATATTTCGTTGTTTTCTTCTTATCAGGTCGCCCGAGATTCCTCCGTCCTAATGGGGAATGGGTCACATGCTACTGTTCATGGTGTTGGCACGGTAGATCTGAAGTTTACTTCGGGAAAGATCGTGCAGCTGAAGAACGTGCAGCATGTCCCTTCTATAGACAAGAATCTCGTTAGTGGCTCCCGTTTATGTAGAGACGGGCTTAAGTTGGTATTTGAGTCTAATAAAGTAGTCGTGTCTAAACATGGACATTTTATTGGTAAAGGCTATGAGTGCGGAGGCTTGTTCCGCTTTTCCCTATCAGATTTCTGCAATAAGACTGTAAACCATATTTGTGGCAGTGTGGATGATGAGGCTAATGTTTGGCACTCACGTCTATGTCATATTAATTTTGGTTTGATGTCTCGGCTTTCCAGTATGAATTTAATTCCAAACGTTTCCATCACCAAAGGTTCTAAATGTCATAGCTGTGTGCAATCAAAGCAACCTCGTAAGCCTCACAAGGCTGCCGAGGAGAGAAACTTGGCACCACTAGAACTCCTGCATTCAGATCTTTCTGAGATGAATGGCGTGTTGACGAAGGGTGGAAAACGATATTTCATGACATTGATTGATGATGCAACTAGGTTCTGTTATGTGTATTTATTGAAAACGAAAGATGAGGCTTTAGACTATTTTAAAATCTATAAGGCAGAAGTTGAAAACCAGTTAAATAGAAAGATAAAAAGACTTAGGTCAGATCGTGGTGGAGAGTATTTCTCAAACGAATTTGACTTATTTTGTGAGGAACATGGCATTATACATGAGAGGACGCCTCCTTATTCCCCCGAGTCAAATGGGATTGCCGAAAGGAAAAACCGCACGTTGACTGACTTGGTGAATGCCATGTTAGATACTGCGGGATTACCTAAGGCATGGTGGGGGGAGGCTTTGCTAACGTCTAATCACGTATTAAATAGAGTTCCTAACAGAAATAAGGACAAAACACCATACGAGGTATGGATTGAGAGAAAACCATCACTTTCTTACTTGCGTACATGGGGGTGCTTGGCGAAAGTTAATGTGCCAATAACTAAGAAACGCAAGCTTGGACCTAAAACTGTGGACTGCGTTTTTCTGGGATATGCTAATCATAGCATTGCCTATAGATTTTTGATAGTTAAAACTGAGGTACCTGACATGCATGTTGGTACAATTATGGAGTCTCGAGATGCAACATTCTTTGAGAATATTTTTCCTATGAAGGATACACATAACACTACTAGTCAACCTTCTGAAATAATTCCCAGTTCAATCACATCATCTGAACCTTTTGAACATACACATGAACTTGTCAATAAGGAGGATGACAGTGGAGCTCCTAGAAGGAGCAAGAGACAAAGGATATTCAAATCCTTTGGTGATGATTTCACTGTGTACCTTGTGGACGACACTCCCAAGTCTATTTCAGAAGCGTATGCATCCCCTGATGCAGACTACTGGAAGGAGGCTGTCCGTAGTGAAATGGATTCCATTATCGCTAATGGAACCTGGGAGCTGACAGATAAACCTTATGGGTGCAAACCTGTAGGGTGCAAGTGGGTGTTCAAAAAGAAGCTTAGGCCTGATGGTACTATTGAAAAATATAAGGCTCGGCTTGTTGCCAAGGGCTATACTCAAAAAGAAGGCGAAGATTTCTTTGACACTTACTCACCTGTTGCTAGACTGACCACAATTCGAGTACTACTTGCTGTGGCTGCCTCACATGGTCTTCTCATTCATCAAATGGACGTTAAGACAGCTTTTCTTAACGGAGAGCTGGATGAGGAAATTTACATGGAACAGCCTGATGGATTTGTAGTAGAAGGTCAAAAAGGCAAGGTGTTAAAATTGTTGAAATCTTTGTATGGTCTGAAACAAGCCCCTAAGCAGTGGCATGAGAAGTTCGATAGAACACTGACATCTGCAGGCTTTGCTGTCAATGAGGCAGATAAATGTGTATACTATCGTTATGGTGGGGGTGAGGGAGTTATTCTATGTTTGTATGTGGATGACATCTTGATTTTTGGGACAAACATTAGTGTGATAAATGAGGTCAAATCATACTTGTCTCAAAACTTTGATATGAAAGATCTGGGAGTGGCTGATGTTATTCTAAACATTAAATTGGTTAGAGGTGAGGATGGGATTACACTTTTGCAATCTCATTATGTGGAAAAGGTCTTGAGCCGTTTTGGCTTTTCTGACAGCAAGCCTTCTCCAACACCTTATGATCCTAGCGTGTTACTTCGTAAGAATAAGAAAATTGCTAGGAATCAGCTGGAATACTCCCAGATAATTGGCTCACTAATGTACCTAGCTAGTGCAACAAGGCCAGACATCTCCTTTGCTGTGAGCAAATTGAGTCGGTTTACATCTAACCCAGGAGATGATCACTGGAAGGCGCTTGAGCGAGTGTTGCGCTATCTGAAAGGTACCTCGAACTTTGGACTTCACTATACTGGGTACCCGTCGGTGCTGGAGGGTTACAGTGATTCCAACTGGATCTCTGATGCTGATGAGATCAAAGCCACTAGTGGATATGTTTTCACTATTGGTGGTGGTGCTGTTTCATGGAGGTCTTGCAAACAGACCATTTTGACGAGGTCAACCATGGAAGCAGAGCTTGCGGCACTAGACACTGCTATTGTTGAGGCAGAATGGCTACGAGATCTATTGATGGATCTACCTACGGTGGAAAAGCCAGTGCCAGCTATCCTTATGAACTGTGATAATCAAACTGTTATCGCTAAAGTGAACAGTTCTAAGGATAATATGAAATCGTCTAGGCATGTTAAGAGACGATTGAAGTCTGTCAGGAAATTGAGAAACTCCGGAGTTATAACCTTGGACTACATCCAAACAGATAAAAACCTGGCAGATCCCTTTACAAAGGGACTATCACGGAATGTGATAGATAGTGCATCGAAGGAGATGGGTATGAGACCCATGTGAGTTATCTATGGTAGTAACCCAACCTATGTGATCGGAGATCCCGTGAATTAGGATCTGGGAAAAACAAGCCATTAGTTAACTGGAGGAGAGTAATTTCAACCCTCTCTATGTGAAGATGCAATACTCTCAGAAACTGCAAGGCAGGTTGACTAAGGTCTTAATGTGTTCCATTGGCTTTTAGAAGCGAAGACGCTATCCTGCAGAGCGTTCTTGAAAGAACACACCTATATGAGCCCGACTGTTAGTCGCAGTCTATGGAGATCTTGGGTAATCTCCTACTAAGCTCATGAAGAGACCAAGGAGTATGACTTATACGCTCCAACCGAGGGGTAGCCTACTGGCGGCCTAGTATCAGTTAAGTCTTTAAGTGAAGCTTGCTTGCACCAAACTTGCAATTCAAGGCATAGTCCATTGTTCAAGTTGTGAGTAAGTGTAGTTTGGAGTTCTAGGTGGATGTTCAACCTTAATCGGTCTCCATCGAAATACTGATATATAAACAGTACATTGGAATTCAGGCAAATCTCTGTGGGACTTTGAGATCTGGTGGGGGATTGTTGGATTATATGTGGGCCAAGCCCATATAATAAGAATAATTCCTATTAAATCTCAAAGGCCCACTCATGCAAAGGAGGCATGCATGTGACCTTTAGTACCATATTGCTAGTTCTAGGAGAGGAAGACCACCTTAAAAGGGATGGTGCACTCCTAGCCACTTGAGGCATGTGTGGGAGAGAACTAGAGAATAACACACGCGCGCTCGCTCGCCTCGCCGGGCCGGGCTGGGCTGGGCTGGGCAGGGCGGGCGACGCGGGCGCACGGCACCTGCGTGAATGGTCCGCCAAAATCCGCTCCAGGTGCTTGCGCAGACGCGGCTTCCTTTTGCAGTTTTATTTTGCTGTTTTGAGTGGCGGTGAATCCGGATCGGTTACGGTTGCTAATCCGGTTCGGTTACGAGTTATGGAGAACGTGCAGGCGTCTTGATCACGCGTCCTGGTCTTCTATAAATACGGAGCCGCCGCCTTCATACAGAATATGCGAAAATCAATCTAGGGTTTTGCCTCCTCCATCCATTGTGCTGCGCCGTCCCACGTAGTCTACTCCGTCCCGTCCGCCGGCGTGCACTGTCGTTCGGGAGAGCAGGTCTCCGGAACCGTCGCCTTCGAAGTCCTGCACCGGGAGAGGGCGAATAAGGTTTTTGGGAAGCGCTCTGCGCGACTGCTCGTTGTAGCTCTGGCTCGTCTTCCTCGTCATTCGGCTTCGGCGAATCGTCATCGACTTCGTGTCATCCTCACCGTGCCTGCGGCGTCTACATCGGCAAACCGATCAGAACAGAACCATCGGTACGTAACAGTAATGTTCTCCGTATTAGATCTGTTCATGTACAGTTTCCTGGTTTACATGTCTAGATCTTTTATGCCTGTGATGGTTCTGTTTTTGTGCGTGCATGATGTCATGATTAATTTATGGAATAAATTGAACCTACATGTGCTTATATTTTCAACAGTAGCTTGGGTCGTGCACTTGTAATTTGACTTTTCCTAATATGCCCTCCTCGAATGTTGAATTACTAATATCATCCCTCTCAAGAATCATGGTGTGTATTTTTAGCTAGAGAAAGAGCCTTCCTCGGAACTCAGGTAGTCCAACTGATCCTCTCAAAAAAAAAAAAGGAAATCCAACTGATAAGTTACCGAAATGTCCTAGATTAGTGTAAGGTTTCGAATTCTCGGTCATACCGTGAATGCATATTCCAAGTCTATTGTGAAATATTCTAGTATTGATAATTGATAATAAAATGTTAGACGGATCTTAGCGCTTAACAAACTCACGCCTTGCAATTAGTACAGACAAATGTGGATTTTTTTCAACTGCGGCTAATAGCTTTTGACCTTAACATGTGTATTTATGCAAACAAACTGAATACCGATAAGCCATTGATTACATTTTAAAGGCCATATCGATATCCAAAATTACTTGTTTTTGTGACCAGATGGGAGTATATGAGTCTGTTCTTTATGGTTGTGGCCTATGGCTTTTGACTGAATTTTTGAATATTTAGTTGTTTGCGACAGAGATTATGGAGAGATACTCATTTGTGATTTTGAATGGTACAGATATTGGGCTTTTAACGTGTACTATAATTCACTTATAGACCCTGTCTTGAAAAAATACTCCGTTTGAAAGTTAGATACTGTAGCAAAAGTCAAAATCTGATTTTGAAGTTGGAAACAACATGCCCTATGTTAAATTTATTCATGTGTAGATAAAGTGCACCTGATAGGGCTAAGGAGTTAAAATTGTAAGAATAAAAGCACATCTTATGGAGTTTTACTAACTTGTGAAATCATGAGCTCTATGCAATTTTGAGGAAATTATATCCAACATTGTCAAATTTGAGTGACTATGAGAAAAGAATTTGGTGTGTGCCATTGAAGAAAAAGACAAAACATCTAGTCTGGCTTTCCACTGAACATCCTTTTCGATGAATCCAGACGTTGAACACTAGCAGGATTGCAGGAAAGCTACAAATAAACTGAAGGGATCATGTCTGGTGCCTCATCATTATTGGACTCTGCTCCAGCTGCTCTGTAGCTTCTCCAGAGAACCAGAATACCATACCCGCTTCTACCAGTAATGCTTGGATACCACAAAAGAACGGTTGGCAGATGGAAGATTGCATTAGTATTATACAAAAGAAATCCCCAAAACTTTTTACCTTCAGTATAGCATACCCCCTTTTTCTCACTCCAGCTGTTATGTGATTCCAATCTTTGCTTGTCACTTTGCCAACTAGTACAGTTATGAGATAATGCTGACTTTGAACCAAAAGTGAAGGTTACAAATTATAATGTATTTGTTATGAATATTATATGTCTCTTCATAAGGTCCAAAGAACAATATATATAGAAAGCATAAAAGAATATATAAAAAAATATATCATATACAGATAAGAAAACCAAGTCATATAACGAAACGAATAGCAATCATATTCTATCCTTAACACCCCCCTCAAACTCATGGTAGATCACATATACTGAGTTTGGAGAGAATACAAATGTTATGCTCTAGTTTGTGGCTTCGTGGAGAAGTCAGCAACTTGTAACTCTGATGGCACAAACTGTAGAGCAAGTACTCCCTCTTGCACCTGTGAGCGAGTGTATGAACCTGTGAGCAAGTGTATGAAGTATCTACACCAATGTGCTTGGTGAGCTCATACTTTACTGAATCACGAGCAATACTAATAGCGCCTGTACTGTCAGACATAAGTGTCGTAGGTCCCTCACATGTACGCCAAAGTCTACAAGTAGCCATCTCAACCAATTAATCTCTGTTATCACTGCTGCCATAGCTCTCAACTCAGCCTCTGCACTCGAACGGGAAACTGCAGTTTGCTTCTTTGTCTTCCAGACAATCAAGGAGGAGCCAAAAAAAACACGGTAAGTAGAAGGAGAATGACGATCAGTAGGATCATTAGCCCAGGTCGCATCAGAGTACACCTGAAGCTGTAGTGAGGTGGAGCTAGGGAAAAACAAACGACGAGAGATTATCCCACGCGAGTAGCGAAGAACACAAAGGAGGTGATTGTAGTGAAGATGAGTAGGGCTTGCCATGAACTGACTCAAAATATAAACAGCATAAGCAATATCAAGGCGAGTGCTCACAAGATATAACCGACAAGATAGCGATAACGGGTAGGATCCTTAAGAAGATCACCATCGGTAGCACGAAGTTGAAGGGAGAGCTCCATAGGAGTCTCAGTAGTGCAAGTGTCAGTCAGACCAGACCGATCAAGAAGATCTTGGACATACTTTTGCTGAGAGAGGTAGTAACCCTTAGGTGTGGAAGAAATCTCAATCCTTAGGAAGTACGTAAGCAAACCAAGATCAGTCATCAGAAACTACTCACTGAGATGCTTCTTCACATATGTGATGAATGAGGAATCGTCACAAGTAATGAGCATATCATCCACATATAAAAGAAACAGTGTCCTACCACGAGGTGAGACATGAATAAAAGAGCAGGATTATGGGCACTGATAGTGAAACCGATGATGGTAATCACTGAGGTGAAACGCGCAAACCTTCTCATGCAAAACACTATTAAGAAAGGCATTCTTAACATTCAGCTGAGAGATATACCACCGACGAACAGAAGCAACTGCAACAAGAGTGCGAATAGTGGTCATATGGGCAACAGGAGCAAATGTTTCCTTGTAATTATGACCATACTCCTGCTGGAAGCCACGAGCCACAAGACGAGCCTTGTATAGTATACGTAGATTAAGGAGGTGATTGTTATAGTAATCTTGTTTTCGGTTTACGAGTCGTATCATGTATGAATACAAGTCTGTATACATAGAGTAGTAGAAGCCAAGTCAGTTTTACTTGCCGTGTATAAGTCGAGTTTATGTTTCCATATATGAGTCCATAGTCCGTTCAAAGAGTCAGCAAGAGTCCGTATCGGATAGAAAGTCAGTTGTGTCGTAGCCTTTATAAGAAGCAGCAGCCTTGTAATGTTTAGAGAGTAGAGAAGCGATCGGGGTGATCAGAGTTAGCAGCAGAGAAATAAAAGAAGAGAGCAGAGCAATTTGGCTCAAGGAAAAAAATCGATCTAGAGCATGCTTCTTTATTCCATTGCACTGGTCTCACCTCCACTCTCGCAATGGCGCGAGGAGGGAGGGGGAGGGAGGAAGCAAAGCAGGAGCCCGAGCCCTCCTCAGATGGAGCCTAAGAGACAAAATTTGGTAGTGATGAACACCAGAGGTGATGGCGTGCGATGGTATATGGTGTCGAGAGGCAACTCCAATAGGCAATGGTGCTACGGTGATGATCCGGCATGATTAGCATGAGCATGATATGTTTCTAGACATTTTGAAGCTATTGAAAGTGGTTAATTGGACAGAGGTGGTCGGTGGTAGTCCGGCGATGGTGGGCCATATCTGGGAAGACGATGTCATCGGCGGTGATTTTCGGGCGACTTCGTGGAGGTGGGTGAGTACCAATAGGTTTAGGAGACTACAATACTCGCCCTAGTTTAGGCGGAGATGGGATGACGCGGCCTAGCGGCGTGAACCGTCCATTTTTTGTCCATCACAACACAACACAAAAGCACAACACAATACGGCGATGCTAGAGGCTAGAGGTTGGGCTGGAGGTGACCGGCCGAGAGCAAAGAGCTGGCTGACGTATGGGGCGACATTAGAGAGTAGGGTAGGCAAGGTGACGCTGGAGACAGGAGCAGCACAGGAGGCCGACGCCAAGCGCAGGGAGGAGTTGGCACCGAAACCAGAGCGCAACAGTAGATGCATTCGGCCGAGGAAGAATAATGGGGAAAGCAAGTAGGGAGAGAGAAGAAATGGAGAGAGGGAGGAGAAATGGAGAAAGAGCCAAGGAATAGCCCAGCCCTGCCATTCGCTCGAGTAGGTGAGGAGAAAAAAGAGGAAGAAGAGAGAGGCTACCATGTGGGCCTTGATGATTAGTGTGTCCACATGGCAAAAAAAAAGGTGACATGGCGGCTAACAGAGCAAAAAACACTTATGAAACCAGCATCGAGGTTATTCAACCGGTTTCAAGAGTTGAGAGTTGTAAAACATCTAATTTTATTGTTGAAGGTTGAAACTTAGAATAGCGCAAGAGTTTAGAGAGTAAAGTAGACTTAGTCCTTTTCCTGTCTTTTTCTTTTCTTTTCTTTTCTTTTCTTTTCTACTCCAAGTTTACTGCTCCTAAATTGTGCTTTTCCAGAAACACTAATTACTCCATAAATTTATCTAAAATAAGTTAACCCTGTCACCGATGAAATATGTTTCAAAACGGTCTGGTTAAAATATAGAAATTTCAATGAAATCTTGAAAACAAAAAAGGTTGCCAATCCTCTAATCCAAGCGATGCAATTGTCACCCCCTACTTGGAATGTGGGAATTCACAAGTTCTTTGCATGAAATGAATTGTTTACCGAAATTTTACGAGAAACAGCACTGCTCTAATCATGGCTAAGTTCGCTCTAATCATGGCTCTGTTCATTGTCCGAATTTAGCTCCAAAAACCAAGTGCGTGTACAAAAAATCCAAATATTTGTGAAAGAAGAATCTTTACCTCGTGATTCATAATTCATACCTTTAATCAGTCAATTCTGAATACTGTAGTATATAGACTTGGGAATTGCCCTATTCTGAAGAGTACAAAAGGTTAACTTGCAATCCGTGCAGCTCCTCCACGTTGAAACCATTCTCACAAATCCAGGGAAAACCTTCACAGTGACAGTTTACATACACAAGGTGAGACTGATTTACACAGGTCAAAAACTACACACGCACAGCAACACAACACCGTCTCATACAAAGAAAACACATCCACCAACTGTACAACGATTTGCTCTCTGAAACATAGCAGACGGACCAACTCTACTGGCCATCAGGGGTCGGGGTATCCGTCGCAACAGTGTCAGAAGAACCGCCTCTTCAGGCTTCTGGCGGTTGCTTGGTAGGAGCGCACGAGGAGCCCAACGCCTATGCCAACACCAACACAGACTCCCAGGCCAATCCCAACACCAACTCTAACGCCAGCATTGAACCATGTGAGTTGCCCCTCGTCATCGTCATAGTACCAACCTTCAGGGTATTGTTGCCTGCTTCCAATGTTCATGTCATTGTCATCTTCATCACCCACAGCCTGCCAAAGTGCTTTATATCAGTTAATAGAAACTTGAGCATGTAATGTTTTAAGCAACAGTATATATATATATATATATATATATATATAGAGGACGCTGAAATGGGACACCTAGGTGCCCAGACACCTAGGCTCCCTGCCGTTAGATTGCTTTTAGATACGTGCTAGAGTAATGGTATGTATGGTATGTAATATATTAGGCATGCTAAATCAATCATGGAAGGAAAGTCTTAATCATGGATGGAAAGTCTCAATCACACTAGCACGCATCTAAAAGCAATCCAAAGGTAAGGAGACTAGGTGTCCAGACACCTAGGTGCCCCTGTTATTTATATATATATATATATATATATATATATATATATATATATATATATATATATATATATATATATATATATATATATATATATATATATATATATATATATATATTGCATGTCAGGAGTCCTGACAGCAAATGTCGTAGGAGTCTAATTTAGCCATAAATCATCCAGTTTCGTGTCACCTTAAATACAATTGAGAAGTCAGTTTATGTTGTACAGTCAGATAAGAAGCAAACATTAACAACACCTCATACCTATGAGGCTTTGGTAAATATCTCTATCTGTAGCTTATCTATGACCTGGCATGAATGCTAAGTAGCTTAACTAATCAATCGAAATGCTAAGTAGAATTCATAAAAGAGACAACAAGGAACTAAAAAAATTACCATGTACTTCCCAATGCCTTCAACCCCTTATTAGCATTTGATCTAAGAATCTGGATACAAAGCCAGCATAACCTCTTATTTTGACATAGCAAAATAATGACACTGAGCTAAATTTAATTTTTGAACAAAGTTAGTTAAGCATATAAACCCAAGCTTCTGAAGGACAGTTGTGGCATCCCATATGCTGTCACGTAATAATGTTTTGGGGTCAAGCGGTATGTTATTATACCTAAGGTTCCAAAACTCGGTACCGGCCTAAATTCCGACTGGGGGGCGGTACCGATTAGGCGATTACCGTCCGGTAACCGGAAAAACCGGGAGAAAACCGGCCAAATTTCGAGCGTCAAAATTTGAATTTGAAATCGGTAACCGGAATACCGGCCTGTTACCGCCCAAAAAACTAAATAAAAACCGGAAAAACCGCTAAAAATCATTTTTCAAATTTGAAATTGGAAATTCCTAATACATTCATGGCAAAAAGTATAAAGTCAAGCACGAGAGGTACATGCATCTTCCTAATACATTCCATTAGTGTTAAACAATGTAAACATCATTAGGGAAACTAACTTTTACATTCAAATTTTCAAATTTGAACTAAATAAAAAAACCACCGGTTCTTATTCATGCATATTGACCTCAAATAATAGGTAATCTAGCACAATAAAGACCTAAACCAACCCACCAACTGTACTACATAGTCCTAAATTCAAATTTCAAATTGAAAATTTCTAATACATTCATGGCAAAAAGCATGAAGTCAAACACGAGAAATACACGTATCTTCCTAGTACATTTCATTACTGTTAAACAATGTAAACATCATTAGGGAAACTAATTTTACATTCAAATTTGAACTAAATAAAATGCCGTCAGTTTTTATTCGTGCACATTAACCTCAAACAATAGGTAATCTAGCATAATAAAGACCTAAATCAACCTACTAAGTGCATTATGTAGTGCTAAATTCAAATTTCAAATTAAAAGTTTTCACCCAATATTTTTTCTACCAGTTGGCGCCGGTATTTCCGGTTACCGGCCGGTTACCGCCGGGTTTTCTAACCCTTATACTGCTTGATATATTATTTGTAAGGTTGACATATGCAAGTATATGACTAGGAATAAGCACACATAAAATAAAGTTTCGTTCCAAGTTTACAATATCCTAGCTAAACCAGGAAATGCACAGATTAATATTGTTGTGGCTACAGACCAAACAGAGAGAGAGATGGTAGTGGAGAGGTAGGAGTGTTCTGTCTCACCCTCCCCTCATCTTGACATATATATTCATATGGGGTACACTTTTACAGTTATGCCCTTACACCCATACATCCCCATTAGGGGCACTTATGTCATTACACATGTTACTCTGGTTCTTATAACCTCCTAACAGGCCTGCTGGGCTTAGGTGGGGGCCACCCCTACGACAAATATTGAATAAGCATTTACAATATTTTTTGCAATTCAAACTACATTCAAGATGCTACAATTGTAAGACATTTACAAGAATTATACGGTCAAAAGCTAGTACATATTACATAAATATGAAACTAACTTCAAATATTAAAATACATGTACAGGTAATGTACCACCATATGGTAAACCATTGGTCTATATGTCTTTCAGAACTGTATAGTATACAGCTATTATTCTATCAAGAATGAACTAATGAGCATCAGACTTTTCAACAGTATACGCGCAAACATATCAATCCAAGGCTGAAGATAAAGATACTATTACCAGAATACCAGTCATAATCACAGAAAGTTACAGGGAGAACGTAACATCTAAATCACTATGTTCTGTTTACGGGATTACACCAGCACAATATCTTTTTACACAGTGACAGTACACTTGACAACAATGTTCCCTGCCGATCAAGCCAGACTTTGCAACCAGAAACACAACGTATGAGCACAGCAATCACAATCACAACACAATACTACATGCTTACCAAGAACTTGAACAAAGTCCACCAATTTATGTGCCATCAAAGCTTTTGCTTGTCAGTTGTCACACAACCACACTCTACAGTACGCAAATTACTATATTAGGTTCCCGTTTTGCTGCTACAATTTCCTTTGTAAGTCGTATTAATCAGTAAAATCAAACAACTAATATTCTTGAATTTCGATTAATACTCACTGTCAAAGTCGCCGATTGCCGGCAAACCAATCCGCCGGAAGCTTCTTCAGGGGTGGCGGGCCGCAGGGCGCGCGTGCAGACGGCGGGCTCTCCAGCGCAGCATCCGGCAACGTAGACCTCAAAGGCTAAGGTAAAGCCCGCAGCTCCAGCGGCAGGGATGCAATCGACTGCCCAGGCGGGGGAATCGGCTTTCGCTTCAGGGCACCGTCAAAGAGAGCCGCGGAGGAGCGCGGCGCCGCGGTGATCGGCAACCTCGAAGTCGGCGGCGGGAGGGGGGAGCCGCGCGGCGGCAGTGGAGACGTAGGTGGACTCGCCGGAGGCAGGGGTCATGGCGGTCGAGGCGGAGCGGGAGGGCGAGGGAGGCAGCGTTGCCGGCGGGATGGAGGGCCAGCGCGAGGCGGGGCAGCGCGGCGCCGCACGAGAGACGCACGTAGAAGAGACGGATCTCGAAGCAGTGGCCGGGGTCCGACAGCGGCTGGTCCATGCGCGCGGCGCGAGGTGGTGAGAGTGCCGGAGGAAGGGAGGCGTGGGATTAGCTTAGGGTTCCGCCATCGGAAGGCTTAAGTGGAGACGAATGGTTAATTAAGGTGGGATTAGTGGAAATTAGTAAGTTATTTAATTGCTAATTAATGGGTCTGGGCTGGGCTTACATGGGCCACATATGGGCCGCCCTAATTATGCGTTTTGGTGGTATTAAAGCAGTAAACACAGTGAGTCAAGCGCAAGAGACGAGGAAACAATCTACACGGAATCCACCGGGATGAGCGGCGGCCGGAAGCCGGCGGGCGCCGGCGGCGAGGAGGCGGAGGTGGACGCGCTCCTCCGGGCGGCGCAGGACGCCGTGCTGCTCAAGCTCCAGGCCAACTCCCACCTTGTCTCGTCGTCGTCCTCCGCCTCCAACCCTCCTTCGCTCGACCCCGCGCCCGATTCCCTCGACGCCGACCTCGCCCGCCGCTTCGACGCGCTCAGGTCCGGCCCGCCGGCGCCGAAGCGGCCTGTTGCCACCTCCGCTGCCGCTGGAGCCGGCGGAATGGAGGAGCTGGATGCGCGGTTCGCGGTGCTGAAGGGGGCGGCGGGGCCGGAGAAGGAGACGAGGGTGAAGCTGGAGGATCTGGGAGGGGAGTCGGAGGACGACGAGGTGGAGAAGGTGATGCGGTGGGCGATGGACGCCGCGCGGCTCGACGTCGCAACGCCCGGGAGCGACAAGGCGAAGCACGCCGAGGCGGAGAAAGATGAGAGGAGCAGCGTCAGTAGCGAGGACGAGGAGGAGAGATTGACGTTGGAGATGGAGAGGAAGAGGAAGGAGATGGCCAAGAACAAGTCCAAGAACAAGTGGTTCTTCTTTTGATCCTATGGCTATGTATGTTCCCAAGTGGAAGTAACAGCATCATCCAATCAGAGATTCTTCAGATGATGCTTAGTAATTGTAAACTTGCATTCCTATCTTTCTGATGGTAAACATGAGACATGCAGGATCTACTGGAGCTAATAAACTTGCATTTGATCTTTCCTGACAAAGTATTATCCAAACGAAACATCAATCTTAGCTAATTGTTCTATGACTATAAACCTGAGTAATTCAGGAACAACTTCACAGCCAGGTGTTTCAGCGAGTAATCATCACAACAACAAGCATGCGTGTGCATCCTTCTTCCTGCATATTAAGCAGTGCACGAGAAATCCTGAATGGGATGTGATGAGCAGGCTAAAAACTATGAAAAACAGATTATGAGAAACAGAAAATAAGTCTATATGGAATGGCGCCGTATGTTCATGTTGATCTTAAACACAAGTGAGCAGCTCACTGTCTCAACAGCTTGCATAGAGTTCACAAAATGAGTTCATAGGTAGCTAACAGCCGTCACATATCCTCGATGAAGCACCATGACATGCTACATGCATTTCAGTCTGGATGGAGTACAAAGTATCACAGGAATAATCCACATAAGCACCAGAACGCCATGCGGGGGGAACAAACCTCACTTTCCACTGCAAAAAAAAATGTAATTACAAAATTTCGAAGCTTGTCACTTGCAATTACAAGAGGAAAACATGAATGCAATGGTATATATTTCGTTCACTTACGTGTTCATCATCAATGTTATGTTGTCACCTTTCAATAGTATCCTACCTGCCAATCATTTCCAATCAAACATGTTAGAATAAACTGACGAAATATTGCTATTCCTAGTGTTATTAATGAAATAACGATAAGCACAGGTTGAAATTTACTAACCCAATGATTTCCTAGTGTTCTTCTTAATGTTGATTTCCTCAGCATCATCAAGAACCAGGTTCATGTACTCATCAAAGCCCTGCAGGACATATACAGCCAGTGTAAAAACCTGATGGTGCACAATAGGGATACACATGACATCATATAACCTATGAGCTAAAGAAAGAACGCATGTACAGAAAGCATTCAAACTAAATCTAGCGCTCTCAAGCGATACAAAGCGCCATCAAATAGAAAAGGCCATCCCGTATCATAAAACATGACTAATTAACCTGTAAAATCCATTACTGCCGTTCTTCACTAACATAAAACTTCATTTCATAGAACCAAATAATGGACACCCCAAAAGGTAATAATCACATCATTTCCAACAGTACAACAAATTATCTATTTTTTTTCTTATCAAAAGCAAAAGTTTGAGAAACCAGTCATTATAGGTCATATGGCAAAGCTATCAATTCGAAAAGGAAAAATTAGCCGCATGCTATTGTAAATCATAAGGCAAAGTATGATGGACACAATAATAAACCTTGGAATCATTAATAACTAACAAAGAATGCTAAGTTATACGAAAAGCATAACATATTGAGGGAATTGTTTTTAAAAAATTGTATGAAAAAGAATTCCAATGCAATTTGAGCATGGAAAGAAATGTCACATATTTGAATTCGGTAGCAGCATAAGAGCACCGTATTGGTGACCAATTCAAAAATTCACATGGCCATTATCAATAAACCATGCCACAACAAAAAAAACAACTAAGGCCATGTTTGTTTAGGCTTTTCCTTAGGCTTAAAAGTAAAAAAACCAAAGCCTAAACAAATAGGTGGCTTTTTAACTAAACTTTTGAAAAGCCATAAGCCATTTTACAACTATAAGCCAAAAACTAGAAAAGAGGACCTTATTTTGGCTTTTGCGGGTTAAGAATAGACCTTACCACTCAACTTCATGGAAATTACCCACCAATGCCATTGTTTATATATTCCAATCCTTCTCTTTTTCTCCTCATTTTTCCCCCTTCTGTCAAACCAAACCACAGACTCGCCTCTAGGGCTTAGCCCGCACCATCCCCACGCCGACGATGACAGTACCGTCCTCCCTAAGCCCTACGTCGGTGGCCCCATCCTCCCCGCTCCTTCGACACTTCTCCTCGGTCCCATCCATCTTGTCTGGATCTCCACCTCGACCCCTATTTGGATCTCCACCGTCACCACTGGATCCCCTCCATGACCTCCGCCTCCGTCTGGTTAGCCACTCCCCCTTCTTCGCACCTGACCAACGTTGCACTCCACCACCGCCGACCTCCTTTGACCTTCCTCCGCCGACATCGTCTGCCACCCCCAGCGGATATGCTTCATCCATTCAGATCTAGAGGAGAGGAGGCAGCAGTGGCAGATCGTCTCTAGATCCTAACGGTGAGAGCAATGGCGTCCGGACAACAGCAACAACCAGCCGGTGAGGCTGATGGTGGCTTAGCAACAGTGGAGACACCACGGTAGTGACTAGCGAAGATGTGGATTTTTTACATTTTTTCTTTTTTTTTCTGAATTGAACTGTGATTACCAAGTTTAGATCATGAATTGAATTACTCCTGATTGTTGTGTGTTCTACCGATTATTATTGCGATTCAACTTATTTTTCTTTGAATGATTCACGCCGTTGTCAGTCATATCTCATGAGGCCTTTAGAATTATTGGATCGTAGAATTCATCTATGACATTAGAACAAGGGTATTTTAGACATTTCAACAATAATCTATCAGGTATTTTAGACATTTCAACAATAATCTATCGCTCAAAAGCCAAAAAAGCTAGAATGCCAAACAGCTTGGCTTGGCTTAAAAGCGGACTACTTTAAAGCTCCTTAAGCCAAAAAGCTAGTTTTAAACTATAAGCCAAAAAGGCTAAGCCTAAACAAATAGGGCCTAAACATAAGACTAAAGCCTAGTCATTATCCATCAGCCTAGATTTGGTTCTAGAAAATGTAAAGTGTACAAAATTTAGCCACATCCATTAATATAAATAAGACATTTTTAGGATCCTGAAGTTCTTAAGACCATACTAATGGTTAGTAATATGCAAAAGGAGGTCTATATAAAGGCCCAACAGTTCAAGGTCATCCAAATCATTCATAGGCTTTTTTTAGATCAAGTCATCCATAAGCTTGAAAATTTCAAATGAATGTCATAGAAAATTCATTAGACACCAAATAAGCACACTTGTGATTGTCATTCATCACCAATCTTTTCTTTCACAGTCTGAGGGACAATCAAATTACAAGAAATCTACACCCTCAATCTTCCATACTCAAAAATAATGCCCTTGGTCCATAAAGGAACAACATACTACAAAGCATCTTTTGGAAATACTCATTATTGGAATAGACAACAGGTAACGTTCCGATTGGACAAATAGATAGTTTTTTACTGGTTTCATGCGAAAGCATCAAAAACTCAATAACCACTTACACGTATAGTTGGCCATATAACCTTGATACTTAATTTCAAGGTCAGGATTTGGATTAGCTTCAGTTTTCCAGGCTTCATATAGAGACTAGTGAACAGAAACACTTGAAACTAGAATACGACACTGACACATTCTGAACACACAAAATAAGTCAATGGAGACCCTGGTATCTTAGCCGAATGTTGGGGCAACAACAAAAACATAAGTGCCCAGTGCTTCCAGTGATCGAGAAGGCAGCCTGGGCGACTACTGAGACGCCGCGTAGGCACTCGACGACAGTACCCCACCACGCATTAGGTCCTGGACGAGTGCCTGGGCGGCTATGCGGCCAAAGGTGGGACCTAGGCTGTCCAAGGTGTAGCAAGGCAGCCTCGGCATGACGTTCTGTCAGGTGTCCATGGCCGATGCGTGGCGTCTAGGCGGACAACTAGGCGTGTGGGGCATCGAGCTAGAACAAGGGAAGGGGAAAGCGATTCATAATTGAGAACACGGCTTTGGGAGTTACCAAGACCCAGTCAGGGGGACTAGGTTTCCTTCATGCCGCACGGACCGCCGCCTCCGCCTCACTGGAATTTGCTGCGCTATCACCGAGGTAGGTTCCGCATCTGCCTCTCCTCCCTAGTCCCTCCGATGCTCCCCTTCGCCAATCTCCTCCCTCCGCCATCTCCCCGACACCCTCTCCTCTGATCCTCCCTTGTCCCCCCCTCCGCCGTCTCCTCTCCTCCGTTGGCTAGGCCTCACGCCCTCAATTCCCCTCCGCTCCACAGATCTGTGGGAGAGGCGAGCGAGGGGAGGCATAGAGCCATCGGGCTTGAGTCTTGGCTTGTGGGTGACCGTGGTGGCGAGTAGCGAGAGGCAGACAAAGTCTCAGGCTTGCAAGCAGCCGTGGTGAAGACGAGGTCTCAAGCAGTCGGGCTTGCGCTAGGCAGTAGGTAGCGAGGGGGAGGAGACGAAGGAGGCCGAATGGCGAGGAGACGGATCACTGTTAGTCTGCTATTAATATTATGCTTTGCTACAATGCTACTGCTCAAGTGCTCACGCTACATTGAATTGCTGATTGCTTCTGCTCAAGTGTTCTACCTAGGCAGTACCATGTTCAAGACATCCTGAGTTGGAATTGACCTGTTCGAGGGCATCTAGCTTCAAGTTCAGACCCTCCAAGAGTGCACATCATGAATTAGCAGTTACATTAATATCTTACTACTAAAGCACGTGGATTATTCAAGTCTTTACCGATGCTAGAGAGAGAAACATCAGTGCATTTGCATGTTGGGGTTTTGACAAAACAGGCCAACAGATGTGCTCTGCTAACTTTTCATAGGGTTTATGTATTTACTCCCTCTCGTTTAAGTTCTTCAGGGGTTTTAGGTTCCCAGCTACCACCTGGAAAGAAACACGAGACAACTCGTCCCTACAAGAATTTCCTTTTGTAATGTACATAATATATGCAATTACTGTACTATAGGTGTATGCAAGAAGAAGGATAGCACTAAATTTTGCAATTCTGAGCACGAAATCGGTGGAGAAACTCACAATGATCCGACCCTCAATCCGGAGATCCTTCTGCTCGAACAGCCAGATCTGGATGCGTGCTTTCTGTACCAAATTAGAACCCAACAAGAACCGAATTAGTTCAAGCCAACCATCAAGAGCCCGCAACGAAGCACCGACAAGAACCCCTAAACAGAAGGCGGAAACAAAAAAAAAATTCCCCACCAACTTACGCTCTGGAGGAACCGGAAGATGAGATTCTGCCGTCGCGCACCAAGTATTCACCGACCGTCGCAGCAAAAAAGAAACACCAAAAGATTAGGAAAAAGATACCAAAAGAGGCAAATAAGACAAGACGACAGGAGGGGAAAGAGAGGAGCGTACGATGGGCTGGGTCATGATACGCTGGACCTTGGTGGACGCCATGGCTGCGGCGGCGGAAGCTTCTCCTGCTCCTCCTGGAAGTATATGTGTATATGGAAGATGTATATGGAAGCGTGGAGCGAGCGGAAGGACAAACCCTAGACAGCTTGGAGGAGACGGGGCTGGAGAAGAAGGAGGGGGTTTCATCGAGATTCGTGCCGGTGGGGGAGTGATGGAGGCGATCGTTCGGGTTGGGCCGCCAGTGGGCCGGCTAGACTTTTCCGGGCTGGATTCAATAATTGGGCCATCCTTTGTGTTGTGTATCCTCAACCCTTTTGCTTCTTTGACCTTGTTCTCTGACTATTCACCCCTGTTAGGGATGGTAATGGGCTTGGCACGGGTAGCCCGTTGGGAATGCCTCTGTTAGAAGATGGGTATGAAAAAGATTTTATCACGCTAGGTTACATAGGGATGAGGACGGAAATACCTCTCCCAATCCTGGCCCCTGCTATTTCCTGATATGTATTTATATATATATATATATGTAGATTGATACTTTTATATATCTAAAATATAGATATTTTGTCTTGAGTCTAATATATTTTAGTATAATATATGGTATATAACTTATCTAATATTATTCTATCGTCTCATGTATTAATAATATTACATGAGGACAAGAGAAAAATAGCCTCTGATAACTAAATAGGGAGCGGGGATAGGAGGGTATTTCCCACAGGGAATAGTCCCATTGCCATCCCTAGCCACTATGGCTCTGTTTTGAACAATTTTTTGTCTTTTCGCTTTTAGAAGTCAAAAGTTGAATGAGTGGTTTTTAAGATGATTTCTATAAGTCGTTTGTATATGTCACTGTAAGAGCCATTTTAAATGGAGTGGCTTCTCAATATGAGTATTTCTTATTCTCTCAATCTCTCTCACAATCAGCAAAAAGCCACAATACTTTCGAACAAGACCTTTATCCCTTCGAAAAGGGTTGAAAAACTATTTTTCATAATACAGATCTCTAGCTTAATATGGTAGTGGCTTCTGGCTTCCAGAAGCTATAAGCTACTTGGAATACGTCGGTTTCTTAATTTTAGTTTTTTTTTGCTTCTTCATTCTTATTCCTTTACATTGTCTGTGAAGATATAACAATGTTTTTTCTTAGTTTTTTATTTCTTAATTGAATGACTCAGAAAAAGCTAACAACTGTTACAGTGCAATTTTAACCAAAATCCAACAGCCACAGCCGAAAGCCAAAAGCTAAAGCCAGTTGAGCAGGTTTGAGGGTGGTAGTGAGGGTGGCAATGGCTCTTTGGACGAGAAGGGTGTGTTTTTAGGGTTTGATGCTCATCGAAGGTGACTGAATTTTATTGGACAGTCCAAAATTAGATTGATTTTTTTTAAAAAAATTATTAACATACAAACAAAGTCTTATTTCATTGAAGCTTAAGGCCCTATTTGGGGATATTGGCTCTATTCCTTTCAGCTTATGGCGTATGGTTTATGATTTCTCTTGAACAAACAAACAAGATGATTTCTCCGTCGTTGTTTCGAACCGGCTTATCGATTTTCGGTTCATTCACACGAGCGCTAGCACTAAAGCCAAAAGTTATATATCGCTGTTGAAAAGAATATACCCATTAGCTCTCTCTAGGAGCTGGCTTCTCCAAGAAACTAGTGCAATGGGTTCAAACATTTTAGTACAAAATGGGTTTCAACCCTCCCGAGAAGCCCGAGAACCCGAGAAGTGAGAAATCGAACCCCCATTTGAAGGAGCTTCCGATGGCTTTAGACTGAAACCAAAGCCCTCAAGTAGGGCATAACAGCCTCTCTTTCGGCCAAAAGCCCAGCACAATAAGCTTATGGACGAAGCTGTAGGCTGTAGCTCGACCATATACTTACAACTGAAAAACAACACGCTCGGACCACACGAGAACCAGCAGTTAATCAACATAGATATTAGGGAGCGTTTGAATTGATTTTTACTGGCCACTTTTGAGTTTTGACTGCGACTGATGACGTTGGCTGAAAATGAGTAGTAGTTGTTGAAAGAAGTGTTTTTAAAAAAGAGGACATGAGTGGTGGAGAAAGTGAGAGAGAAATACGTGCACATGAGTGACGGGAGTGAGAGGAGTGGAGTGCGTGATATACCCGTGACCCCTGTTTTATCTCCGAAGCAAGACGATAGTGAGAGACGTAGAGAACCCACTTCAAGAAGCCAGATGTCCATATTAGTTTTTGACTCTTCTCAATAAAAGTAACAAAATAAAAGCTAATACTAACAGGCCATATTGTCACGTAGCAACTTCAACTTCTCGATGTAGATACATATATACCGGCATGCTGTCCTGGTGTGAATGATGTGAAGCCCCACTTAACAAAATTCTTGCTTGCAGATTAGGGAATCGGCACGCTGTTCCTCTACAGGACCCAATGTACCACTGCCCCTGCACTTGCACAGCCCAACGCGTCTATCAACAGTCTCTCTATCTATGTGGCAATTAATTAAATGATTAATGAAGCCAGGAAGAGGACAGGTATGTACATACAAAAACAGTGCACAGTCCCAAGCACACCTGCACGAAGATTGAAGCCCAGACCATGGGAAGATCAAGATTGCTCATTTGATTGATGAATTGACTGATTGGTATTGGTAGCTAGTGTCCTAGCTAGCAGTAGATGTCCACATTGCTCTAAGAGGACGGATGCTCAATTGCTCAAACTAGAGCCCCAGTGGGCAATGGGGACAGCAGAGAGAGAGAGAGAAGAAGAAGAAGAAGACGGAGAAGGAGATCAGCAAGCAGGAATCGAAGAGGACTGCATTACAAGAAAGGGCGACGTCTTAACCACCTGGACTGGCTTAGCTTAACCAACCCAGCCTTGAGAGAGAAAGAGAGATGAGAGAGAGTAGTATAGTATATTGCACTCATCAAAGAGCTAGCACAAATTAAAGGCTCCAGCAGCTGGATTTAATTTAATTAATTTGCAATAGTATTTTTTTTAGTCAGGGAGGCAGTGGCTACTGGCTTAGCCGTTTAGGGCCCTGTGTGGCTCTCTGCTGTCCCTGTTGGTGTTGCTCCTTCCTCAAGCTACGTGCTAATCATTTCGCAATCTGCTTTGAAAAAAAGGTCCCTGATTGCTACAGTACCCCCTAATTCAAACAATCTGATGTGCCTAATTAACCATAACCCCCTTAATGTTTGTCTGCTAACTGTGTTCCTCAAGGTTAGTACATATTAGAAATGACATGTTTTAATATTAAGGCAGCTCGAGCTACGGACGAATGTAGAATTTTTCAGGAATCAATACAGATCCTCTAAAATCCCTAGCGAAATCCTTGGTTCCGACCTTACAATAGATGAGTAGAACACAGTCAGTAGCTGCATGCATGGCTAGCTAGAAGTCTTTCTTATGAAAAATGCCGACGAAATTGTGATGCAGACATTAATTTCTACATATTTGATTCTGTGCATAATTATATGATGAACTAATATATTCAATGAGATGCACATCAAAATCAAAGAAAAAACAAAAGTGTGCTCATGTGAGGATGAGATTTCAGTGGACTTCATGGAGTACTGCAATTCAAACAAAAGATATTAAAGAGACCCTTCTTCACATTGCTCCTCTTCTAGCTTCTTAGGGCCTGTTATTTTCAGTTTTTAATATCTATTTTTGGTTTTTCTATAGTAACCAACTTTTAAATGAAGTGTCTTTAAACCTACACACTATAACGACTTCATTAATATCGGCTAAAATCATACACGGATTTTTGCTATTCTGTACTCTCTCATACAAACTGTTAAGGGTATTAGAGATAAGGGTATTAGAGATAGAGTTTGTATTCTATTCCATATATGCCTTATCTCTATATGGCATATCTCCTTGTACTCTCCTATATATATGGCCCTTTAGGTCTCATATCTATACACACAATATTCATAACATGGTATCAGAGCTTAGGTTGAAACCCTAACCTCGATCTACTTCCGCTCCGGCTGCCGCCGGTCACTGCCGGTCGCCACCGTCGCCGCCCCCGGGAGGATCTCCACTCCTGGGGGCAGCCACCTCCAGACCGCCGCATGGATCCGTGGGTCTCCGGCGCCCGAGGTCGCCGCGCCGCCGCCCGAGGCCGTCGAGTCGTCTCCCGCACCCCTGTCGTCCAAGATCCGTAGTTTCTAATTTTCCGTTTGTCCAAGCCGTGCGAGTCCACAAATTTATTGTCAGTCATAGAAGTGTAGGAATTTTATTTTGCATGGCAGCAGCCGCCGCTCTATTCTCTGAGCCGCGTGCAGATCGTAGAAGTCGTTATGATGCCGCCGCTTCTTTAGCCGCCGCCCCGAGCTTCAAAGGCCACCGCGCGTCCTCTGTGCACTGCGCCACCGCTCTTGGGCTTCGATCTGCGCCGTCATGCATCTATCTATTCCTCTTCGGCTTGATTTGACAGTTTATTCAAAGGCTGCACGCAACGACGACATCATCAAGACTCGGACTTCGGATTTTTCTTGTTTTTAGTATTAACCCTTTTCAAATGCAATGCTATTGCATACGCCTTGCATTTGAGGGGGGTGTTAAGGGTATTAGAGATAGAGTTTGTATTCTATTCCATATATGACTTATCTCTATATGGCATATCCCCTTGTACTCTCCTATATATATGGCCCTTTGGGTCTCATATCTATACACACAATATTCATAACACAAACATCCTAAAAACTATAAACCGTAGCTAAAAGTTATAATTTGAAGCCAAAAAGAACAGGTCTTTAATTTATTCACTCATATGGATTGCTATCCATCTAAGCAAAAAGAGATGAAGAAAGAGGGATGGAAGCTTGAGCTACTCACATTACAGATGGTGAGTTATTTGCCTCAATCAGTCACCCGTCACTCTAGTCCTGTGCCGTAGAAAAACGTTATTGGCACAACTATAACTAACATAAGCAATAATGATTACACGCTAGTACTTTGTGACAATGACCCATTAACACACATATCCATGAACATTATATTGGTGTGCTAGCTAGCTCCTAATGCCAGTGATATTTTCTTTTCTTTATGGAAGCACTGAACAACACTAGCCACTAGGCAGGCCAAGTTGCCATCCTAGAGCTTGAGTAAAATGTTTGTCTATTAGCTTACTAGCTGCTAATTAAGTGTAAATTTCTTTTTAAATAATATCTGAAAGTCACTTGGGCCAGTACACAACAAACTAAAATGCTTAATAATTGAAGTTAGCTTGCAAAAGAAGCAGCAGCAACATCAATAACAAAACATTTTATCCTAAAATATTAAGACAGACTAGGGATGGAATACCCTCAAAGTCAAAAATAAAAAATAAAAATCTTGTAATAGAACATACAAGGCTAAAACAGTGAACCTTATGTTCTACTATCTGAACCGAAAGCCTAAAACAACACCTCTAAATCTTCTTCTCATGGTTGCCGGTTAAACCGAGAGCTTTGCACAAGAAGAAGAACAATATTAAATTCTTAATGCAATATCACCCTAAAATAATCGAAAACTACAAGTCAACATGCTTGCCAATTGTTTTTAGCTTGCTCTCTGAAAATCCAAGCCCCTGTTGAGCAAAACGCATGTAGCTTGCTTATCTGTCACGTGTGCAAACCACAGTTTCAAAAGGTTTTTGACCACATGCTTCTACTGCCTCACATTTAGCTCCTGCTGTTCAAGGGCCCTTCTCATCAATTTTTGGCCTTCCAAATTAATTGCCAGTAGATCTCTACATGCATGGACAATAAAATTTGCTTTGTTTCTACTTCATCTCTCTCATTCTTTATTTGTTAGAGAGCAACCTAGTTGAATTAAAACAATTCTTGGCATTGATGCTTCACCCAACTGTGTAACTGACCAGGAATGGAACTTTTGTCACATATTGGACAAATTTTACAAAAAAAAAATATGGCACAAATCCATCCAAGAGTAACTAATTGCTCAAATAACGATCAAGAAAATAACATTTTTGTTTCCATCTATTAACAAAACAACATTCAACATGCAGTAGCAAGCAACAAGCCAAATTCAGTTCAACCACCTCAAATTAACACTAACCCCGAAATCTTCTAGTTATCTTCTGAAACACTTGTCTCTTTCATTTCTTGATCTTTACATAAACACAGAACCATAATTAAACCTGTTACCGAAACAGGACAACAAACTTACATGGATTCAAAGACATACCATTGGTACGTTACATGAAGGTGCATGTAAGGCTCCTTGTAGTACTTCTGTACTTGTTCAGTTAATTACCTATAGATGTAGCATGATCTATCTACATGCGTTTTTTTTCCTACAGTCCAATTAATTGCTCAAGGACTCTATCTCTCTCTCTCTCATTGGTTCTCGGTGATTAGTTATGGATATCTACATCAGTCTACGTTCTCGGTACCACTATCAGCATGCAGCATGAAGTAGCTGCATGAATTATATATCGTCTCCTGATCATTGTTAAGCTGCAGCAAGTTGCAGAAAGGAGCCTGAAAACTCAGGGATAAATATATGGGGGGACGGTATGCGACGTACATTGAATGCGATCAGCGTCATGACCGAACTAACATGCACAGTGACGATCAAGGAACCGTATGAAGCGTGGCGCGTGAGCGATCGATCCGTCGACAGCGTCGGGATCGGTGACGGCGAACGGCGACGGCGACGGCGGCACCGCGGCGCATCTGCGTCAAAGATAGGCCAATGGCGACTTCGGACGTACATGATTGAGAGGGAGGGGGGAAAAGATGAGCAACGGGGACCAAAGTTGCTTTTTTTGACCCCCAGCAGATCATCTTTAATTTGGTTACTGCTAAGATCAAGATTTTCATGCCAATGCAAAGCGCTGGAAATGTTGCTGAATTTCTTGTGCTTATCGTCGTTGTAGACTTGTAGCGGTATAGCGCTGGAAATGTTGCTGAATTTCTTGTGCTTATCGTCGTTGTAGACTTGTAGCGGTATTATCACTGAAAAGATTGTTAATCTTCTTTAGTTTGCTGCATATATGTCTTGGATGGTTAATTTGAACATTAAGATAAGTGAATGCTTCATACAAAGCACACTAAGTTAGAATTTGTGCGCATTCTTAAAATAAAATAAAAGATTTGTGCATTTGAGTTTGATCGGAGATTTATGATATAGTGTCGCTCCCATTTATGGGACCGTTAGAATTCCCTGCAACTGTCCAAGATATTCAACTATATATGGAGTACTGTAAACGAGTATGCATCGTACTAATACAAGCTGACGACATAAAAACCAAACTTTAGTATAGGATTATGTCTTAATAGCCAGGGTTTACATAGCGAGGCATTCAAACCCAAAGTTATAATACATCACAAAGGACAACCACAGGCATGCCTCAGCGAGGACAAAACCTAAAACCAAAGATCATTTGCTCCAAAGGAATCTTCAAAGTCTTCCTTGAAGGGTTCTTTATTATCTTTCCATGGTTCTTCTATTGATGGTTTAGCAAATATAAGTAGAACCGTACTCAATAAGTCACAAGGAGAAATGTCAATTAACTACTTGCCAGTATTTCAAGAGATGGGGAAGTGTTGTCTTTATCATTACACTTATGGATGCATGTTTATTTGTAAACACTTTCTAAAACAAAAGTTAACTTTTTAAGGGAAAAGGGGTTAATCAACTTAATTATCACATTGGAAATATTAATAAAGCTACTTATGCTTTGATATTGGATTCACCCATTAAACACAGCTTCGTTTGTCAGAAGAACGATGTATCCGAATACCAATAGTTTTACTCTGCAGAATTGTCCATCTTTACCCGTAAGATGTTTCAAAAACTCAATATCATGCAATAGACATGCAACCAGATAGCGTGTGACTAAGTTGAGATAACAAAGTTTTTCATTGCTCTCCTCTTTCTAGCTTCTACTAGTAGACTCATGGTCACCCATTGTCAATAATCCACTGGCCAAAACAGAAATCGCGAACCAACTTTGAGTGGGCCTACCATTGTGAAATATGGAGGATACTTTTCAAGTCCAGCCTCCATACCACCTCGTTGTACACGGGCCATTCCATCATAGAGAACAAGCTAACCCTCCTGTAGATATTCAATCGAATCGAATAGCTAATAAACCAGATCTGACAAGTCAAAACTTGTGGTTAAGTGATTTCAGTGTCCTTTATTCAGCATAAGGTTCTAATCCTTACTTTCCACAAATGAGGTAACCGATCACAAACCCAGTGTATTACGGCACTGCCACCAATTCATACCAAAGTCTCCATCCTAATATAAGGTCGTGGACTTTAATCATCTAGTGGTTTTTCACGAGTCATCCTTAACCCTAGCACAATTTTATGAATCCATTAACAACTTAGTAGTGAAAAATATTTAATTTTCTAGTATATTGATCTTATATAGTAGTTTATTATTATTAAGGCTGTCAAGGTGAATATGACCTTTAAGTGAAGCATGGCTTTACAGTGATAATACATAACTAATTATCATATCATTCTAAACAATTATTTTAAATAAATAATAGTCCATAAATAATAATAATGAAAGTACTAACAATTAAATAATTAAACAATGTAGGTTCAACATGATCAAAACTATGTGACTTACCTTGTTGTTCAAAGTACTCAACTGGTTCGAAGTCTTCAGTGCCTTGACCTGCTTCTAGGACGGATGGCTCGACGTATTTGGGAGCTATCGCAAAAAGATAAGCAAATAATTCTATGTTTGAAAGAATTCAAGCTAAGAAAATAAAATAAATAAAAACAATAAAATTCAGGAAAAACGAATATAGGTGAGTTTGGGTTTTATCGGAGTCTAGTTGGGTTAAACGGAGCTAGGAATAGTTTAAATAGGCTCAAAATGGTCAAAATGGGTATAAATATGCTAAATGGATTTTGGGTGAGTAGTACTAGGCTAGCACTATTCATAACAGGTTGGATTCATGAACAATAATGAGTATAGGCTGAAACATTAATGGGCTCGGTCTTAAACAGTGTTGGGCTGGGCTATAATAGTATTGGGCCTTACTGTTGGGCTCAGCTGGGCTTGGCTAAAGCCTTGGGCCAACTTGGCCGACCTAGGCACACGGCCTACTTCAGCTTCGGCTACGCACCAATTGCACCCGAGTAGAGCCGAACAATGGTGTTCTTGAATTGTGCATCAGCGGTGGTCGTCGATGACAAGCGAGGGCATGGATGGGGTTAGGGAAGTGCAAGGATTCCATTTTTGGGTTGTGCATGGATTGAGGTTCACCAAAGTTGGCTAGCGACATGAGAGACTCACAAGAGCAATGCCATGCCACGGCGGAGCTCCAATGGACTTCCGGTGAGGCACTAGGGGTTTTGAGCTTCTACAACAATCTAGGAAGCTAAGGGATGAGGTGGTTTTGGCTTAGTTGGCTTATATGCGGCTACCTACATTGGCCTATCTTAGACGGCAGCGGCGCATGTCGCCGGCGACCTAAGGGCTATGGGAAAGCAAGGCATGGTCGGGGTAGGTTTATGATGTCCAAGCGGTGTTGTGGGTGCTAGGGATTGGATTTTGGTAGAGGCTACAGAGATATTGTGTTTTGGGGGCTCACCTGCATGATTACGGCGAAAGCAATTGGTGGCCGAGGCTGGGTAAGAAATGCTTTGGGGGTGCAATAAAGGCTAAGGAAGGCTAGATTACAGCTTAGCAATGCTTTATAGAGTGCGCAAAGGTGGTGGAAGCAAGACATGGCCGTGGCAGTGGTGGTGCATGGATGGTGAGCTGGCGGATGGGAGGGTTCAGCGGCAAGTTGGTAGCGATGCTAGTGCTTTGTGGAGGCTATGTCTCATTGTCGCGACGGGTGAGCTGGCGGGTGTAAGATCGAGAAGGTCGACTAGAGGGGGGTGAATAGATGGTCTAAAAATTCTCTTCTAATTATTATCAAATTCTATTTGTCTAAACCAAGTATATAATATGGAAGCTTAACTTATATTGGTTTAGCACAAACAATGCCTAAAATAATTATGTTCATCTAAGTACACCACCAAATTAAGACTATGGTAAGATTTACAATCCTAGGAAGACAAATAATAAATTTAATTCTATGAATGTAAATTGCTTGAATATAAATTGAGCACAAAAAATAAACTACAATTAACACGGTTGCTTTTTACCGTGGTGTTTAGAGACTTGCCGGTCTCCCCTAGTCCACATTGAGGTAAGCCCAAAAATTCGACCGGCTCCACCAATTAAGCCAATTAACTTAGATTCACTAGTGGTAGCTCTTTTCCGCTCCAGATAGGTGAGCTCCAATCTTCACACTTCGCCGGGTCTTCTCACAACCTTCTTAAGAAGATCACCATGCACGACGCCTCCAATGCCATCTAGGAGTTGGCAACCTCCAAAAGTAATAAGTCAAGCCCATCGCTTGACTCTCACGATGTGTAACGAATGCACAAGCTCGAGTGGATACTAAATCCACTTTTAGATGCAACACATGCAATATAGAACCTTTCTCCTTACTCACAAGGTGCAACACATGCACAATTGAGAGGAGAACATCACACTAGCTCAAAAGAATGAAATAGAGTGCCAAAGGTCTTACTCTAACCAGCCATAAGGGGGTATATATACCCACACCACAAAAACTAGCCGTTGGAAGCAAAACACCTGGAAAAAATAGGATTTTCGGAATTATTGTAGGCTTATGACCGGTACTTCTGCTCCCCTCAGCAACGGTTAGAAAACTAGCCGTTACAGATAATTCCGGTAGTTCCAATGGCTAAAGTTTGGTACTATCGATCATTGGAAGTATCGTGCCACACAAGCAAAACTACTGATTTCTTTGGGGATGGGAAGATTCCACGATGATGTTTCTCTAGAAAAATGTACCGCTACACAAGCTGTTGTTCCGCAAATCAAAAGTACCGGTCATACAAATCCGGTAGTACCTCTCGCTGATCGTACACTCACACAGAGCCGGAACTTCCGATCGTCGACTACCCTGGTCCTCAACCACGTCAGATGATTCAACCACTCAGGTCTCTGAACACGTTGTTCGGTTCGACCACACAGGTCTTCGACTTACGCTAGTCTCTGATCACGTTTCAAGATCAATCACACAAGTCTCCAACTATGCTGATCTCCAACCACGCTGGTCTTCGACCACACAGGTCTCTGTCCACATTCTCCGAATCGACCACACAGGGCTCCGACCACGTTGTCCAGTTCGACCACGCTGGTCTCCGACCACGTTAGTTTCGACCACAAAGGTTTTGACCATGTTGACCATGTCGATCTTTAACCACGTTAATCTTCGATCACACAGATCTTTGACTACCATGTTGATCTTCGATCACGTTGTATCAATCACATTAGTTCGACCACATTGGTTTTGACCGCACAGGTCTTGACCATGTCGATTCGATCACGCTAGTCTCGATCATATAGATCTCGACCATGTTGGTTCTGACCACGTCGGTTCGACCATGTTGGCTCTTGACCACATTGATCTTCGACCATGTTGGTTCAAGCACTCTGGTCCTCGACCACATAGGTCTTCGACCACCTTGGTTCGACCACACTGGTCTTTGACCACTTTGGCTCGACCACTCTGGTCTTCTACCACTTTGGTATGACCACACTAATCTCGACTATGTTGGTTCTCGACCACACAGGTCTTCCACTACCAATGCATGCGGTAGTTCCGTGATTACAATGCCGGTAGTTTCGTCTAGCGGTAGTACCATAGAATACATTACGGTAGCTCCAATTGTCCTGAAAATTGCAGATACTTCAATAGATTTTGCAAAACGCATTTGTAAACTTTAGTATCATGCACACAAGGATCAAACATAATTCCCAATAAGTTGCAAAATACATTTGCACACTTTTTAAATCATAACATATCGATTAAATATGTGCTTTAACCATTTGCAAATATAAGCCTCATACTACAAGGAATAGGAAATATGGACTTCAAATACTTGCAAAACATATTCATAATGTATAGTCCTATGTTACAAGGATTCAACACATGAGCTTTAACTATTTGCAAGACACATTCGCAAATATAAGCATCATGCTAAGGAGAGCTAAAGCAAGTGTAGTTGAGCTATCAAACCATGATGAGAATCAAGCTACTAGACATGGTCCCTCTTAATAGTATGGCAATTTATACTAACAATTCGGTCTTTCAACCAAATACCAAGACTGGTGAAATACTAGGAACACATCATTAGCCCTAACTAACCATACATTTGCCTTGAGTCATAATCTTGATATGCATCAACTCATGATGCATCATTTACTTTAATTTCATTAACACATGATGGATCTTCATTTGACTTGATGATCAACACATGAGCATCTCCTCTTGGACATGCATCGACTTATGATGCATCCTTCACTTGACTTGATGATCCTCAATACAAAAAAGTCATCCCAAGTCTCCCTCATTCGTGAAACCTAACATATTTATCCACTCATGGAAAATGTTAGTCCACAAATTAGTTATCATCAATTACCAAAATTTCACAATAATTCATAATGGAAGGACTAGATTATACAATATTCAATTTTTGGTAATTCATAATAATCTCAACAAATAATGAGATAGAAATTGAATTTCAAGTATATAACATGTACACAACACTTGTATACTCTAAGATAAGCTTTTTAAGCAAATCTTATTTATCTGGTTGTCATTAATCACCTAACTAATAACACATAATGAAAAAACTAGATGACAATCTGATCATGAGTATATATGAACTACACAATTTATATATACTTAAGGGATATATTTCAAAGTACAGATTATTAATATGTGAAAAGATAAACGTAAATCAATACTAATGAAACCTTAAGACATAAAGTGAACTCCTCTAAATATGTGCATACTAGAGTATATAATAAAGACATGTGCACATATTCATGTTTGACTATTTGTGGAGTTCAATCTATATTTTGGGTCCGAAGAATGCGCTAAGATATAAAAATGTGATGTCGAATGTATAGCTCTTATGATTGTTACCTTTTCATCCAAATGAGACTAAACAATATCGTAATTAATAAATAAATTAGTCTCATAATTAAATTTATCATTATCACTAAAACCAACTTAATAGAGGTTGAACTTACAGCAGGGTAGGGTATAGGAACAGCGCGCGTTGGTCGAGTGGTGCATGGACAGAGCGGTGGCGTGGTCAACGACGATGGTGCTCGACACGTGGAGGAGCGGTGAGGTGACAGGCCTTAATGGCACGGTCGACGAGGTGGCAGAGTGCTGAGCTAGTGTTGATGATCGGTAACGTTGAGGTGGCGCGCGAGAGCTAGAAGTGGCGGCAAACAGCGCATGGCCGTGTGGCACTCGGGCACAAGGGAGGAGGTGGGTTTGGAGATGGCGCCAACACAAGGAGAAAATGGGAAGGACCAAATGGGAAAGCGGCTGGCTTGGAAAAGCTTCCAAATTGGAAAGAAATTCAAACTTGGCCAAATTTCAAAGAAATTCAAAAACTTTGTATTTTTGAGGCATTTCATATAGTATATGATTAAGATAAGTGAATACTTCGTAGTAATTAGTACGGCCCTTGAATTGGTTTGATCAAATGATTTATGAGTGATGATATGAGAGCTTATCTAGCTGGCTAGGCTAAAAATTCTCACGGTTGTTTTGCTTTGAACAATGGCAATTGGGAGACGTCTTGTGTTTCTTATCAGACAGAGATGGATTAAGTTCTTGGGAGTTGCTTAGAATCGGGCGCATTTCTTCTTTTAGTTAGTTCGAGGAGAGATTTCTGATTTGAACAAAGCTGTTTTCATCAAATTCTGGCTGAAGCCTTTCGATTAATTGGTGCTTCCTTTTTCCTACTGTCGAGCCTCAGAATTGTTTTTTTTTTAAATGGTAATATCATTTTCTGAATATACATTTGCACGCTGTACACAGGGGCAACTACTTTAAATGAACAAATCAAGATTGACAGGATGCCAAAAAAATAGTCCCGTTGCACTATACAATCAAATTGTTCATCAGATTATCTAGTCCATCAGAAAGTGCTCTGTCAGTACAAGAATCATGCTGATATTTATTAGCTAGCATTACATGCATACAGTTCGATGAATGATTCTGAACACTTGAACAGTAGCAACTACTGCTGATCAAGAAATTCAAGATATTCAGAACATAGAATTCAGCAATTAATTAACCAGCAGTGATTGAGATGAACACTGATTGGATGAGCTTGTAAGATGACTGTGACAATTAATGCAATCATCAGAGAATCTTGCCTTTGGCTGATGATCATGCTCAGAAATAAACCGATCGATCGATCGGTCGTACAGATGATGCGAAGTTGCCAAGATTTGAAGGGGACGTCTGCATTGGCCTTGCTGTCCACCCTATCATACATATCACAGTCGACTTTTCATTTACAAGAGAGTTCACTCTTCGTCACGCTCTCCGGCCGTGCCGTCCATCGTCGACATGCCGTTTTCCGCGCAGCTGCCGCTGGGGCCGCCGGGGGCCATCCGGTGTACTATGTGTCCGGCGACGAAATTATCCATCACTGACTTGTGGGACCTTTCATATATTCATATATGGCGTGACAAGGGTGTTATCTATGCTAGATCACTCTTTTTTGTGGACGAAGACCTTCAACTTATCATGTTGATCACACTGCTACCTGCTACATGAGAAGGATGCTATGCACTGGGATTTTTTTTTTGTTATTGTACAAAAGGTCATATTAAAACCAAAACCTCCATTAGGGAAAAACAAGTTAGTTAGCAAGCCAAAATTTGTGTATTGGTTTGTAAAATCAGTTTATAACTAGAAAATTGCTCCTATTTTTCCTAGAAGAGAATTGCATACATCATTGAGCATTATTCATAGTTATTAATGATTAATTAGGTGCAAGTAAGTTGGACCAAATCTACATCATTTCTGTTAATATCTATATATGTGCATGCAAATTTCTCTTAAGAAAAGCATATAGTTAGGATCACTATCTTAATAAACTATTAGACTATCACTAAGAATAATATGACATGATTAAAGATCTTAAAAAACCTTAATTCATGCTTTATATGAAACAATATGTTTCTAATGATTTGTAAAATAATATATGCCCTGGCAAATATCGCGTGGGAAAAATGTGTACTCTTCAAAGCAGCTCAAAATTTGCATGCAGGAACTGCACTTCTTTTACTTGCTATGTCTCTTTGGCGAAACTACTTTTGGGTACATTCCTCATACCTAGCTTGTTAACGAAAGTCTCCACATTAATTGGTTCTTTGTGATCTATTCTAAGGAAACTGTTTTTGCCAAACGGATGTAGTTTTCATTTAATTGAACTTGGCACTTTAAAATTTGTACTTTGTTTGGGTAGAATGGAAGCATGTCCCATTTAACGAAAAATAGTCAGGTAATTTAATTAAAATTTTCTTTTAGTCTTATATAGCAATGATGACTATCGAGATGATAAATATATATATTCAAATCTGAATCCCAATCAAGACGCACATCAATGTTAATTTCAGAGGCGAAAATGTATGTTGACAGATTCGAATCCAATATCATGATCACGCCTACATCGTCGACTACCAAACTTCACATTTGCTTGCTAACTACCAACAAGAGACAGCAACCAAGGGCACATATACACTTTTCTCTTGACAACAACATCATCTACACATATGCATGTGCGAATACATCATGCATGCATGCATGCTTCATAATATAGCTCCTAGACGATAATATCATGTAGATTTCTACAGCTCGTTAGTTATGGTGCTATCATGCTTCATACTTCTGCCATATGTATAAACTAAATATACAATTTGTCATCGATATGAGACCGGACAGTAAACTTCTAGGCATTCCCAGTCGGATTTGCAAACCGAACTCAACAAGAATCACACAAGCGACCATACGAGTGTATTGCATATAGTTGTGAGTGTTACAAGTGGCCTCCCCCTCCCCATTAACAGGAGGCCCTATTTATAGAGTGAGAAGAGGAGGCTGTGAAGTTACAAGTCCGCCTCTTGGGCCTAATTAACTTACTCCTAAGGATAGTTTCGCTTATGGCATCTGTGGGCCCCTAGGTTCAGGTTGAACTCCCCACGGAATTCCGCTTGACAAGGTTGACGCTCGATGTGTCACGCATTGTCGAGGTTGGACTCCAGACTTCGTCCAAAGTTGGCCTCTCGACCCTATCCGGGGTGGGTTCCCCGACATGTCATGCATCGCCGAGCTTGGTCTTCGGACTTCGTCTGGGTTGACCCCTGGATCTCGTCTAGGATGGGTTCCCCGAGGTACCACGCCAAGCCAGAGTTGTGCACCTCCACCTTGCCGACCGAAGTTATCCGTGGCTCGACGTAGCGTGGGACCCTCAACACAATTAATATATAGTATACTTCTGATCAAGACATTGCCATGTCATATGACCATGCATGCAAGTGATGTATATATAGCTAGGTTACATATATAATAGTGAAGCAACCATTCTCTATGTTTGATGCCATGTCGCTGTAGGGTTAGATAGAGAGCACCAATTAAAGTGCAAGAGAGGGTGGGGCCCACAACAGGGAAATGCAAAGGAAGTGTCATGGTGATGCCTTGCATGCTTGTTTGCTTAGGAGAGGATCCCTCACGAAGCAAGCATCAAAGAAGTATTAATCTAGAAAATGATAATTAATTAAGAGAGGAGTGAAGAAGGCAGAAGCTGGAGCTAGAAGAGAGGAAGGAGCCAAGCTGAGAGCTCATATTAAAAGGGCTAAGCACCAACCAACCATTTGCTCTTTCATGCATGATATGTCATGTTGCTAGCCAGATGATAGTTGTAACAGCAATATATTGCAGCTAGTAGTGCAGTGTGCAACAACATATATATCTTTTGTGTGTACTTAGCTAGCTATAGCTAATTATATCGAGAGGCCAGGTGTGTGTTCTGGTGAGTGCATGCATGGGGCATCACTCTTGCTGCAACCAGCAGAAGGTGAAGAGGGGGCTCTGGTCTCCTGAGGAGGACGAGAAGCTCATCAGATACATCACCACCCATGGCTATGGATGCTGGAGCGAGGTCCCCGAGAAAGCCGGTACGCCGGCCTCTCTCCATCTCGCGCGAGCCGTGAACATCAATTTGGATTTCTAGCTAGCTTGTTCTTGGATGAACACATTGAACTGCTAGCTAGGGTGATTTGATTGCTTAATTTTGTGCAATGTGATGGTCCTGTAGGCCTACAACGGTGCGGGAAGAGCTGCCGGTTGCGGTGGATCAACTACCTGAGACCGGACATCAGGCGAGGGCGGTTCACGGCGGAGGAGGAGAAGTTGATCATCAGCCTCCACGCCATTGTTGGCAACAGGTAGGACACAGGAGTTCATGCCCATCAGTACCTAATTAATCGAGCTTAAAAATATTTCATTCGATCTTTCGCTAAACTAGATAGCTCTAGAATGGTATTTAATCAAATTTGGTGCAACCTGCTCCCCATAATTGGTATGTTTGATCATATATTGATGCATTCTCATGCTCAATTATTGTGTTCTTTGACAATGCCCCATGCATGCATGGCTGCCAATTGGTATCGATGATTTACTCATCTTCTCTAGAATTTTCTCCTTGTTGCTTCATTTTCATTTCATGGTGACAGCATTGACTTAATTACCGATATAATCTTGTAGCTAACATCACCTGATAAAAAGTGATTTGCGGTTTCCTCAAAAGAAAAGGTGATTTGAAGTGTCTTATTAGGATATGTAGCACTCATGGCCACAAGCTTATTGTCTCCAGAGCTAGCTCTTTGCCAAGCTTAATTTCCAATTTCCACTCACAAAGTTGTACACATACATCAGTTTGACATCATACATGACAAATGGTGCCATATTGGCCGTCGTTTTCTACTAGTTAAACTCGAACAAGACTATAACAAATCAAGTAGTACGTATAAAGTAGGGTTTCTTCAAAACAAAGGATTTCAAATAGTCAGTAGTGCAACACCTAATTGAAGGAGTGAGAAAATCACACAACCATCTATGAGTATGACACCAACAGATTGACCTAGTGACGTATACATGATCACTACATCTCTGATCTCTCTGCAGGTGGGCCCACATTGCCAGCCACTTGCCGGGCCGGACCGACAACGAGATCAAGAACTACTGGAACTCATGGATCAAGAAGAAGATTCGCAAGCTGGCTAACACAACGAGCTCGTCGGCGACGACGAGCCCTAGTAACCCTCCATGCAGCACGGCGACGCCAGACATGCACTCTGCTCATCTTAGGGAAGTTCCAACGTTCAGCACGTCGGATCACCAGCTCGACGCCATCATCAACCAGAACCTAACCCTGCCGCGGAAGCTGGCGGTCGATTGCGGCGACGGCGGCCAAGACTCGCCGCGGGGTTTTCCCCACCACTGCCCCCTCTTCATGTTCGACACCGGCGTCAGCCCGCCGTCTTCGCTTCTCACGGCGGCGGCGGCGCAGCACCCGTTCATCGCCAGCTTCACGGCGGCGATGGCGGACGCGCCGAGCTACCTGCCTCCGCTGGTGGACGGCATGGGCATGGGCATGGGAGACATGGACTGCGTAGGGGAGGAAGGAGGCGGCCGCCATGAGGGCAGCGACCAAGCTGCTGCGACCGGCATGGCCAATGGCTGCTACGAGCAGAAGCAGGAGGAGGAGGAGGAGCAGCTAGGGCATGACCAGTGGGATAGTGAGGCGCAGCACCTGCTCATGTGGGATCAAGAACTAACACCGTCCAACCTGGAGGCCATGCAAAGTGGTGCTCACTCCCTCCTTTTTATGGGACCAAATGACCATGATTAAGTTGGTACATGCATGTGCACATATGCTCTATATATGCTCATCTATGATCTCTCTCTAGCTCACTCTCTGATCTGATCTGTCTATACTTGAAATAATGAGGTTTTCCAAAGGCGAGCTTAATTTATTTGGTTTGTTTTTTCTCTCCATTTGTTCATTTTTTTTTGTTTCGATTTTTGTTTTTGTTTTTGGTTTGGAGTGAAGAGTGTGTGTTACTTGGGTATTTGTAAAGAGATCAACTCGCATGCATGCATGGTTTGCATGGCATGGCAATTGGAGTGTGATTTGATTGATGTATCTAAGTGAATTTATAATAAACAGGAAGATCATGACAGGAAAAGAAAAGGGAAAAGAGAAAGAAACAAAGGGAGCCTGCCCCTCTTTGCTCTTTTGGATTCTTGTGTTTGTTTGCTCTATTGTGCATGCATGGCTATGGTGCATGGACTATGTAGCTAGTTATCAACGAGTACTTTCTTGTTTCTATTACTATGTTGTTTTCTTACGTAAGAACATGATATATATGCATGTGTGTGTGCTTAATTAATTGAACGTTAAGCATAGCTTTCATATGTGTAGAACGTCCATGGCGAATGATGTCATACATGGGCTAGCTAACTTACGGAAGTTCCATTCTCTCTCTGAATATGTTAATTACGTCATCCGGTTCATGCACGAGCTAGCTAGCTGCGTAAGAGTGGAGAAAGATGTACTGTGTGTGAGAGAGAGAGAGAGATCATGTCGGCCATTGCAGGGTTTACTAACCAAAAGTTAGAAATAATCACTATAAACTTTTTTGCTTTTTTGTATAATATAATTATATATAGCTATGGCTGAGGATATTTGGCGATAGTATTCTTGAAAATTTTTCTACATGCATATGTGAACTTTAGCAACTCTTTCTTTTTCAATAATGTATGGAATCATGTGGTTAATTCAAATCCTAAACTCGTAATTTTATATAGACTAACATGTCCATATGCTTCCACATATATACAGTTACAACTTAACAATATTCCACATGCGCTTCAACTTAACAATACTCCACATGCGCTTGCACTTGGCACGTTCGATATATATCAAAGAATATTCATATGGTTTCGATCGGACGCAATATTGCTGGAGTTGGGTGACTTACGACAAAAAGGCAACATGTATATAGCCTCAAGCAGCTTAGTGTCAATGGAAGTCTTAATTAATGGGTTGACGTGTCAGCTAATCAACCTAGAGTACTGCTCCGATATTAATCAATGCCATTGATTATTGAGACCTCCAAAACCATACAGTGCAGTACTAGCACTAACTGTTAATTACATGCCCAAATGTTCTGGTACAATGTACACATATATATGCTAGCTGGTTCCTTAATAACCAAGCATGATTTTTGTCAGTTGTTGAGATTAATTGGTGACTTGTTGCATCGTCATCGTCATCGCCATCCAAGAATGTTCCCTACATGTCACATCGATTGCGCACACACACACATTACATATCTATGACTTTCTCCAATGAATTTTAGGTGCTACGTTAGCCAGCAGGGCACAGTGAGCTAGCTAGCTACTCACTGGCTGGCTCAGTTCATAGCTAGCTAGACATTGGGAACAACTGATTAAATAACAATTAATTGGAGGAACAATTAGCTACTTCATGAAAGAAGGCAGAGGTCCAAGAGAGAACGACATGAAAGTAAGAAATGCATGCAGTGATACGCATCGTCATGTCTGATTCTGGATTCGCATGGCCGTCTCTGTCCTTAGTTCAAAATGCACCAAAGATGCCAGTTGAGTTAGATAATTTAGGACAAAATTAAATACCCCTCTGTCCAAATTTATAGACGTATTTTTAAATGAAATTGTCTATAATTATAGAGTGTATTTTATATTTTAATACAAAATTAGTGTTATATTTCTTTTCTATCTCTAATAAGCATGTAGTTTTATTTACTATTCTCTACATGCATATATGGAATATAGTATTTAGAGAAAATAATTAGGGGTAATCTATCTATTTTCATTAGAGATAATAATTAGGGGTAATCTAGCTATTTTCACTATCTCCTTAGTCTATATGCTAAAAGAAAATGTGTCTTATAAATTTCGACGAAGGGAATAGTATTCTTGTCATAGCTTGTTGCATCAAATTGTAAGCCATGCATGAAAGAATTGGAAGAATTAAGTTGATTTAATTAGATCAATTAGGATTATCGTTTACTACCTAGTTGTCATAGACCGACCTAGTGTCAAGGGCCTATACACTTATGGGTTGTGGGTCGTGGTGGGCCTGGTTGTCAAGCAGCATCAGTTGGCTAGGTCATTGCGTACAAAAGGCAAGCAGAAGCAATGCAAAGGGGATCAATGAACGAACAAAAGGCGGTAGCCCCTACTTCATCCTTTTCCCTGCGTTGTCTCTCCCCCAAACTCCAATTCTCTGATTCCCAGTCCATTTCTTCCGATTCCTAGTCTACAATTGCTCCTCCCAGTTCATGCTTCCTATTCTTCTCAATTTGTATTCCCCAAATACTTGTATCTCGTGGTGGATTAGCAATTTAGCTCTTGACTTTGATGTTGATCGGTGTTCATGGTGAAGGAACATAACAATATGGTATCATAGCCATCGATTTGTCGGATTTCGAGCAAGGATTTGGTGTGGGTGACTCACGGTGGTAGTAGTTGTGACCGGCAACCGGATCCATATATGCGATGGCATTGGTTGTGGAGGAGGTGCCTGTTTGATCCTTTTGGATATTTGCAAAGCTGAAACCTCAAGGAAATTGGCATATGTTCTAGCAGTTCACTAAGAGCATCTCTAATGGTCTGAGTCAGCTAACTATATGCTAATATGCATGTACACATCAGCATATATCCTATGTGGAGAAAAGAGAGTATGCAAAAAAAAATCGAGCCAGCTCTTCCTTAAGCACTAGTCTATAACGCCAAACGAGACAGCCTCTATAAATTCTGTGTGTGCATGTAAGCATCAAATAGCTATCCTTATAGATAGTTCTTTAGAATGTTAGCTTTAGTGTGTACTATATAGATGATGTGGAAGTCTTATAGTTAGTTGCTAGCTATAACCATTGGAGATGCCCTAATTGGGCACAATTCAAGCCAAGGAGAAAAGCTTTTACTGCAACTGAAAGCACAATGATACAATTAATTGAGGGAGACATTTGGGGGCTGGGAAGAGTGCATGCTAATCAAGATCAACCAAGGATTACCATGAGTGTTAATCATGAGCTCCACATTGTTGCCATGGAGCAAGGAGTCTTCTTTTCAATCTGAACTCAATATTGATGCATTGCTTTGTGGATTGGTGGATGGGAATGATGAAGCAATGGTTCCAATGTGCTATTGCAAGAAATGGAAGCAATAAGGCACCAAGGTCTCTAGCTCAGTGAAATCTAATGGAGTCATTAGAGGAGTTTTGGCGTGGAGTAAAAGGGCAACAGGGTTTGCATACAACAAGCTCTCAGGCATCCAAGTTATTCATCAGGAAGGCCTCATGTTTTTATCTGTCAAGGTTTCTTCAGGTACCATGGGATCCCAAGGGTTCGTAAGCATGGGACCTGGTGCACGAGCCTGTACACTCATGGGTTGTGGGTTGTGGTGGGCTTGGTCGTTGAGCGGCATTAGCTAGTGGGGTCATTGCGTTCAAAAGGCGAGCAAAAGCAACGCAAAGGGGATCGACAAACAAACAGAAGGCGATAGCCTCGACTCCATCCTCTCCCCATGCTGTCTCTCCCCCGAACTCTAATTCTCTTATTCCCAGTCCCCTTCTTCCAATTCCTAGTCTAGAATTGCGCCTCCCAGTTCATGCTTCCTATTCTCCTCAATCTTTATCCTCAAATACTTGTATCTTGTATTGGATTGGTAATTTAGCTTTTGACTTTAATTAGTGTCGATCGGTGTTCATGGTGAACGAACGTAACACTGGTAGATATTTTTGTCAATGGGTTACTTCTGAACACAGGGGCGGATCCAGCGGTGGGGCGGGGGGGGGGGGGGGGGGGCTCGAGCCCCCCTACAGCTACCGGACCCTTGGAGCCCCACTGGAGCCCCCCCTAAATTTTTAGCCATGGATGTATAATGTAGAAGGGGCTGAGGTCGAGCTGAAGGTACTTCAGCCCCTTCAAAAAAAATTTCTGGATCCGCCACTGACTGAACATGTAATTAATCATGCAGTTTTTAGCTAGATATGATACAGAAACTAAACAACAATATTATTCCACGTAACAGCATGAAGAACATGCACGTAAGGAAGAAAGGTAATCCTTGCACGATTAATGTCTAGCTGAGCTAGTTAATTGATTGATTTCATCGAAGAAAAAGAATACGCAACGTACAATGTTTGACGCAACATGCAATATATATACACACTAGAAGCCTTTTTCTACTTAGGGAGTAGTTACTCGTTATACCATATCTCACAACGTAGAAAGTATCTCGCGCAACAGAAGGTATGTACATATAGCATATGAGTATATAAGACCAGCTGTGTGGTGTATGTTTTTCCAAAGGTGGTATGCATATTTTTTTAGACATACTTATTTTTATGTGTAATTATAAAGGTATTTGCTTTATGTGTAATTATAAAGGTGTTTGCAAAATATGCTGAAAATCATAGATTCCCTTTCAATTTTTTCATTACCACATTGTATTCAATTTTTTTCATGTATGCCACATTGTAGTGTCTTATAAAGAAGTATTTCAAGTTCGTTTAGGTGGTATATCAGATGTATGAGTAACTACAGCCGGAAATAGAAGATATTTTTTCTATACATACATATATATACATATGTACACATATATACATACATACATACACATATACGTATGTACTTACATATTCATGCATGTATACATGCGTTTTTTTAGATAATGGAAAAATTCCGGCCTCTGCAACCGCACACAGCCGAGTCTTACAATGTTATTGCTTATTTGCTGACAAAAATAAAGAAAAGATTGTACTCAAATAGAAGAAAATCATAAGCAAAGTCTATTATTACTTTGCCACCCATTATTGGCAAACACATGTAACGCGATAACCTCCAACGCTTTGCTTGCCAAAGTAAACTTTTCCCTTTTATCTTCACGCTGCAGCAGCGCCCAGAACCGCAACCAATATGCTCCTCTGAAAAGAGCCTGCATAAAAGAAATATTTTGTTTTCGCTCAAAGACAATGTCATTACGAGTACACCAAATTGCCCAAATAATAGCAGCAGCCCCCACAAAAATTTGTTTCTTATCCTCCCTTCCAATGCCCGTGAGCCAGCCTCCAAACATGTGAGAAGTAGATCTAGGGGGAGTTAACCCAGTAGCGATTTGAACAATATTCCAAATAATTCTAGCATGGCAGCAATCAAAAAAAAGGTGCTTTATTGTTTCATTGTGATCACAGAAACAACATTTTTGGCTACCAGTCCATCTTCTCTTAGCTAAATTGTCCTTTGTTAAGATAACACCTCTTTGAAGGTACCAAAGGAAGATTTTTAATCTTAAGAGGGAGCTTCAATTTCCAAATGAATTTATGAGTGTAAAGGATACCCTGGTTTATCAAGTACGCATACATAGACCATACAGAGAATTGGCCATGATTATGTAGATCCCAGTTAAAAACATCCCTCTCATTTGAAAGTTGTACATTAAATATTTTAGCTACTAGGTTAAGCCAAGCCGTCAATTTATCCTCAGTTAAAGCTCTGCGAAAAGAGACATTAATAGGTACTTGATTCATGACCCTCTCCACAGTTACATGAGGATTATTGGCTATGTTGTAAAGGCTAGGAAATTGATCTTTTAAGGGTGAAGAGTCTACCCAAGTATCTTCCCAGAATCTAGTTTGCGAGCCATCTCTTATTTTAAAGGACCCACATCCCAGGAAATCCTCCCTGACCCTTAGCAAACCTTTCCAAAACTGCGAATCCCCAGGTTTAGATTGAACCTGAGTAAGGCATTTTGAGCTCAAATATTTATTTCTGAGCAAGTTTTGCCAAGTTCCATCTTCGTTCAACAATTTGAAAAGCCATTTGCTTAGAAGACATTTATTCTTGATAGAAAGGTCAGGTATTCCCAAACCGCCTTGATCTTTTGGACGACAAAGGATGTTCCATTTGGCAAGGCGATACTTTTGTTTATCATTATTGCCTTGCCAAAAAAATCTTGACCGATAGAAATTCAGTCTTTTAAGAACACCTTTTGGAATTTCAAAGAAAGACATCATGAACATAGGAAGGCCACTGAGCACCGAATTCAGCAACACCAGTCTACCCCCAAAGGATAAATGCTTAGCCTTCCAAGTACTTAGTTTCTTTTTAAATCTTTCTTCTATAGCACCCCACTCCAAATTTTGAAGTTTTCGGTGGTGCATCGGGATTCCTAAGTACCGAAAAGGGAACATGCCTAAATCACAACCAAACAGGTTAGTATAATCCTGTTCGAACTGTTTGGCCTGTCCAAAACAAAAAATCTCGCTTTTATGGAAATTAATATTTAGACCTGATAGTTGTTCAAAAACACAGAGCGGTAACTTCATATTCTTAGCCTGCTCAAAATCATGGTCCATAAAAAGGATTGTATCATCTGCATATTGCAAGATAGACAATCCATCATCCACAAGGTGAGGTATAATTCCTGTAATTTGACCATCATCCTTTGCCCGCTTAATTAATATCGAGAGCATATCAGCTACTATATTGAAAAGAATAGGTGACAAAGGATCACCTTGCCTAAGTCCTTTTTTTGTTTGGAAGTAGTGTCCTATATCATCATTTATCTTGATGCCTACACTTCCTCCCGATACATACTTTTCAATCCACCTGCACCATTTATGGCAAAAACCCTTCATTCGAAGGGTTTGCTGGAGAAAAGACCATTTTACCTTATCATAGGCCTTTTCAAAGTCTATCTTAAGAATCACTCCATCCAGTTTTTTGCTGTGTAATTCCTGGATGGTTTCATGTAAAATCACAACCCCTTCCATGATATTTCGACCTGGCATAAAAGCTGTTTGAGACGGTCTTACCACATTACTAGCTACTCCCATGAGTCTATTTGTGGCTACTTTAGTAAAAATCTTAAAGCTCACATTGAGCAAACAAATGGGCCTATATTGTTGTATCTTTGTTGCCTCCTTTATTTTTGGGAGAAGAGTTATTACTCCAAAATTTAGGCTATGCAAGGGAAGGCGCTCTTCATAGAAGTCATTAAAGAGTGCCAGAAGATCACTTTTGATTATGTCCCAAAACACTTGAAAAAACTCTGCTGGAAACCCATCAGGTCCTGGCGATTTATTGTGTTCCATTTGGAAAATTGCCTCTTTAATCTCCTTCTCCGTAAATGGGGAGACGAGGATATTATTCTCTTCTTCTGTGACCTGGGTTATATCTTGGTTTTGGTTTTCCACCATGCTGAAATTATTTTCCTCTGGTGATCCAAAAAGCCCCTTGTAATAATTTGTGATATATGCTTTTAATTGAGCATCACCCACTATTACTCCATCTTCTTGTTCTAATTTGAATATTCGTTGCTTCCTATATTTTCCATTAGCAACCAAATGGAAATATTGAGTGTTATTATCACCTTCCAGAAGATCTTTTGTTTTAGCTCTTGCATACCATTTTAGTTCTTCTTCCCTCAGCAAATGAACTAATCGTTCATTGAGGTAGCGTTTCAAATGAATTTCCTGGTCTGAGAGAACAGTATTTTCCGCCTTTTTATCTAGCTCATCTATCATCAAGACTAGCTGTTTCTTTTCTTTTTTATTGTGGCCAGCTATATTTTTGGCCCACCCTCTTAAGAATTGCCTAAGGGATCTTATTTTATTTTGCCATTTCTGTATGGCTGAACTTCCTTTGTTTTCTAATTGCCAGACATCAGCTACCAAATCATAGAAACCTTCTCTCAACAGCCAACCTTGTTCAAATTTAAACATAGGCTGATGTCTATTATATGAAGAGGCGCCTGTGTTCACTATCAAAGGTGTGTGGTCTGAGTTACTTCTATCTTTTGCTAGTACTGTGGTAAGAGGAAATTTCTTTTCCCATTCAGTACTAACCAAGACCCTATCTAACTTTTCGTATGTTGGGTCATTCCCACTACTCGCCCAGGTATAATGGTGACCCGACATCTCTATTTCCCTGAGATCTAGGGATTGAATGACCATATTAAAAATATTTGGCCATTTTGTGTCAAAGGTATCTTTGTTTTTATCATCTGGGCAGCGCATAATGTTGAAATCACCTCCAATCAAATAGGGTAATGACTCGTTACTACAAATGCGAGCCATTTCAGCTAAGAAACTTTCTTTGTGCTGCTGTTGTGCAGGGCCATATACCACAAACAAAGCCCATTTAAAATCATCTTGTTTATTACGAAGTGTGAATTTGACATAAAAATCACCTTCATCAATAGCTCCAATGTCAAATACCATTAGGTCCACCCCAAGGAGAATGCCCCCAGAGCGACCACGTGGTGCCATGCAGTGCCAAATAAATTCTTTGCCCCCACAAAGTTTTTTAAGGGTCGCATCTGGGAAATGGTCCCGACCCGTCTCCATCAGAGCAATAAAATCAATATGCTCCTCTTTAACCATATCTTCTAAATACCTATGTTTAGCCAAGTCGCGTAGACCTCTGCTATTCCAGAAGACTCCTTTCATTTGAGACTAAGCTTAGATGGTGTTAATGGTTTTGTGGGAATCGATCTCCCTTTGTTATTATTTATAGAAAAGGTCTTTTTCCGGCGATGTGTGGCCAAAAGCTCACAGCAAATACATGCGTGCATGGACAAATTTAATTATCGGTTGATAATAATATTTTTGCTAGCTTAATTAGCTCGTGTGATGAATTAGGTGGAGTTGGACTTTTAACAAAGGATTAGCTCGTGGGTCGCATGCAGCTCCATCGATCGATCCATCACAAGTCGCTATGGACCGACGAATTAAAGCTAGCACGCAGCTCTTCCTTTTCTTAATTTCTTTCTTGATGTAGCTTCCACGGAAAGTGTGCGTATTTTTCGAAAAAAAAATTAGCATGACTCTAGCTTGCTCTTTTTATTCCGGTGTCATAACTTTGCAGTGGTTTTCGTAAGAATGCAGGAACGAATTGGATGAGGCATCTCAGCTGGCTAGCTCTGATCGTGTGACATGCATGAATGATCTTTCCATCCTTTCCTTTTCTGGGTGCCTCTCTTTCTTCCAACATCAGTTTGTTAGGCTTTGAAATGTGGTGGCCATGGCAGGCCGACACTTTTCTGTTTGGATTTTTATACACATTTTTGTTTCAGGTTTGAGAACCGACAGTTTGATGCTCAGCTGATAAGGCTGGAGGTGAGTGGTGTCAATGGCACTCTTTGATTTTATTTCTTTTCTTTGTGTGTGTGGAATTGAGTAGGGGAAGGTGGAAAGGGCATGAGAGGGAACTACCCAAATGGTTTGCGCAGTTTGGAGGGGTGGGATCCCCGGCCCAAGAGTTCATCTCCAGTGGAGTTCATGGATTTCGCGTCATATTCGCCATCTTTTCTAAAAAAAAATAAAGCATTTTTGGCATAATCATGAGTGCTTAGATCGTAGTATAACGTATATCTGATATCTGCATACAGAATAGTAATAAAAAGATAAATTTTGAACCTGATAATTTGATATTTATGAGATGGTGTCGATGTTTTAATATCGATCTTATGTATGATTTGTTTGGATTTCGGGAAACTCTAAAAGACTCGGACTATGAACGTGCAAAGTAGAGACACGGGAATTTTTATACAGATTCGGGCCTTCTGCTGGGAGAATAATAACTCTATGTCCTGTGTGGCTATTACTCAGACTACGTGGTAGTAGAAAAACTTACAACTACGGAAGGTCGTAGAAGGACTTACGACTAGATAGCCGCAGAAGGAATTACGACCAAGGAGTGGTCGTACAAGGACTTACGACCACCCTGTGAAATCTCTCCTTTATCAATAAGGGGTATACTCGGAGAATATAATGACGTAATAATTTAGATGATTATTATATCTTCATTATCTAACCCCTCAATTTCAAGTGAAAATAACTTACTTGAGAAAGTGAGGTCATAGACAGGAGATGGTCGAAAGGAAAGCCTTTTCGATCTTCATCGACCAGAAGCAAGCTTGGTCAATGAAATAATTTCGCTTGAGTTGTAAAAACAGATGGACTTCAAACAGTGGGATTAATGAATTTCAATCTATTTTTTCTAATCTGTCCGCCCGATCAGTTCCCGAGATAACCGTTCAATTCCCGAGATGGATAACTCACACGGTTATAAATGCTCACCGCAAGGTAACTTCTAGTCTTTTTACTTTCCCCTTCTTCTCCGATCTGCTTCAAGCTTTCCGCTGCTGACTAGGTCGTCCTCAATCTCTTCCAAATCCCAACCAACCACTCGAAAAAATGACTAAGTCTTCGTCAAATTGGCCGGTATTGGAGATGGATAATGAAAATTGAAGGCATTGGAGGATGCTGAGAAGATTCCTCTACGGAGATTCATCAAATGGATTGAAGCTATCGGACAACATTGGCCATCGGGATAGTTTAGAGAAATTTCGGTGTTTCAGGCGTATTGCCAGTGCGGCCTTCGTCTCCCTACTCATCCTTTCCTCACCGTCGTACTCAAATACTTTGGAGTCGAATTGGTGAACTTGGTTCTCAATTTGATTACCATGCTTAGTGTATTCGTATATTTGTGTGAGGCATATCTGGGTATTCCGCCAGACCTCGAGCTTTTCCGATATTACTACGAAATGAGCCGACAGACCAGAATCGCTGGGAGCTGCGTTCTAAAGTTGCACGACGGCAAGACGAAGCTGTATATCCAGATGTTCACTCGGTCTTCATGGTCGAATTAGAAAAAGAGATGGTTCTACTAGGAGACGACCAGCGAAGACAGCCTTTCTTTTATAGGGAAGGTTGCAGAGAAGACATCTTCATAGAATTCGGTTCCAAAGGACCTTACTTGGATAGCCCCCTACATCTCAACCATCACAGAGCTAAGGGACAAAGAGCTCACTGGCTGACATGTGGTGAAGGACTTCATCACTAGTCGTATCAGCCGTCTGAAGCGACGAACACATCCTATGTAGATGTACTCGGGAGTCTCGGATCTGACTAAGGACTACGAGAATGGTAAGTAACAATCATAATCATAGTAAAATTAAATTTCGAGTACGATTTACTGACCTCTTCATCTATATGAATAGATCTTGATTTGGGAGAAATTAATTCCCCTGTCAAGTCTATCTACAAGAAGGCTCCATCACTCGAAGTGGAGGATCCTCGTATTCTGGTGGATGTATTCGCCGAAGAAAGAGAAGAATGCCTAAAGGAAATCGAAGAATTGATCTCATCTTTAGGACTACATTGCCATAAAAAACGACCAAATAGTTATTCATCTTCCTTACATAAGGTAGGCGTAAACAACCGTCAGGACGACCAAGAGGTCGAACTGATGGTAGTCGGAGGAGAGGTGAAGAAGGTTAAGACTCTTCTGGCCAAGAGACGTCGACTTACCAAAGCAGTCGATAAGGACAAGGGGAGCACAAGCCTCGCCGTTCCCCTTGCCATCCTTCCCCCTGCTGCTCTGAGCGCCCCCATTGAGCAGTTCCTCATGGATGTGGCTACCGCAAAGGAGATAGGAACTGCCGTGCTCGAGCAACCGACTCCTAAGATCAAGGTACCCTTCTACTACGACACCGAAACTCACTGAGTAGGCACTTCTCGAGGTTTTATCAGGCAACTCAAAAAGGAAAACTGGAAAAGTTTTGTATCCTTTGTGAAGGTGATTGCTGCGGTAGCAACACCTGTGATCAAGAAGAAGACAACCCTTCTGGTGGTCGAAACTGGTTTCGACTTTCATAAGGGACAAGAGGGAGAAAGAAAAGTAACTCTTACTCAAGACCTTCGATTAGACGTGGTTAAAGGTACACAAAACTCTCGACCAAGTAAGGTTGAAGAAGCTCTCATTCCTCCGCGACTAGGAGATCCTTTCGACCACAATGCCGAAGAGCAGGGAGCGTCGTGGTAGCGGGGGAGCATTGAGGTGGCTGCGATGGATTGCGGACGTGAGGGGCAATGTTGATAGATTGCGGCGTGATTGCTAGGGGTGCAGCGTGAGGCATTGGGCCTGTTCTTTTTTGCTGCGGCTTATGGCTTTTGACTGCGGCTTATAACTTTTGGGGCTATTTGTACGAAAGATTACAAAGTAATAGAAATTCACGTGCAGTTTTTACCGATATAAATGAAGTCAGTAAAAGATGTACTATAATTAACTAGTAGACCCTATCTTGAAAAAATACTCTGTTTAAAAGTTAATTACTGTAGAAAAGCCAAAAAGCAGCTTTTAGAAGCTGGAAAGAACAGGACCATTGGTGCCCAGGCAAGCAAACGCGCGAGGTAGCGAGATTGATAGGACCAACTTGCAATCGTGCGTGTTGGATGAACTAAATAAACGGTGTAGATATTCAGATGGCAGGACCAACTTGTAATGTTAGTCGTTAGATTATGTTGATCTAACCATCAGGAGAAAATGGTATTAACATGATTAGGTGATAAATGGTTTAATCAAACTGATGCTTTTTATATTAGTATAGATATCTTTCTAGTATTCTTGCTGTAGATGAATCAGAATACATCCTTCCAAGCACACCTCTCATTCACAAAATATTCTTAACCAACACTTGCACATTTACACCAATCAGATAGCGAGCTGTTCTTCTACCATAGTACCAAGTACTAAAGTACAAGCTACCAACCCATGACCATGAGAAAGGCTCGGGTGCAGAGCCAATTATGCTAGTCCCCCACAACATTATCTTTTCCTCCTCTTTTTTCCAGTCACTTTCTCCACTGATAACATGCCCTACCATCTGCCTGGACCTAATGCAGAGAACCATGCATGCACGATGCACCTGAACTGCACTCAATTCCAACCGGTATACCAACACAGTGAATGATCAGTCAGGCACATGCCAGTTCCTGAAACATACGTGGAAGTGAAATCAAAACAGCAAAACAGGCTCCACATCAACATGGGCAAGAACTTAGGCGGCTGGAACAGAAGGCAGCAGGTATGAGATTATGGGAGGAGCATACAAAGTTACAGGCAATGATTGTCAATAAGACCACTGTTCTAATACCAGCTAGTCCCCTCTAGTAGCACTGTTGCTGGTACTTGTGGCACTAAATAACCTTGATATTAGAAGTTACAGTGTTTTATCATAATTCTCATATTTTTGCACATATGCTTTAATATTAAAAGTAACTCTACCAACTCCCAATTACACAGAATGATTGTGTTGGTACTTGGGACGACTATTCTGGAAACAATTGTGCTATTGAGCTCTTGGAACAGTGATGGTACCAACAGAATAATTTTAGATATTAGTTGTTACTTGTTGGGCTAATATACTAGGCTAGTAAGTTTATGTTAAAAGTGTGGAAGGGTATGTAACTCCTACGGGGGTATCCAGAACAGCCCACCTATTCGATGCTCCAACATTCTCCGATAAGCAGCCATCCAAATCATCGCAAAAGATTCTACAAAAATTTAAAAACAGTAAGTATTAGGGTGGTCTAGCGTCCAACAAAATTGCAGGTCTTACTACACACAAGTGACAGAAAAGACAAGTTCACTCAACTGTCATTTTTTCTTTTATTTTTCTTTACTGGTTATTTTTTCATTTGTTCTTCGTCATGTCTATTTCCAATTTTAACTTGAATATTTTGTATATCGTTTGGCAACTTTGCCCCTACAAGCTCAATTTTTTGGTGATGACTTGGATGGTTCTTCAAGGGTAACTGGGACTGGGAGCACTGAATAGCAAATGTGCCCTGCAATTCCGAGCATCAAGTCTGGTAGTGAACCCCAAAATGCAACTACACATTCACGCGACTCATCCTTTCAGCGACTATAATATGACTGACCATTTTGGTTTCCCTGATAAATTAGCAAAATAACTTGCTGAATTGTGGCTTTATGTTGAGCCAAATATGCCCATGTTGTAATCGCAATATGGTAATCTAAAGTTGGTAATCATACATGCGAATGGATACCAAGGACAATACAAAGTTGAATTCAAACCTAAAATATGCACACTCAATATGAAAATTAACCACCTGAGATATTGTAAGATGTTTAGAATGATAGTATCTAATATGTCAAAGAAAAACCAGCAGTGACCTGCTAGCCATCTTTTAGGACCTCACTTTGGAGTAGATTAACATTTAATATATTTTGTAAATAGTATAGTAACATACTAGCATTACCATGTGGTTCGTTTTGCTAAGACTTGTATCTACATTTGTTGCCTTAAAAGATGGGACTGTAGGAGGAAGATTTCTTGCAACTTGAGGTGCTAGATTAGCTGTGTTTGAAGATGAAACTCCTTCGGTTGCCATATCCAATTCAGTGCTGAAACTAGTGCGTTAAAATTAAACAGTGTGGAAATCATGAACTTACCAAGCTGTTGTTATGGAGTTGTTTAGTCATAGCTACCTTCTCATGTACTTTTGCCATTGATGGTGGTAAGATGGGGCAATTTGGTGCTGGTGACTGCATTCACAAATGTACAAAGCATTGATTAGAAACAATGTTCGGATGTCAGTGCAGTACTCCATATGTTGGCAGAAAGTAGAAGTACCAGATCGCTGGCCATCATGTCAAAAAGACTAGATCTGCGCTTCTTCTTGTTTGGATTAGTTTGTCTGAGAAAATATTTCTGAGCATGACTGGCCACTTGAGTTGGTGTCCTGGTAGTAACAAAATTTTTCGCTATACCCCTCCAATCTCCCTTCCCTAGCTTTTCAAGACCAGAAAGAAATGTCCTATGCTCTTCTTCAGTCCAAGGAACAGCTGCAAAGTGGCAACAAAACTATTAACTGAATGGCAATAGATACACAAAGATGTTATGCATTCAAGAACTGCAGTTACAAAATAGATACATATCCATATTTCTCTAATTCTCTTCTTCAACATAATATGGTAAAACCTCTTCTCAAGTTAGTTATGAGAACAATTTGCTACTAGAACTGTGTCAAAAGAATTATCAGACGTTAGCTGGTTTTGTTGCTGTCAATATAAGTTGGGAATGATTCCTGAAGTGAATAACCAGCAAAAACATCATCTGGTTTTATTGCTGTCAATATAAGTTGGGAATGATTCCTAAAGTGAATAACCAGCAAAAACATCAAGGAAAACAGATGCAGTAAGGGAAATTTTACTGCTTTTACAAATAAATTGCAGTAATAAACTGCCATAGTGGAGTGGGGGCATCCTCTTCATGTACTTAAAGTTTTACCAAATAGATCAATATGACAATATGCAAGTGTCATGGACTCATGGGAGTGGACCACACAGGCAGCAGCAGCTGCACAGGAATTACTGTAATGCGACTCCCAAGCGACTATATCTATTAGTTTGTTCCAGTTGTGATGTTTGTTTGATTAGGAAGTTATTCTTAAGAGTTTTGAGTTAGACTGGACTGATAGATATAGAGTTTGAATCTTATGGGTCAAATCAAGGATCGAAAAATCGGAACCGGAGCAAATCCCGGCCGCCGGGCGGTACCAGTAACCGGCCGGTTACCGGAAATCCCGGATAAAAACCGGTTAAATTTTGCCAAATGAATTTTTTGGGCAGGGCGGGAGAAGACCGGTAACCGGTCGGTTACCGGAAAAACCGGTGGAAAAACCGGATAAACCGGTGGAATGAAGTATGAAGACTGATCTGCTGGTTGGCTGCTGTAGATCTGCTACTTTGCTGCTGCAGATGTGCTGTTTTGCTGCTGCTTTCTCCTCTGCAAGGTTCGGTTTGCTGCTGCTTTGCTGCTCTCAATAATGTTTGGCACTGCTGCAGCCTCAAACTTTCTCCCCCACATGCAGAAAAGCACCCATTTCTCCCCCACATGCAGAATGATAGAAAGATAAATCACGTGTAACAGATTGATTATTATTACTCAATATGGTGCAGTGATATATAGCCCAAAACATCGGTGGGCGAGATTAACGCACACGCGTGAGAAAGCGCGACAGTCGCGCATGCATGCAAAGCCATGCAAGATTAATGCTAGTCTGCGTGAGAAAGCGCGGTAGTCGCGCATGCATGCAAAGCCATGCAAGATTAATGCTAGTCTGCGTGAGAAAGCGCAGCAGTCGCGCATGCATGCAAAGCCATGCAAGATTAATGCTAGTCTGCGTGAGAAAGCGCAGCAGTCGCGCATGCATGCAAAGCCATGCAAGATTAATGCACACGCGTGAGGAAGCACGGCAGTCGCGCATGCATGCAAGGCCATGCAAGGCAGGTTATTAACGATCCGCAGGAGCCGGTCGAGAAACTCGCTAACACAGAAAAGCTCCCCTTTCCCATGCCCATGGACCCTACATGCTCCCTAGCATATCATTAAGCATCCAATGCCCCCTGGAAGCCTACAGTGCATCCACAAATTCAAATTTCAAAATCCAGCCGGTATTTTTTTCTCCCGGACCCAGCCGGGTTTTCCGGTTACCGGCCGGTACCCGCCGGGAAACCGAACCCTGGGTCAAATCGATTCAGCCCTATAAAAGGTTACACATTGTAATTTCTGAGATAAAGCAAGAAGAAATAATTAGCCTCTCTCATCAAAAGTATTATCTCTCATCTATGGTCTGTTTCTCCCTGTTCTAGTATCTCATCTCCTTCAAGCCACGTCATCCTGTCCCTCTTCTGTACTTTATTTACCTCGTCACGAACTAAGGTTTGTGACAGTGAGCTAATCCTTGTAGAGACCAACTCGTATCACGGCATGTTTTGAAGTACTTCAACAATTCCACTATCAACAACTCTGCTACACTGGGATCAATGCAGAGATAAGCCTAAGTGTGCAAATAAGTGACATGTTATGTCAAACCAGGTGGAGTGACAGTTTGTAAAACTGCGGCGTTGGCCTACATGGTTTAGGTCACGTTTTTGTAGATAGAGTGTCTTATTGGGCTTGTAGAGCCTTATAAAATCGCGCTTTGAAAAGTGTGCAAGTGTGTATGAGAGTAAAACCCTTTTGTGTGTGGGTTACCGAGTTTTTCCAATAATAAGTGTTGTGATCTACTAAGAATATGTTGGTTAGGATTAAGTGAGATGTGAGAAGTCCTCACTATATAAGCCTTGTATTGAATTGTGAGAGATATGCCTCTCCAAGGATTATAGGGTTAGTGTTTCGTAGTGTTGGAGCCTTGTGTGTGTGCTCTAAGCTTAGAGCGATGTTATCCTGAAGGATTGACTTTAAACATTTCTGGTCAAGTAAAATGAATATCCAAAGTTTACCTAGTGAATTGTGGCATGGTCCCCTTGCTTTTTATTTGCATAGCTTTTTTGTTTGCATTTCTCTTCTCTTGATCTTTTTTGGTACTAAGGACGTGTACGAGGTGAAAATATCTTCTAGAGATAAAATCCCATCCATCTACGCATGATTTAGGGGAAGTTCTTGAGTTTGCTTAGTTTTCCTCAAAAGAGTTGTGATTTTGAGGTTTTGCTCTTGTGGTTGTTTTGGGCTGAATGCATGTTGTAATTTAGCTTGCTATAACATATGAGAACACATCTAAGGTCATCTATATCATTTAGAATTCGTGAGCAAGAGCATATCGATGTTTATCTCTTCTGTCCGGCTTCAGTGCAACCTTCCTTCAAATGGAAAAAGACCACAACTTTCGGAACAATTCTCCCGATCGTTGATTGAAATAGATTTGTGGCATCCTAGAGGTGTATACCAAGTTTCAAGTCATTTGGATCATCAAATCAAAAGTTACATGTATTCTTGATTTTGAAATCGTGCTGATTTTACTATTCATCACCTAGAGGTCTAACCACTAGCCGATAGAAGTCTGACCGCTAGCCAATAGAGGTCAAACTGGTGGGACTTTGAATTTCTAGAATTTTGCCTTCTTTGGCTCAGGGTTTTCTTTATAAATTTGTGTTTCTGTTGTATGTTGTTGTTGATATTTGGGGAAAGGTTTTGAAAGAGTCATTCACCCCCTTACTCGCTATACTCGATCCTACAAGTGTACATCACAAAATATCAATATAAATACAAATTCCAACCAGGATCAGTTCAATAGTTCCCAACCATCCATCAAACTATACTGCCAATCAAAACTCTATTATGGAAGAAGACAAAGCAACCAGTCCAGATCATTGGATCAAATACAAAAGAATCGCTATGCAAACAATTGCAGAATGGAGGCTATGTACAAAGGCAAAGCTATATTTACAGCTGTAGCACAAATAAAGGAGCTTTACGAATTCAATGAACCAACATGCAAGAACAGCCATATGGAGTCTATATACAAACAAAGCACAAAACAACAACAAAAGAGGTTTGCGTATTAGGTATTCAATGAATCAACACGCAAAGAACGATGAAACGGATGGCAGATGCAAGCTAAGCTACAACACAAGCACAAAACAAGGGAATAAACTTCCCTCGTTCGACGAACAAACCATCCACAGTATCGAAATCTACCACATCAATAGACCTAGATCAATAGACTGCTATAAATGAAGCCAATTCTTGCTAGTTCTCCCAACTAATGCATGCACAGATACAAAGGAACAGCATGTCTGCGTCCAGCCAATCCAGGAAACGTAAAAAAATAAACATGAAAGGTCGCTCCTTTCTACATCCAAACATGCTAGGATCAAACTAAACATTTCTACGACGGAAACGAGACCATTCATCACCAGATCTTTGCCTATGTGCATATATCTATGCATGAAAGGAGAGATTTTTAAGCAGAAGGAAAGAGGGAAAAGGTGGCACCTTTCTTTCTCTCCTGCGCCCTCCGCCGCTTCCCGGACGACTGCAGCAGCCCGCCATCGGAGAGGTACCCGTCGCCGGCGCCTCCAGCGTCTCCGGAGGCGGAGGGGGCGGCGGCGGCGAGGTTGCCCATGCTCTTACACTTGCGCATCACGACCTCCGTCACAGCCACCGGCGGGTTCGGGCTCGGATTCCTGTCGGGAGGATCCACCTGCGGCGCCGGCGCGATGGTGACGCCGAAGAGGCGCATCCCGGCTGGGCGCGAATCTTGAGGCATCCCGGCAGCCGGCTCCGACGGTTGGGGCGGTGGCGTTTTATTGGGAGGTGTCGGAGGGGAAGAATGGAGACACTCGTGGCAATTTAACGGCCAAACGCGCCCCGGCGGGGTTGTTGGGCTGACACTCATGGCAATTTATCGGACAAACAGAGAGGTTTTTTTCTTTATTTTAGATCCATGGTTCCTTTGAAACCTCTGACCCGGTGATTTTAGGCATCGTTCAGTTAGACTGAAAAATTATGACTTATAACTAAAATTATACTGTAGCAATTAAAATTTCACTATAACTGAGGGTAACTTATTTTGGCGTAATTAAATCTAAAAAAATTTAAAAATAGAAAAATATGCTAGCTCATCACGGACAACGCAAACGAATATGGGGAAAAAGAACCGGCAAAAAAGCTCAAAAAAAGCCAAAAGTTTAGAAAAAGACGAAATTTATGAATAGTGAAAAATAAGCCAGAAGCTAAAGCTGAAACGAGCGGGCTAAATTCATGTTTTTGCATCCACGTCTCCTAGTATAATTTTTGTAACGCTATACTAAGACAAAGTATGCATAATGTCAGCATTGTTATAGTTGGACGGTTATAAGATTTTAATTTTTGCATGTTACATCAAGAGAACATGGTTTAGAATTAATTTCAAATAAACGTAAGAATTTTTCAAAAGAAAATAAATTTAGATTTTGTATTATGTGTAGGTATAACCTAAGGATGGCAACGGAAAATTTCCCGGAGCGGCAAAACGTCCCCATTCCCCGCCCCGGTTACATGCCTAAGAAAGAATTCCTCCTATTCTCCATCTATAGAGGAACTGTTGTGTGTGTGTTTTTTTCTGCATCAATGACATCAATCGTCTTGCTATAACTGCAACCTTTTTTTTAAATTGTACTTGTTCTCTTCTTGCTAACAGACGGTTTAACACCACTGAGAAGATTGTAATCGATTTTTAACGAGGATGTCATTAAGCTGAAGAAATTGTTGCTCATATTTCTCGCGTGCCACAAACATTTTTTCCATGGGGCAACCTCAAAACCACGTAATTAATGAACTAAGCTGGTTTACCGCCATGGTAGTACTAGTAGATGATATGCAGATATGGTCCCCTTTTTTTGGCGATCTGCAGATATCGCCGTCTATCGGGCGCGATGCATGCATCACATCATTTTGTTCATGTGAAGTTGATTGATACGAAGGTAAAATGCACTTTGGTGTCTTACTCCCTGTTTGGATATTTCGTGTGCTTGGATCTCTCGGTTTCTTCGTGATAGCTACACTGTACAAGGAACGATTCATTGCAGCTTGTGTTAGGCACATAGATGGTGCACGGAGTAAATGGACAACTATCTTTTAGCTCCACTGGAGCAGCTAACGCATGATTTCACAAGAATCGCACGAGAAAACAATTCCACCAATTTTCACAAGGGTAAGAGCCCTTGTGAGGAGAGAAGATTTCGCAACGTCTTGCTTTTGAAAAGACACAACACTGTAACAGAAAGATTGTACACTGAGCGATACATAATTCGAACAGAGTTTGTAAGATGCTTATTAGCAATGGATCAGTATTCAGTACGATAAAAAAAAATTTGCGCCCGCGAAATTGCCCAGAAAATAGCTTCAAGTATATATGGTTCTAACGTTTGGTGTGCCCAAAAATACATATAGTCCTTGGACGTCTTGGTTGCTCCTCAATTGGTTACTCTGTACTTCTGCAAAAGAGTAAATGTTCCCATTAATTTCCTCGCAATTGAACAATGTACGCAATAACAATCATCAGCAGATGCATATTAAGAGTAACACTGACAAAATTGCAATTCAAGTTGAACAATTTTGTTTCCTTTTATCTTAATTGAAGTTTGCACAGTTATGCCTGATTGCCTGCTGAATCAAGTGCAGTCAAAATGCTTGAGGCGCAAACAGATATCAAGAAAATGCAGTACTCATGATATCAATACTGTAGAAATCAGAAATCTTTTTGTTAAAATCAAATCCGAGACAATACACAGTGGGAGCATGAGGCATGACTCATGATGATGGAAGAGGTTGCTCAGTGTTACAGTGTTTGTGTGAAGAGATAATGTACCAGACAACAACCAGAGTTTCTTTTTAACATCCATGGAAGTGGATTAAAAAAATGTACCTTGACAGTGTTAAACAGCACTTTGGCTTCACTATTGTTGTTGAAGTGGTCACGAACAGGCTGAAAAATGGAATGGGTAAGGGCAACATTAATAAGACAAAAAAAAGCTACAAATGAATAAATATGAAGTCACTGAAAATAAACAGTGCAATAACTTATCGAAAACAACATAGGTATCCAATGACAAACAGGTAGATACAAAATTGCATTAGCACCACACAAGATTGATACCACAGCAATAAAAATGTTCCAATTCATTTTGCCAGGATACATCAAAATTAGGGGGAATTGCAATGGTGGAATGAACCAATGCAACAAATAGCGAAAAAAATCACAAGTATCACAATATATAAAAGACTGAAAATTGGTAAGCTTGTGTGTATATTATTGGGTTATGACTAGTGAAATACTGCACCAAGTTATTGGAAAAAACGTAAGGCCAAATGGGGAAAACTTTACCTGCAATATTTCATTTATCGCTTTTGCTAGAGCAGGTTTAACATCGGCAGGATGCAAAGCACCACTCGCATAATCAGTGATGAGTTCATCCATGTTTGCAAATGTCCTGTTTAAAAGCAACCATTGTTGTAAGTACACGAAAAATTAATAAGTTGTGTCATGTTGGAAGCTCAAAATTTTATTTGGTTGTGCTCATTTATAAAGTATGCAGTCCATTCACATAATTGACAGTACATAGGAAAATCAAACTTTTGGTAGTCCAGGAAACAATATTACTTGTTACCACCATTGCTTTCCTTCCGAACCACCTCAAACCGTCCAAACCAAGGGAACACAATGTACTTGATGTACTCCAGGCATGGGTTTCCGTCAACAATTTTGGGAGGGCAAAAAGCTTGTTTTATCTTCAAATTTACCTGAGCCTGCAATAAAAAAAGTTGGTTATTAAACAATATCAGCCAGAAAAAAAGGGTAAAACATTGGTGTATAGATGCTGCTATAGAAAATCATCTAAACACAATAGGACACCAGGCAGACCATAGACATAACAGAAAGTCACTATATAAGAAGACATTTTGTCAATGCAAATTACTACAGCTTATTACAATGATAACTGATGACTGGATGCCACCTATAAAATCAAGTCAACAACAAAGAGACACTCCATACAATTGATAAACATACATGTGAATCCGATTTATCCACTTGAATACGCAAATACAACACACTGCAAATCAGCATGTAAAGCTACAGTGTCAGAAGCTTTTCAAAATATTAATAGGAACTTGTCAATCAGCATCTAAGAGAGTAGAACTAAATTAAAATCGTATGTCCAACATGAAAGTATAGTGATTACAGATTCCTTTTCTTGCATGGCAGATGAGGACCATGTTATACAACATCCTAGCCAAGTAAAATATCCTTCACCATTCTACCATCTCCACCCGCCAATGCAAACTAGGTCACACCACGCTTGGACAACCCTTGGCGCATAAACTTATTTTACCTTGCTCTTATGATCTCATCTTAATATGTTGAGAAGGTTATTGCATGATAAAGCTGGTGTTTACATAGCAACTTTAGGTATCAACAAGCTTTGGAAGTGAATAAACATTGTTAATGAACAAAAGAACATATAAAACCTCATCATCTTCCATAAAGATAGCCGAGGATGGATCACTCTTTGACATCTTCTCCTGACCTTCCTTAAAACCAGGGAGCATATCTGTAATTCAGGTTAAGGGAGAAAAATATGTTCACAAAACCTGGCAATGAACAACCAATTGAGAGTTCTAACAACAATACCACTGAGACATATGTCCATAACAGACGTCAAAAGAACTTCAAAGAAAAAGCATGAACAGGGTGGGTCAGGATACGATGTGACAGAATAATTGGTTTGTTCTTCCTTTTGATGTCGTCACAGTACTCCCTGGCAAGCACATTAACCTTTCTTTGATCCATACCTAACTGGCATATGTCTGCCTACAAAAGGAAAAGGGTTAGAGCAAATTCATAACTATCTAGAATTCTATATTACAGGTAGATCCTATAATAGTGAGTGAGTAACGAAAGAATATCAAAAGCTTTCTTTATGTTGCAAAAAGAATTAAATAGACTTCCTTTTTATAGAGGGTGGTGTGCAATGGAATTTAAGTATACTAACCTTCAGAAAGAATATATCAGCACACTGCATGCAAGGATAGAAGATCTGGGCAGCAGTCAATTCATCCTGGTCACTTCGACCCATAATCTGACAACACCTGTGCAGTAAAGAAAAATAGACTCACTTGCATGTTATAAGCATAGAAAAATGAGATAACTAGATTTGGAAGTGAAGAACCCTTTACATGCATATGCAATCTAAATGAGTCAGTACCTCATTATTCTTTTGACATTATTTTTCCTGGCAATGTCCATTACAAGTGGCCAATATTCACCTGCACGCTTATTGATTTCTTCTGAGGACCATAAGAATTCCACGCCATCGAGGTTCATACCAGCTGCTTTCCATATTTCAATCATGTAGCGCCCAACAGTCTGGATTTTTTTAAGGTCACCCCCCATTTTGTTGTTTAGCTGTGCAAACCAGTCTGCTATCCAGATTTTCACTTTGCATCCTGCTCTAACCATCTTGTTAACATTAATTGACTTCACAACACCCTGCAAGTACATGAGAACATCTATCACAAGAAAGTTTTTGCTCAGATCTTACAATCTCGGACAATTTGTGTGTATTGATTTTGCGCATCACTAAAGTACCATTGCCATACTGTGACATCACAAAAGTGGAAGCACGCCACCAAGTCAGCGTAGTGAATAGTGTGAACAAAGATCATGTCTTATCCATGTTGCTAAAGCCACAGGTAAGATAACACTAGCATGGTTTCTTTTTATGGAACAAGAAATGATGAAACATGAGACCACCTTGTGGGTCTTGCCGTCAAGGGTGGGGAGCTCGATCTCGAGGGTGACCTAGGTGTAGGCGATAGGAATGTCCAACTGAAGGGGGAACTCGTAGCAGTGGAGGTTGTGGATGAACCAGCAGGTGCCCTCCGAGTTGGTGCTACGACTACGACCATGATCGCTACAGCCATGTCCACAGGCGTTACGACTACGACCATGACCGTGACTTCGACCACTGCCCCCTTCGACTTCGAGCACTGCCCACTTCGACTTCGACCACTACTCCTTCAACCACTGTCCCCTTCGACCATGACCCTTCAACGTCGACCACTTCCCTCTTCGACCACAGCTTTAACGACAACCACATATCTTTGACTTCGACCACTGTCCCCTTCGACCACGACCCTTTAACGACCACGACCCTTCGACGTCGACCACTTCTCCCTTCGACCACGGCCCTCTTCAACCACGGCTTTGACTTCGACCAAGGATCTTCGACTTTGACCATGGATCTTTGACTTCGACCACTGCCCCCTTCAACCACGGCCCTTTGACATTGACCACTTTACCCTTTGACCACGGCCCCCTTCGACCACAGATCTACGACTTCGACCACTGCCCCCTTCGACCACTGTCCCCTTTGACCACGGCCCTTCGACGTCGATCATTTTCCCTTTCGACCACGGCCCTTCGACGTCGATCATTTTCCCTTTCGAGCACGGCTTTGACTTTCACCACGGATTACACTAGCATGTTTTCTTTTTATGGAACAAGAAATGATGAAACATGGGAACGATGAACTCATTAATCTTTCTTCTTTTTCAGAGAATAATTCCTGTCCAATAACTTGCCATGAAACCACGATGGTTTTTATCCAAAACCAACTAGCACTCCAATCCAATACAATCCCGAATCCAATAAGCACCACACTCCGTTTCATCATCCACATAATGAATAAAATAAAACTTCCAAAAATTCAACGACACCTAGGTTTTTAGCATAGAGAACCTAAAGGGGGCATATCTAGTGCTATCATGCTACCCCTCTTGAATCTTGATTTGGGTATCAAATAAACTGGTCGCTAAGTAGCAGTTCACCTAGAATATCATTCGGCGGATGAAGAAACTGAATAGGTACATATGAGCACATTTAGATGATAATACAACCCCAGCAAAACACTTCTTCACATTGCACTCAAGGAATTTTTGTGACAAATTAGTTCAATTCCACCAGTGAAATCCAAGAACCCTGCTTACAAACAAAAGGTAGGACTTTGTGCTACTCCCGATCTCCTCCACGACCAACCTAATTCTAACCGATAGTGGAATTCGAATTCCAGAATTCCACCTACATGCTACTTCAAGATGCAACAACAACAATAGCATGAGCCACATTGATTCGAAGTTAGAGAGGAAGGTAAGATCGATTAGAGAGGCAGGGAGGGGGTGGTGGGTTCGTCGAACCTGGGCGATGTGCATGCGGCCCGAGGGCTCGAATCCGTCGTAGCAGACGGGGACGGGCTTGTTCTGCAGCAGGAGCAGGAGCTCGTCGTCCTGGATGCACTCCTCCCCGATGCTCCGCAGCGTCGCGAACCGCTCCTCCAGGCTCATCGCGGCCACGCCACTCGAGAGGTCCTCGGCGGCACCGGCCGAGGAGGACGTCTCGGCGGCTGCGGAGGCGGCGGGGACGTCAGTGACAGCGTCGGAGGGCGGCGAGGCGTCCATGTCGGCGGGATGCGGCGCACGAGGTGGTGAGTCGAGACGAGAGTTGGCGGTGGCGGATGAGTACGATTTCGTTCCGCTTTGGAGGCGGGCGGCTAGGGTTTTGTGGCCCTCCGGATTGGGTCGCGCGCCGTCCGATCGTTTTGTGCGGCTCAGATCGAGAGTCGTGCTTCAGCTTCAACAGGTGGAGTTTTGCACGTAGGACCCTCTGGTTGAGCATTGCACCCTCCGATCTTGGATCGCAGATTTTGGTGGTGCTCTAAACGGCTGTGGCCTTAGGGCATCTCCAATGGTTATAGCTAGCAACTAACTATAAGACTTCCACATCATCTATATAGTACACACTAAAGTTAGCATTAGAGCAAGTACAATAGTATAGCCAACTAATGGCTATAACACTTGTCCATTTCATCTATAGTCTTCAAAAAAATAGTTCATACAATAAGGTAGCTATTACAATAACTATTTAGCCCCACGTGTAAGAGAGTGAAATGCATATTTTTACGTGCTATAGCTAGCTGTAATTTAGTAGCCAGCTTCCTTCTCTCTCTTCCTTTCTCTCTCTGCCATGTAAGATTTGGTTGATATTATATTTGCTATAGCCTGCTGACTAAGCCTTATTGTACCTGCTCTAAAGAACTATCTATAAGGATAGCTATTTGATGCTTACATGCACACACAGAATTTATGGAGGTTGCCTCGTTTGGCGCTATAGACTATCTCTAGAGCTGTAGAGAGCTGCGTTCTCTTTCTTCATTTAATATCTTCCACGTAGGACAGTTGATGACATGGACTCTCTTGTAGATAGCTGCTATAGACCCATTGGAGATGCCCTTATGGCCATTTGGTTTTTCTTGGGACTTGGGAGTGTAGTGATTGGAATTGTATTATAGAGTTTGCTATTTTTTTAGTAATTAAATTTAAAAAATAATAAGTGAACAAAAAAGTTATATTATCACAAACAATACAAAAGAATAAGAGGAAAAAACCAAAGGAAATAAAAGAAGACGAAATTAAAAAGCCATCGTGTTGCAGAAGACAAAAACAGAAGTTGTATGGAGCGGAGCCTTTATTCGCGATCAAAAATCTCGTAGTGGGCCGGGGCACCACCGACAAAGAGGCCCATATGTCTGTGAGCAAACACTTTGCCAACTTACCATCGGCGGCATGCGTGTGAGGAGAGCGAGTGTGCGGATCGGATCACCTGTCTACATTGTCTCTCCTCTCATAGGCAGGTGGGAAACAAATCCAAAATAAATGTAAATTTGAATTAAATATCTGCTCAATTCGTGAAAGGAGAGTGAATTCATGTGAAATTGAAAAAAAAAACCCGCCCAACTAACCAGGCATATTGCAATAAATATGTACATTGCTTCATCCACTTGGAATATAAATAGTTTGAATAAAATAACATTTGAGATAAAAAAAAGAGTTTTTATCATATTCATATCTATATTTTCAGGAGAATTCGAATATAAATACGAGTGGAAGAGAATTTATTAATCGAATGAAAAAAAACCTACACTATACTCGCATGTATCAAATTAAATACGGTAACCAAATAATACCGTAGTTCCCATCATTTCCCATGGCTACTCGTACGCAACGACATTTACGTGGGCCTCGGAGGTAACTTGGGCCGCCATCTATGTGTCATCGAGCTAGTATGATGGGCCGTCAAATTGGGCCGAATAGTTTGCCCGTCTTTCGATTAGCTAGCCAATCGCTAGGCATTCGTAAACACAATTGCACAGCAAACCAAATTAGTAGGTGTGTTTTTTCAATAAAATTGCTTAACATATAGTTAGAACTCGAGAAACATGCTTACTTGACTGGGTCGGTACAGAGCGATAGCAGCCATCCGTGCGTTTTTTTAAAAAAAATTTCCCCGTCCGGCGTGTTTCATCACTGCAATAAAATAAATTCCCAATACCAGCCTCCTTCCAAACGCTACTAGACTTGACTGGGTTAATTGACTTTGCTGGGTAGCAGCCCATCCAGGACCGCTCTCCGGTCCGACCTTAACCCAAGCGTTGGTAGTACCGTCAGCAACGGCCGATCACATCGCATCGATCAGATCATCAAAACACGGTCGGCTGACTAGTGCTTTTAGAAAATTATAGGTCAAAATACAAATTTATAAAAATCAAGTTTAAATAGCAAAGGCAACTCATAAGTCAAAGGCTTTCTTCTTTTCGATTTATCTATAGTAACTAACTTTCAAATAGCATATCTTTCCAACACTGTGTCTACGAGTCAGCTGTAATAGACATGTACCGACTTCATCTATATCAGCTAAAATCGCACACAAGTATCTCTTCGTACTCTCTCACAAATAGCTAGAATTCAAAAATTTTAAGCCAAAAGTCATTAGTCACAGTCTAAAAAACCCTACACAAATACGCATCACTCTTATAAATCAAAAATTGGACACTATTGGCGCTGTTGCTGCCGACAATACCAAAATAGCCCCCAACGCAACGCAATTCCCGTTCTGGCCCCCTATTGACTGTACGATTCACCCGAGGCCGACGCGTGGCAATCGTGCGGCCGGGGAGCGCACGACACGGAGATCGTGCGGTCCCCAACCGCACGACTACTGTGCGGCTCTGATCGTGCGGTCGGCAACCGCACGGTTACTGTAGCACGCCCGAGTCGTGCGGTGGCCGACCGCACGACATGGCCCCCGTCACATCCAAGCGCCAAAAGCCGGATTTCCGCGGTGTGCTACTGGTTTTTTATTTGGTAAACGGCTCTCGTGCTGTGCTGTTTGAGTGTTCTTCTGCAGTACTTTAACACACGTCTATACGTGAGAGCCGGCCCCTACTTCTTTCCCTGCATGTGAGCGCTGTGTGACTCGCGATAAAAGGAAGAGGGTGGCCTGTGTTTGGAAGGCTTCAGGGATTTTGCATTTGCAAGCGTAGACAGAGAAGCAGCAAGAGAGGGAGCGTAGTGAAGGAAAGAAGAACGGCAAACACGGCATTTGGAGTAATTTTCACTGGGATCTAAAGTTTTCGCAATTGTGAAAGTTGTAGATCGCCTCGTGAGCTTCAATAAAAGGTAAATATCATCTCCATGCGTCTATAATGTTATTGTACTGATTAGCCTGTAATTAGCGTAAACGTTATTTACGGAGTTCTTGCATGTCATTTTTTGATAAAATGTTTGTAGTTGTAGTGTATTGCATTTTATATGTTATGTGAAGAAATTTTGTACTGTTGTTGTAGTGAGTTTAGATGGTGTAGGTATAAGTGTTAGAACAAGCGTTAATAGAAATTTTATGTTCAGATTTATTCATTAAATTACATGTACAAATTACATGATAGAAGCCTTTCAAGAGGCATATTTTCGTCAATTTATTCAGTGCTGTGGACCCTCAAGTTGTGAATTTGAGTGTTGTAACTGAAGGAGAAAAAGGTTGATGTCTCATGTCTCTAATGGTCCTACAAATTTCCCTAGTCCCCCATTGTACTTGTTGCATTCTATCATTATCTGTAACAACTGTTTGTATTCATGTTTGCTAATTCTTGTAGCCGAAATCACTAAAGTGAGTAACACTATGGCGTACATGTTAGATGCTGCTGTTGATGTTTGTGAGAGCTTGCTTCCAGAAATGAAAATTTTAGTTATTTCATTTACATAAAAATTCATAAGTTACAAATGATGAAAAATGAGTAGTTGGATTGGTGAATTAAATAGAAGAATAATAACACAAATTAGGAGAGAATTTTAAAAAAATTGTAATTTATTTTTCACAGAAGTAAGATTCGTATATTAGAGAATTGAAAAAAAAAGTACATTACATTACTAATTTGATTTACATAGAAATTTGTTAGCGCACTCCGTGAATGAATTAAAAATTAGATTTACAAATTAAGATGGAAATATTACGCTTGTATGTGGTAGGCGGTAGCTACTGTACGATGTTACACTTGTTGCATATTATATATACTAAGAGGGTTCAGTATGGACTTATGTTAAGTACACCACGGGTGAAATCCAAGACTTGTTCGTGTTCTACGGAAGTGGTCTCGTACGCGACGGGCTGTACGGGGCAGACATGTCTAATTGTGACCGGACCGTGATCCGGGCACCTAATCTGAACACCATGAGTCTGTCTGAGCTACGGAGATGCGTGCGTTCCGCATTCGATCGGGACACCGCAAGGAACAAATTACGGATCGAGGCAGTGTATGCTGCAGGGGAAATAGTGTGGCAACTTATAAAGGTGACGAGTGACGCTTCATGGACCAACTACATGGAGGTCGTGTGCAACCCTGACGCAATGATTTATGCCAGGCCAATGGTGTATGTTCACTTCGTGGAGAGGACAGAATCATCCGCCATGGGTGGCTCTGGTGGTGCTGGCGGAGATGTAGAGTTTGCATTACTCTCCGACAGTCATGAAGATGCTGGTGAAGGAGAAGGAGTCAATGAGTCAATGGGAGATGGAGATCTGCGGAGACGCGTGGAGAATTTTCAGGCGAATGAGGTGCGGAGAATTTAACGAATTAACTTCACCATGCAAGCACCTAGTTTTTTTTAATGGAACTCAGGCTTATTTTAAGTTCATTCACATTAATTTCATTTCAATATGTTCTCATGGTGTACCACAAAAAACATACAAACAATTTCCAATAATATTCTGTTGAGACTCTATGGTGCCATATCTATTTCTTTTTGTCTGTGCATTTATGGAAGTATGGAGTTTTCTTCTTTTCAGAAATTGCTAATTTCAATACGTTACAAATTTGTCAGCTGAATTTGTTATGTGATGTACAAATGTAATCTAAACTCAGTCTAGAAGTATGCTACAGGTTCGTGTATGTCAATTTGTACAAACCCGTCCATGCCTATTTATCGAATTCTAATTGGATGACAATAGTCCCACAGAACCAAAGGTGGCATCAATTTGAGCCATGCATACCATGGTCACAGAGCATGGATTACAGGGCCACAACCCCCAGTGGCTCATGGAAGAGCTAAATCATCACGATCAACAGACAAATAAGTCAAATATATACTTAGTAATTGTAAACAATACTTCTCTCATATATATATATATATATATATATATATATGACGCTGAAATGGGACACCAGAACGCCCGGGCACCAAACCTCCCTGCCTTTAGATTGCTTTTAGATGCGTGCAAGTACAATGATATATAATATCAGGATGAAAAGTCTTAATTATGAATGGAAAGTATTAATCATGGAGTCTGGACACCATGGTGCCCCTATTATTTATACTATATATATATATATATATATATATATATATATATATATATATATATATATATATATATATATATATATATATATATATATATATATATATATATATATATATATATATATATATATATATATATAAATCAAGGATGAAAAGTCTCAATCATAGAATTTGAACAACATGGTACCCCTTTTATTTATTTATTTATTATATATATATGTAGTAAAAATAATGAGTGTTCCTTGGTGCACGGGCACTATAGTTTAAAATAGGTATGTATCGTGTATAAAATAATTTAAAATTTCTTGGATGTCAAGTTTAACTATTTTACTAACTAGTTCAAATAAGTTTAAACTAAATTTTGAATTATAGTTGCCTTTTTTTTATGACAATTTGATTGTAGGTATATGCTGATTATATATATATCAGTAAAGTATGTGATCTAAATCCGTTCAAAATTTTGAATTTGAGTATTTTTTTTAAACTTATACGTTTCATTTGAATTGTTATAGATGAGTACATACCTTAAAAATAATATTTTTCCAAAAAAAATATACCCAAATTTAGATGGAATTGATGCTTTGAAATCATGGTGCCCCATTTCAGCATCCTACATATAGTTGTATATATCCAATAGATAAACCAATTCAAGAACGCTGCACGTCCAGACCATACGATACATAATGCGTGATACATGAAGAAGATTAGACTATAATTAATTTAGAGTGGCCAAATCGATCAGACATTCAGACGGGCCTAAACTCGATGCCCTCGAGGACGAGCCCTCGCTTGGGGTACCACCCCAACACCTCGAAGCTCACCACCACCTCGCCGTCCTTCGCCACGGCCACGGCCCCGTCGGCGTGCAGCCGCCCCATCTCCACTTCCGACCACCCGTCGACCCGCCGCGTCGGCCGCCTCGGCTCACCGTCGTCTCCGTCGCCCAGGCGGACGGCCCTGAACTTGCGGGCGTCGGCGTCGTTGGGGCGGAGGCACACGGCGTGGCGCGACGCCACGCGGCCGCCCACGGCCACCGTGGTCTCCTGGTCCGGGAAGCTCAGCCCGCGGTGCCCCTCCGCCGTGCCGAAGACCAGGTACGCCGCGTAGCCCGTTCCGGGCGTCAGCGCGGCGGTTGGCAGCCGGCCGTAGATGTCCAGGCACGTGCAGTCCACCAGCTGGGCCACCTCTCCAAACCTGACCATGCAAAAAATATCATCTTTCTTCAGTAGGGCATCAAACACTTGTACTCCTACAAGTTTAAAGAAAACTTTTGCGAGGTTGATCCCTACGTAAGGACTAGCCTCGCAAACGTCTAGTAGTATTTTGAGTTTTGCCACAGGAACTGATCTTTTTTTCCCTGAAAGCCAGCCACACAGGAACTAATCGACCCACTGAAAAATTTCCAAAACATGCTAACTAGTGCCAGGCAGGATAATTAAGATTGCTTAATTATTATTGAACTATATGATGCATGCGGATGCAGATGGAGATGCGAAGCTGCAAACAGCATTGATGCATCGATGTTGAATCGCAGCGAAGGAATAGTAGTAGTAACATTTTTGTCAATGGCAACACGCTGACGAATCAGACGCGAGATTGCAGGATTATTATTGATGCGTGCTGCAACTTAGCAGACAGCGCCGGGAGAGGTCGCTGTTGGGAAGCAGAATAGTCTCGGAAGTTGACTTGCTCCTGCAGCCTCTCGCTCCGTGCCGCCACATACCAGCAGCGGTAGTTACTCTGGCCCGTTCTTTTGTGCTTTTTTTTTTTAATTTTTGGTTTCTCCGCAATCCAATCCGAAACAAATAGGATGGCTTATTCAAGTGATTTTTTAATACCGTTTCTCTAAACAGTTTCTCGAATCTAAAATCATATGTGTTATTCATGTTGATGTCTCTACTATCTGATACCGTTTCAAAAAACACAACGACATCCGCTATAGCAAAAAAAACATGACTTGTATACTACTAGTCCTACTGGCTGCATTTACTCGACGCTAGCTGGTAGTAATTTTCTACCGATTTTCCACGGCCTGGTTGAAAAGCTTACGAGCTTTGTCTGAACTGAAGAAGAGTTGATTTGCTGTAGTAATCGATCGGAATTAGTCAGTCCAAGACAAACGAGTAGTGCGTGCGTGCCACAAGATGAGCATGGGCGAAAAATCGCGCTTTGGAGCTAGGTTGCTGGGAAGCAATCGCTGAATCGCATATGTCAAAATGTAGAAGAGGAAAAATAAGCTTGATGCGGACGCTATTTTTCAGCTGACGCTTGGGGCCCTGGCTGCCGTATCGACAGCGAGAGTTTGCAGAGGAGAGGAGTGCTCGACCGATGCAATCGAATCACGCGACGATTGATCAATCAAACAAATTACGACCGATCTATCGTTTTTGGGTATATCACTTGAGCTGTGTGTGAGCCATGAATCACAACGCCCGCCGGCCTGGTGCGTGATATGTATGCAGGAAATCAGAGGAAAGCAAGGTAAGGAAAGAACCTGGAGAGAGGGTGAGGTGTCCATCTCCAGCTGAACTCGCCGTCCTCCCATGGCAGGCTCAGCTTCCTCGCCGACAGCGCGTAGCACTTGGCGCCGCTCTCCTTCTCCAGCCACACCCTCTGCTCCCGTTGATCATCACAAATGTTATGCATCTCAAATGATCACTTCTTTGTTGATGTGGCTATACAAGTTGATGATCTTACGTACCATCTTGCCGTCGTCGACGAGGACGGCGTTGTCGCAGAGGCCGAGGTAGGCGCCCTTCTTGGACGACGGACGGCCGGAGGGCGCCGTGGCGCCGCCGGGGGCGGCCGCCTGCGGGAGGATGGCGCGGTAGTCGGGCGGGAGGAAGCGGTCCCAGACGGCGTCGGACTCGGCAGCGGTGCGGAAGGACGGGGACACGGCGGCGCAGCGGCAGGCGTCGCGCGGGGAGGTGAGCGCGATCACGTGAGCCAGGCAGCTCTCCGGGAGGTCGCCGACCTGGGTCTCCTCCACCACCGCCATGGTAGTAGTGGCCATGCTACCAGCTAGCTTCTTGAATCTTAGTAATAATGGATCAATTCAGCTATCTGGCCCAAACTAAAATAGCCTATAAAATGGAGAAGTAAGAACTAAAGAAGCAAAGCCTATAAAATGGGGTATGTGCTCTGTTCATGCACGGTACTAGTACTACACAAGTACTGCTCTGACTGCAGCCTAACCTCTCCTATATATATACTTTGAGGCAGCTCAGCAATAACGACCATTCTGCAATGAAAAAAAAGGCATAGCAATGACGACCGCTGGCTGCATCAGAGCCCATTGGGCAAGACATGCACACGCATCATCTTTGTATAATTAAGAAAAGAAAGGAGCAGAGGAGGAGGAGAAGGAAACCTCAATGCACGGACTGTTCTGTTCTGCACCGAGTATGGCACTGAGGAGAGGCTCTGAGCCATACGAGTGACGGTGGCATCGGTAAAACGTCGCCGTCGCCGCCGCGGCAACGTGGTGCCGTTCCGCTCGGTGCACCGCAGGCGCCGTATGGGCGCAGGGGCTGTCTATGCTCCCCTTCTCTTCTCAGACCGACGCCACGCGCGCCACGCGTGGAAGGTGAACAAGGACTTTACGCGTTCTACAGTTGTAACGAAGTTGATCTTTTGCTTGGAAGTTTTCTCTCGTTTTGCCGTTGGCGGCTCGTTTACTTTAAACGGCTGATGTATACTGTTCGATAACATAGGCATGCTAAACAAACTTGTGAATTTACAAAGTATTTGATCCTAACATTGAGTAGTCAAGTGCTCCTCGCAAAAAAAAAAAGAGGAAAAAGTGCAATGTAACGCCTCTATTTCTAAATGCGCTAGTAATCCCCACAACTATCCAAAACTGAACAGTTGCAAAGTACTGTACATGAGTGCGCATCACAACAACACATGTTTACAGCAAAAGAGCCAAACTTTTATTACAAACATAAGGTTTAACAACCTCCTTTTTTACACAGCGGACGCGCAAACCCAAAACTATCTTACAATACAACAAACTCCCAGGCATACTTGAGCGCAGCTAAGACTTAAAACCAATCGTCCTCGGAAAAGAAAGGTTCTTCAGGAACTTCATCTTCAACTTGTGCATCTTGGTTCCACTAGTCTTCTGTTTGTTGTTTAGCAAGTAATGGGTACAACCATACCCAACAAAATCACAAGAGTAAGCCTTAATTTAACTGCTTGCAAGGATATTCAAAAGGGAGGGAATATATTAGTTCTATTAAATTGATTGAGTGCAATTTATTTGCAAACAGGTAAAACAAAAACAAATTTGCTTAAGATTAAAGGGGTTTTCTTTCAACAGTTAATTATACAACTGCACAGATTAAAACATTATGAAATCTAATTATGCCTTGTTGCTGGAATCACCTAATTAACACAGATTTATTAATCGGAAGCACGTCGTATTTGAATACCATTGATTTCACTCTGCAGAGTTGCCCAGCTTTACCTACAAGATTCTTTAACTCCCACGACAGAGTTAAGAAAATCAGGTCATTTCACTGCTCAATTCTTTATATAGGCTCTACCGATAGAATCACTCAGACATGGTTTACACGCTAACCCTAATCTCTTCTACCCGCTCTAAGTGACCTCTATCGTTGTTAGGTATGGTTTTACCGTTCTACATACCTAACTCCTAAGGGCGAAGCCAACGGGGAGGCTTAGTAAGGCTCTGGCCTCACCTCCCCCCGGTGGCGGCACCCCCCTCCTCGGCGAGCGCCCACGGCAGCCGACGCCGGCGACAGTAGAGTCCAACAACAACAAACAACAAAAAGCACAGTTCAAGACTTCAAGTGGCAGCCCACTTCCGGCCTAACAAATTCATTTCATTGCCCCATCAAAACACCCACTCCAACAAAGCAATTGATTCCCATTCCACTCCAGACTGACGGGCGGCGACAAACCCAGAGCAAGAGGAGAGACGCGTTGGTGCCGCCACAACACTCGTAGAGGCCAGAGGGGGCTGGAGCTGGGGGTGACCGGGAGAGGGTGCGCCGCGCGCACGGTAGGGGGTGCCGTCGGAGTCGGAGCCAGATCTGGTAGCAAGCCGGCCGAGGGGAGGATGTTCGCCAGATCTGGTGGTGACCCAGCGGCGGGAGTTGGAGTAGGGCGACAAGGGGGCCGAGCTGGGGCAGGAGGAGCCGGACCGTGGCGGTGAGGGTCGAGGCGCCGCCGGCGAGTCTGGTCAGCGGCACGGCGCCATAGAGGAGCACCGAGCAGGTGAGCACCGAGTCCCGGAGGCCGGAGGCGGGAGAACTGGAGAAGGGAGACCGGAGTGGCGGAGAGTTGAAGAGGCAAAGACGGCAGAGTCCGAGCGAGGCGAGGAGCGGAGGAGGCGAGTGATTGCATCTGAGAGAGTGAGAGAGACAGTGAGGCGGAGTTGCGGGCAGACAGATAAAGGCGGAGACGCGGAGTTGCGGGCCTGGCAGCGGTTTTTATCCCGCGTGACCGATTGGGCCGACCAGCCTTGGCCCACGCCGCGCGCGCCCAATGGGCGACGCGTGGACGGCGCAGACGACTCTGATGCGGCAAGCGCGAGCACTCTGGATGAGACAGCAATGACGGGCGCAGACAGCTGAGATGGAGACACATCGTGCCTCTTGTCGTCTTCAACCTCCGGCTCCATTCTCCCGGCGGAAAACAGAGCATGATGATGCCTCACGATTCCGCTTCAGCAATGTTCACCGACAGAAAAGAGGGACACGACTGGGTTGTTGGGAGTACGGGGAGTCCATTTTGGGGCTTAGGAAGCGTGGAGATGGATGGTGGTGGCTGGCGGTTGGAGAAAGGGTGGCGAACTCCACGGCGGCTTAGAAGTACTCCGGTGAGTCTCAGGCGAAATGGGATGCAATTTGACTATCTCTGAGGCATAGGCTTCACGATGGTGGTGATGGTTTGGGTTGGGTTGGGAAAAGCTCAATTAGGCTGTCCACGGGGAAGGCCCTTCAGCCAGCGATAGCTTCAATCACCAGAGCTTCCGGCGAATGCTCGCGTCCAGGCAAGCATGTTAGTGTGTTCAGGGAGTAAAGGAGAACGTGTCAACGAATGCAATCGAAATATAATCGATGGAGGAACGAGTTTGCCGTTAGGGCTTACCGGGCTTAGGAGAAGTCGGCAGGGAAGCTACGGTGAAAGCGAACTCGATTCGGCGGTTTTGCTGGATAATTGAGAGTGGCGTGGAGCTTTCTGGAGAAGCAATTGGGTTTTAAAGACAACATGAGGTGGTGGGAGCAGTAGGTCGGTTTCAAGCGCTGTCACGAGCGCTAGCGAGGAGATAATGACGTGGCTCTGCGATGGAAGCGATGGCACGGTGAGGTGGCTCTGCGAGTTTTGCGGGAGCTGGTGAGAGTTGATGCCACGAGTACGGAATAAGAATCTCGAAATGAAGAGATTCCAACTTGCAAGCGAAGTTGGTCGAGCAATACTGCAATCGGAAGCAACTCTTCTCTTCTTTGCGAAGTCTTGCAAGGAAGCCAGGGTGATTGGCCGAGGAGATGCTCTCCTCCCCCTTTTTCGTACAAGTGAGCAAGATTCCCCCAAGGTTGTGCTATCATCAACCGCATCATCTGCACGTCGGACAAGATACAAATTGGACTAGCAACCGGTGGCTGCAGGCAGGGTTAGTAATTTCTGTGGTATAGAACAGAACGCGACGGATACCGAAATAATGCTTGATTAATTGGGCGTATCTGAACTGAACCTGACGGCCAAGATTCACGTCATGTGGGGAACAGAATCAAACGGCGATGCCTCGGCATTCAGACAACTTGCGAAGAAGGTCAGAGCAGAGAGAGAGAGAGGAGAGAGAGAGAGAGAGAGAGAGAGAGAGATGGAGATGTGTGCTACACCATGGAACTACGGCTCTCAATTTACTGCTCCCTCCGTTTCACTATATGTGTCCATAGATTCAGAAGTATCTGTTTTAATATATTTATACATCAAAAAAAATCTAGAGTGTAGTTTGTAATTTTCTCTCTCTACCCATACTAAAATGGTTTAAAAGATGTTAAATGATTGTTGTATATCATTTAATAGAGATATATATGATCATTTCTTATTGAGTATATCTTAGATTTAGTGTTTTCTTAGATTGTACGTATGATGAGCTGTGGACAAATATAGTGAAACGGGAGTAGTAGTATATAGCATCGTGGAGTTATTAGTACAAGGCACCCAACTAGTAGTATTTTTGAAAATCGGAAGGTCAGCGCTTTGCAATTTAAGCAGGGTTGGTCCTCCTGGATGGGCTGCTACAGGTGAAACTCTAGTCAATTCTTGTGTTTTTTATTTTATGTCAAGCAACAGGAGGAGGGAAAGAAACAACAGTAATTCGCACCATTAATGAAGAGAATTAATATAAGGCTTTCCCCGAGTTTCATCAAAGATGCAAGTCATGCAACGATAGGCAGCAACCCTGCTTTGTTCTAGAAAGAGAGAAGAAGCAGGGCAATGCCATGCTTGCCAACGAAAAAATTGGAAAAAAGAATCTTTCGGCCTGCTCGATGCTCTTATTGCCGGCCCAAGTTATCTTAGGGTGTGTTTGGATGCTAGGATGACCCAGGGATGGAATGGTCCCGTTCCAATTTTGAGGTCATCCAGCTGTTTGGTTGGTGGAATGGAGAAGAATGGAATGGAAGCAAATGGTCCCTCCAAAGAGAATATTCCTCAAAAATTCCGGATCATACCATTCCACAAAAAATACCGGATCATACCATTCCACAAAAATCCCTCCCGTGCTCTCACCCCTCTCTCTCCCCCTCCCTGCTCCAGCGGCGGCGCGGAGGCCGGGCGGCAGGCGGCGTCGCCGGAGGTCGGGCGGCGGGCGGCGTCGCCGGAGGTCGGGCGGCGTCGCGGGAGATCGGGCGGCGTCGCGCGAGGTCGGCGGCGGGCGGCGTCGCGCGAGGTCGGGATCGGGCGGCGTCGCGCGAGGTCGGCGGCGGGCGGCGTCGCGGGTGGTCGGGCGCGGGAGGCCGGCGCGGGCGGCAGCGCAGGAGATCGGGCGGCGGTCGGCGTCGCGCGAGGTTGGCGACGTGGGCGGCGGCGGCGCGGGAGATCGGGCGCGGCCGGCGGCCAGGGAGCTCCAGTGAAGGGCCATCCCACCAACCAAACAAGAGACGGAACGGTTCCATTCTTCTCCATCCCACTAACCAAACAAAAAATGGAACCATCCCATACTACCAACCAAACACATGGACGGAACCATCCCGTTCCATCCCAACCCAAAAAACTGGAATCATCCCATCCTATTCCTCCCCATTCCACCAACCAAACACACCCTTAGAAGACGAAATAAAGTTTAGCCCGCAAGAAACATTACAACGGGCACAGACCATGCTCAGACGGGGATATGTCCATGTTATTTTAAACCGCGGTCGACTACTTTTATCTATATTTTTTGAGATGATAGTAGACAGTAAAGATGCCGTTACAGACGAAGCACATGGTTTTTGGTTAGGAAGCTATTTGAATAATTTACACCCACTCTCTCCTTATGCGCACACAACCAAGTGCTAACCCGCAAAAACATTACAACGGGCTCAGACCACGCTCAGACGAGGATATGACCCTGTTGTTTTGAGCTGTGACTGATAATTTTTATCTGTATCTCTTTAAATAGCAGCGGATGATAAATATGCTGATATGGATGACATATACAATTTTTGGTTTAAAAAATTATTTAAAGAATTTATTTTGAAAAGCTATTTATTTATTTTGATTTTCGGAGAGGTCACACAAGCCAAAACCAAAAAAAGGCCTATGTGATCCGCACCCGCTCTCTCGTTATTCGCACGCAACCGAGGGCTAGCCCACAAGTAACTAACCCGCTGACATGTGGGAGGTGGCTCATCTGGGGATTGAGGCTTCCCTATTCTCCTCTCCCACCCTATTCTCTCAATCTAAACCACTCACATCTCATCCAATGGCTAGTTTTGCCCATCCATCATAAATACAGGAAAAAAATAAAATTTATTTTTTATTATATATTTTTTACAGAAAAAAATAAAATTATAATTTCTGTAAAAAAAATTATAATAAAAAAATTTATTTTTCCCTGTATTTTTTATTATTTATAATGGATGGGCAAATGGTGAAAATATCAAAACAAACTAGCCATTGGATGTGATGTGAGTGGTTTAAATTGAGGGAATAGGGAGGGGAATAGGGAAGCCTCATTCTCATCTGGGTGCCATTTGTCGGTGTCTCCCCTGCAGCTCGATCCAAATTCGGAGGGCGGAAAAGCGTAATTATATAGGAACCGGAGGGTCCCACGCGGAAAAACCCCATCTGCTGGACCGCGCGCCTCGATCTGAACCGCACACCAAGATGATCGGACGGTTCGCGGTGGCTCCAGGACGGGCACGTCGATGCGCGGGGAGCGCGTACGGACTGCAGGTGCTTCTTCACCCGTGTGCGGCCTACGAAAAATATTCCGCCCATTCGCGGCACGTGCGGTGATCAGCGCTACCACGTGGTGCCGATAAAGGTCCATTCTAAAGGATTTTAGCTTTTAATCTTTTTCTAACTTTCGACTTATTCCAGTCAAAAGTCACTTAAAACACGCTAACTTTATTTGTATTGTCTATGATGGTATAATAGATTTTAAAAAAAATCATATTTTTATCAGAAAAAGCTAACCACTGCTATAGTGTAATTTTAGCCAAAAATCATAACCAAAAACTTAAGCCAAAAGCTAGTTAAAATGGGATGGCTTCTCAAAACACTTCTCTAAATAGCCATTTGAATATAAAATTATATATATTGTTTACATCGGTAGCTCAACTATCATTAATCAAAGTCCTCAGCCGCACTATAAAAGGAGATGACATAGAAAACGGTAAGCTTTACCGCGATGCGGCCGCTGGCATGCATTCAGCGGGAGCCCCGAGTAGGACACAAGGCGAAGAAAGTCTCCGGTGGCCGCTCGTGGGCCGTGTGGAGAGCCTGTGCCGGTCAGACCTCCAAACCATATTGATGATGCAAAAATACTTTGCTTGTTGCGTGAATTAGACCAGAGAAACACTTTGCTTGTTCCGTTCACACCTTTCCAGTTCAGAAAATGGACTGATGTGATGAATTCGGACATGTTCTTTTCGGCTGCGGCTTATGATTTTTGACTGTTTACGGTACAGATTACGGAGAGACAAATACTCACTTACGATTTTAGCTGATGCAGATGTTGGGCTTTTAACATATAGATCATTTAACTTGTAGACCTCATCTTGAAAAAATACTCCGTTTGAAAGCTAAATACTGTAGCAGAAGTCAAAAACCGATTTTAAAAGCCAAAAAAACATGCCCCAAGAGAAGTGCATGCCTATAGAGCATCCTGATTTCTAGAATCTCTCTGTACATATGATTTGTGTCTTGGTTCGTTACATTTGACAGTGACGAGTCTCTCCTTTGTTACAACTAGAAATCAGTTGCCACGGGTTTAATTTGTAGATCCAACCAGTTGCTAGTACAAGTAGTGAGATTTTGAAGGAAAACTAAGTGATGCAGATGCTCCATTCCTAGTGCATTTGAAGAATAATTTCTTAAAAGTCAAATATCGGTATATAGATATGTTTGTATTAATGGGTCTGCTTCTAGCTTCTTCAAGGAGAAGCCAGAATTCTACCACATGTCATGAGATTGGGAGGTCTAAAGTTGACTAGGTCTCATAGGATTCTCTTCCGGAGATTTTTAAGTTAATTGGGAAAATCAATGAAACAAAAAAAAATGCTACATTTATGACAAACTAACAACAAATTTACTGGCAGAACATTTGACTTCCAAACATGAAAGATAAATGAGCAGTAAAAACATTTTCCATGTACCTCAACACCACTTTAGTAGCATGGCCTGGGCACTCCCAATGCAGAAACTATGGATGGTTTCTATGGCATTAAATAAGGTGCCAAGTAAGCAAAATGCTGATGTGTCATTGGAGTTAAGGAGGAGAGATAAGGAAATGGTTTCTTATTTAGAAATCATGTCTACACGAGAACCAAGATAGAAAGAGCTGTGATAGGTAGATGATAGGAGAGAGAAGATAGATGATTGGATGAAAATTTTATTTGTAGAAACTATCCATTGGGAGTATAGTTTCCATGGGTAGTATCTACATTAATTAGCAAGTATAGAAACTACTTCATAGTTTCTGCATTGAGAGTGCCCTTATGATTTACTATCTTCCAAGCATGACATACACAGAATCACTTTGCTGGAATTAGTCCATTTGACGAGCCATCCGCAGGTCCTTTTCCATGGAAAGCAGATTGCCTATCTGGTCTACCAATTGGTTTTGGAGGCAAGGGGAACTTAGGCGCAACACTGTTGGTATTTGAGTCACCCTTCAGGCTCAGCTCAGACATGCTGTAAAGGTCTTCTACATTTACCGGAGGCTTTGAGTGCGTAGCCATGGGCTTGACAACCTCATGTGATGCTTGAACTGTACTTGGTGGCCCGTAGAAAAAAGGAGCGTAGCCGTAATATGGTACCGGAACAAATGCTGAGGGGTAGTATGGAGGAGGAAGCATCATTGGATAACCATAGTGGGGTATGACTTCTGGCATCACAATCCCTGCCTCACCGGTATTCGAACTTAACGCAACTGACTCTTTTTCCTCAGGTTGAGGTGCCATTGCGGGCACTGGTGACTGGGCAGAAGCAGATGTAAGCACAGTTACAGGAGCAGGCGGTGCCATTACTGGTACTGGTGGGACTGAAACAGATGTAAGTGCAGGCACAGGAGCAGGCTGGTCCTCAGGTGCAGTAACAGGCTGAGGATCCTCTAGGTCCTCTTCAACTTCTTGTGAAGATGTACGGGACAGTGGCTGATCAGCAGGCTGATTAAAAACAATAAAACCGGACATAAGCAAATGGTATACTGGAGAGACAAGGAATAAATACTTCAAAAATAAGATGTTGACAAGTCTTACTGATATCGCATAAAAACGTATGCAAACATGTTTAGGCAAGTGCAAGCAGCTGCACTAGGCTGCGAGATGCACCACATGCAGACAACACGCAAGGAGGGAGGGAGGGAGGCTCACATCATTAATCACCATATCGAATAGGCTTGATCTTCTCTTTCTCCGATGCACATTTGTTTGGCGAATGAAATACTTTTGAGCATGGCTAGCAACTTGAGTAGGTGTCCTCGAAACAACGTAATTACGGGATATGCCACGCCAATCACCTTTTCCTAATTTATTCAGCCCAAGTAGGAACCTTTTGTGCTCCTCTTCTGACCATGCCTCTCCTGTCACCAAAACAAAAAAAAAATGCCGTTGTTTCATGTAAATTGAAAATATTCAACCAAATGCTTACATCAAACATAAAGAAGAATGGCAATGGCAAAGGTGTCAGTCATAATGTACCCTAGTACAGTTATACATGGAAGCTTACAAAAAGATGACAGTACCATAGAAGTATGGACAAGCACTTTGACAGTGTTCAGGGGCATACAAGGGTATATAATCACACATGACATGATTACATGAATGTGCATGCATAGATAAAAACGAGGGTGTAACCAAATAAAACAGGGGATAATAATTAATTTTATTTGTGGGGTGTAGCACAGCATTTGGTTAATTAAGTGACAAATGACAAGTGGCACAAGCTTGAGTGGCAACAGCAAAATGCAAACATAAAATAAAATTGTTCCAAAATGTGCAAGTGAGTATTGAAATAATCAATCCAAATATACAATTATACAAGTCATGAGTCACCATAGTCCATAGGTATATTTATAAGAATAGTTCAAATGAGAGTACGAGAAGGCCACCTTAAACTTGCAAGCTACAATGATGAATGATCACATCTTGTTTAATTGATTTGACCTATACGATTAAAATCCCTTGCTGATAATTCGATCCATTGTTACATCAGCACAAGCCTTGCACTAATCAAGCAACCTGATAAAAGCTAAACCTGAAATCTTGCTGTAACAAAGACGTGGTAAAAGATCTCACTATAGAAGTTCTTACAGTACAACGCTGAAACTTCCATATCATCATCACCCCATACCAACATAAGCTCAATTACATACTAAGCAAATCAAATTGGAAATCAAACCCAAACACAAAACTGCGAGCATGAAGCATCAAAATCACATCTTCACATCGAAATTTCAATTCTTTGATATCACCTCAAACCAGTAAAACCTCATATGGTTAACCAAACAAATTGAACCATAAGCAAAACGAAGCCATTCTTCTTTCACAATTATATGTCAGTTTCTAAACTTTCCAAAGTTCAAATCACTAACCACCCAACACATGTAAAACCCCAAATCCTTCGATAAAGGAATGAAATCACGAACCAAGCCTCTCAAATTCTTCTCAAGCGACTATAATCTAATTCCCTAACTTTTCACATCACAAGGCATCCCAAACCAATCAAAAACCCCAACCTTCCACCGAATCATACATAAAAAGCAGAACTTTCTGCGAATTTACCACAAACTACTTCCATCGGCGCAGCAAAATCCAATCTTTACCACTGACCAACCTAAAGCCAAAACTAAAATTACACATTCACATCAAAACGATACATTTACACACTAGTAGAAATTATCTTATCCTTGTTACTATGAAACAGCAGCCTACAATTTTTCTTACTGCCCAACTAAAACACATCGAAAACCCATCAAGATCACATTACAATGAACTACCTTCATACACAGGCATGCAAGATTAAAAAAAAAATCTAATCTTCTCGTAGGCAAAAGAGGGCGAGAGACTAAGAGAATAGGAAGAAAAACCACACCTCGCTTCCTTTGGGGTTTGTCGTCGTTCCCCTCGGAGCCGTACCCCTCGTCCCTCGCGCCGCCGCTCCCCTCGGCGAGCTGCGCGAGGTTGCCCATGCTGGCGCTCTTCCTGATGAGCTTGTCGCCGATGCGCACGCCGAAGAGCTTCACGGGGCGCGCCGTGCACGTGCGCGCGTTGTGCCCGTGGTGCCCGCACTGCGAGCACCGCCTCGGCCCATCTCCCGCGCCGCCGGCCGGCGGCGGCAGCGCGCCGTCCATGAGACTAGGGTTAGTGTACTTTTTTTTATATATTATCTATTATTCGATCTCTCTTTTTTTCCCCCTCGGGTGGTGTCGTGTATTTATCTGCGTGGGAGAGAAGTGTAGAAGAGTATACGGCGAGGGCTGAGAAGTGAGCTGAAATTTTCCTGGAATTTTCTTATCTGGAATGGAAAACGTCTTATATGTAGTGGCCGTAGTATTTGGAATAATTTGGATTCAGATTGGGATACCGGATAAGGGAGTATTTACCGGGAATTTTTACCTTGGCCGTCAAGCCAAGAGGTATTGTACGATATTTTTAGGATAGTATTTTTACCACTTTTTTTTTCATGTTCTGTCACAATCATAATTTGGATGGTCTATGGGGGTGATCGGTTCGGCTGAAAAGCTCGTGGCTTATGGCTGAAAACACTGTAGTTGGCTGAAAAAAAGCACTGTAGCTGACAGAGACTTATTTAGCATAATTAAATTTAAAAAAATTTAAAATTTAAAAAAATATGTTAGCCCATTACGTATAATACAAACAAATACGGAAAAAAAAGAACCGGCAAAAAAGCTCAACAAAAAACCAAAAATTCAGAAGAAAAAACGAAACTTATGAATAGTGCCAAATAAGCCTCCAGCACTGTAGCGAAGCCACAATGATCGCAGCCTATATTTTTGGAGAGGGTGATCTAAACGCAACCTTTTCAGGTTCGCAAAGTCCACTGTAATTTGTTGATTTTGATATAGTAAAATCTATTGTAGATTAATGATACAAGTTTCTGGTTCCGCTATTGTGAAAAAAACCCTTGTCCCCACTGTCCTATTTAGAACGCTGGAATTATTCTTGGTTTATGTAGGAACTAAGGCCTCAATAGGAATGTGGAATATAAGAATTGAATTGTTTTTCGTGAAATTCTATGCTTTACATGGCTTCAGCTTCTAGTTTTTTATTTTCAACTTATTTAAACTAGAAGCCACCTAGAATACATCAACTTTTACTTCGGTTTATTTTAGCTTTTTTGTCTTTCCTTTTTCCCTTATTCCTTACATTATCCATAACGATGGAACGGTTTTTTTTTATTTTTTTTCTTAGAAAAAAGCTAACAACCATTAAAGTACAATTTCAACAAAAAAACTAAAAGCCACACCTAACAGATTAAGCCAAAAAAAATAGCTGCACAACCTACTTTTCCTTGCGAGGAACAAAGAGCACATGGTTATATTGTGTCCATGATGAGTGGAGGATAGCATGTCGGCCACAAACCAACCAACTGAATGATCGTGCTAAGGGCATGTGTAGTGGTACAGACAGCTATTGTCTATAATACCTTTTTCATATTATTTGTAGATAATAATAAAGACACCTTCTATAATCGATTGTCTGTGAGTTATCTATAATGAATTGTATAACATTGATAGAATGGCACAAAAGCCGTCTATTGCAGGTTATATATTGTCAAATATTGATATAATAGCACGAAAGCCATCTATAGCAAGCAATTTTCTCACATTTCGACTGTCTATAGAATTACAATCAATCTTTTTCTCTTTTTTTCTCTTTTATCTATCCCAATAAAATTCTTATAAATAATTTATGTCACCTTATTTATATTGTCCTGAGTTTGTGGAAGGACTTTTGTTATCCCTTTGATAGGGAGGGTTTTCCGATTTCCGGATATCGTTGAGAAAAGACGGATGGAGCCTTGGAGGCGTTTGATGGATCAGATAAGGAGGGGGGAGTTTTTTTTGCTATTATGGTACCCTCTAAGTTGGGCTTCGCTGAAACGGTACTTATACCGTGGGCTTCTCCTAAATAGTACCCTTGTTGTTAACACCTCTCCAAAATAGTATTCTCAGGGATTTGAACTAATTTTTATTTGATTTTTGAATTTTAAACTAAACTGCCCCTGCTCATTTTGTTTCTTTCAGTTCCAGTAGCACGAACGAACTCTTCCATTTCTTTTTGTCTGGCGGCAGCTCCTCCATCCTCACGGCGTGTGGTCCGATCACACCTGCCGCGTACGTGGTCCGGTTGCCCCTGCCGACGTGCGACCGTCCCTGGCTGGCGTGCGATCGTCCGTGGCCTGGGGTGCGCGCACTCCCGTGCGATCCTTGCCGCGCTCTCGCCTGGCGTTGACGGCACCGCGCCGAGTATTCCGATCGGCCAGTCGGCGTGCCGCCGTTGCCAATGAAACCCAAACGATGTGAAAAGAAGAAAATAAAAGTGATTAGGGTTAAACAAAATGAGCACGTCAATTAGGGGAGTACAAATTCGAAAATCAAATTATTTGAGTTAAAATCCCTGAGAATACTATTTGAGAAAAGTCTTAAGTACAAGAGTACTATTTTAGAGAAGCCCACGACGTAGATACCGTTTCGTCGAAGCCCAACTTAAAGGGTACCATAATAGCAAAAAACTCAGGAGGGGGTTCTTTTGTCCTGTCTCGTGCTGTTTTTGTTTGGTCACGACTTACGAGGGCAAGTGAGATGGTGGTGACAGCACTCGCCATGAAATGAATCGTGAGCCAACACGTCTTATGATTTTTTAAATAAATAAATAGAATACCTTTTAGTTGTCATTTTGAAACGACTTACCGACATAGTTTTTTTAGAAATGGATTATCAGCTTTAGTTCACTCGTATAAACACTTGTAATAGAACAAAAAGGTATAAGTAGCAGCCATAAGATATAAACCGTACTCTAAAAGAATGTGACTTCTTCGTCATCGTTTTGAAGTAGTTTATTGGGATAGTTTTTTAAAAATATCTTATTGGCTTTCGATTCACTTATACAAACACTTGCAATAGAACTAAAATATATAAGCTATAGTTACAAATTATAAACCACAGCTATAAACTATAAACCGTAGCCTAAAAAAACATGTCCATACATTTCATTCACACGCCCTCGCACAAAACAAAGCAATCAAGCAGCGTTAACACACTAGAACCCTAGCGTTGTATCCTGCCCTAGCTTAGCGAAGCGCCAGACTTATTGGATTGCGTAAAATAGTAGACGCGCGCTCCTCTGCTTTCTCTCGATCGGTTCAGAGTTCAGACGCACGCGCGCGCGGTCGCTTTAATTCTTCGTGCGGGCAGGGCCACCACCACCACGCCAGTCAGGCAGGCAGCCGCTCGTTCGTCAGCCACAACACCGTTCTGGGAATCTGGCCGCCGCCGACGCGAGCGCACCGTGCAGCCCAGGCGCGCGCGCCTCCGACGTCCGCGGCGCGCGTACAAATTGCCCCGTTTCGCTTTGCTTCCCCGCGCCGTCGAGCTTTGACTGGTTCCGTCACTCCGCCCCGGGCCGGCGGTTCCCTTCCTAATTCGTTTCTCTCTCGTATCACCTGCTTTGCTGCTCTCTCTCCATGCAGGCCCTGGTGTGGTGTGCCATCTGTCAACCTAAAGAAAAACTTCCCGAAACTTCCTGACGCTACGTGGCCAACCCTAACCTTGTTCCATTCTAAGAACACTCTATTTTTCAACACTGTACTCCGCCATAGATCTATTTAACTATAAAGCCGCTTACTTGACTTTTAACACTAAACCATAAAAATCAAACTGTAACAGAGTTTAGGACTAAAAGTGGATTTTTTTCTTTATTTTATATATAAAGCAAAATACCAAAGTTGCCGCAACTTCGAATATTTTTTTAAAAAGTAAGCTTGTTTTACATGGTAATTGAACTATTTCTTACGAAAACCATATGTTCTAAATGGGAGCCTAGGCAAGTGAAATTCACTATGCTACCATACTTTGGTATTGCAAAACTTTAGAATTGCATCGCTTAGCCATTTTCAGCGGGTACGTAGTTGTACACCAGTGATGGACCTATGGCTAAGCCTTAGGTAGACTACTGCCATCGGTTTCCTCACTGGACGTGCGTAGGGCTGAAAACAAGCCGAGCCGAGTGGCTCGGCCAAGCTCGCCTAGAGCTGCGGCTCGGCTTGACTCGGCTCATTTAGAGAACGGGCTAAAAGCCCAGCTCGGCTTGGCTCGTTTTTGGCTCGAGTCGGCTCGTGAGCTACACCCAACCGAAGCAAAAGTCTCCGCAATATCACCACCAAGTTCGCATCTCTCGGCACCCAGACCTCTCAATCCGCCTCCCATGTGGCCCCAATGCCGCCAACCAAATCACCCCGATACTAGCAGAAATTAACCATGCAAGGAACAAATTCATAGTTTCGAGGAACAAAGCGAGAAGAAGGGAGCCCACTAGCCCAGACCTTGCAGCCGAAGGAGAAGCGTTCGACGTCCACGGGCACGATGGAGCTGCCGGAGTCGCCCATCCTGACCGTCGGCGACCGCCCCGGCGTCGATGGCAAGGTGGCGCGGGCGCGCAGCCCCTCCCCGTCCCCTCTTCCTCCCTCTCCCTCTCCTACCTAGCGGCGGGCCATAGAGGAGGAGGCGAAACCCAGATCGGATTAGCGACGATTTGGGGAAGGAGGCGGCCATGGATCCGGCTGGGGCCGAGTAGGAGAAGCCAGAGGGGGAAGCTGGAGGCGGGCTGGGGGCCGTCGGCCGGCACCAAGGGGGAAGACAGCTCGGCAGTAGAGGAGAGCACCGATGGCAGGGAAAGACAGCTCGGCGGCGGGGGGAGTGCAGACAGCACGGGGGTGGGGGCAGCGGTAGCACACGGTGGCGGGGGTGTGGGGGGCAGCACACGCCGGGAGGAGCACGGTGGGCGGCGGCCGGCGGGATTCATAGGACGCAACGTCGACACGGCGACACCGACGGGAGACGAGAGGCTTGAGTCATCGAGTGGGGATTCACGAGAGACGCGAGTGGGGAATGGGATTCAGGAGATGCGAGTCGCTGGGATTCAGGAGATGCCCGAGCCAAAATAGCTCGCGAGCTAGGATTCAGGAGATGCCCGAGCCAAAAAAGCTCGTGAGTAGCTCGAGCTTGGCTCAATTTTTTTTGCGAGCTGTAAAGAAGGCTCGGCTCAGCTCGAAATTTCACGAGCTCGAGCCGAGCCACGAGCTTCGAGTTATTTTTCCACCCCTAGGCGTGCCGTTGCTCTGCCGTGCGCCACTAGGGTTTGGTCGTTCGGCGGTGGCTCAATGGCTCGATACAACGCATCTCTCAATGAACTAGTAAAGTAGTAATAGGATTAAGTTCTCAAGTTTTAGGCACCGCTCGTTTGAGCTGGGTTTTTGGTTTATAATTTATTTTTTATTATTTCTAATTTTTGTTATTTTTTGATTTTTTAGCTTTTTTGTTGATTCTTTTTTTCCTGTATTCGTTTGTATTATACGTGCTAAGCTAACCCTTTTTCAATTTTTAATTTTTTTAAATTTAATTATGCCAAATAAGCCACCATCAGTTACAGTGTAATTTTAGCTAGCTATAATGAAAATTCAGCCATAAGCTACAAAAATTCAGCCCAACTGAGCACCACCTTAATTGCTTTATTGTTCAACTAACCTTTTGTCAGAAAATATGTGTTTAATGAACTGATAAATTAGATCTTTTGGAATATACACTATGCTAGATGCATTATATTAAGCACTTATGTTACTTTCTATATGTACGGGTTCTTTTGAACTATGGTTTATAATTTTTAAATTCTGGTTATTTATGAGAGATAATATGAAGAGGAAAACACTCGCATGCGATTTTGACCGGTATAACTGAACTCGGTACAATGTCTACTACAATTAATTTCTAAACTCCATTTTAAAAAGACATGCCATTTAAAAGTTACTGTAGCAAGAAGTGAAGATCAAAAGCTATAAGTGGAGCAAAAGCAAAAGCTGTTCATCTATTATCGTTTTTCTAAATGAAGTCACAACAGACTTATTACTTATATCATTTAACATATGGATATTTATAGACGTATATTAGTTATTTTGTATTTTATTCTATATTTTTGGAGTCAGGACCGGATATGGATAATATCATATATATATATATATATATATATATATATATATATATATATATATATATATATATATGTGTTTATTTTATAACACTATGGTTAGTAGGACGAAATTTATCTGCTCAACTTCCACGATGATTGATCAAAATCCACGCTTCCTTCCTCTTCTGTTGTATGCGAACGCGACGCTTCCATTCATCCCCTACCTTTCCGCCGACTCCCCCCATTCCCATTGCCGCGTCCCACGAGCTCCCCTTCCCCACCACCAGCAGCGAGAGCCCCCCACGCGGGCACGCAAGCACCCAGGGAGACGGCCATGGGCGGCGGCGACGAGACGGTCAGGGCGGAGGAATCCCCGTCCGGTGGCGTCGACGTCTGGAGCGACGCCCTCTCCTCACCCGCCCCGGACCACCTCCTCGTCATGGTCCACGGCATCCTCGGCAGGTACCTACCTCACCTCACCACCTTCCACCGCACCCGCTGCGTATGTACATGCGACGGTTCAGGAATTCGGTCCAACAGCTTCTTCTCGTGCCTGTGATAACCTCTGCTCTCCCCTCTAGGGAGATTGATTAGAACTTCGAATCAGTCATTTGTTTATTAGATGGTGGCATTTTTGGAAATGAGTCGAGCAGCCTCTAGTCGTGCCGGATTGGTAGGAATGTGTAATTTATGGCGGTTGAGGAATTTTGTCCCAGCATTGCTTGTGTGCTATCGGCTTGGTTTTGGATTGTATTGTAAAATGTGGGCAGTTTGTGGAGTAAGTTGCGGTTGTGTTAGAGCAACTCCAAGAGATTAGCCAAAAGAAGTATCTAAATTTAATGATTTAGCTATTCTTTAAAATGAATCTCATCCAAAAAAACTAGACTACTCCAACAGGCTATCTAAACTGGGACTCTCCATATTCAAACCTACCATGTCATCAGGACCTTTCGTCTTTTCGGATCCATCGCGAAGACCTCGTCGTCCGCTCGGCCAGGCTTTCTCATGTCGTCCTGGCCGCTGGTTCTGGCTGCCGTAGACTTGTCCAGCCACGAGGATGCAAATCCACAAGGATGCGGACGACGGTAGGGATCTGCGGTGCTTGGAACACGAGGATGGGGCAGCAGGGACATGACAGCGCTTGCAGGGGGAGCGGCGCCGGGCGGAAGATGCGTGCGGGCAGCGGAAGAGGCCCTGCGAGCTGGCAGCGGAAGGAGCCCTGCGAGCCGGCGGCGGAAGCAACAGAGGCGCGCAGAAGAAGAACTAGAGGGCGCGCGGTGGGTCGCGTACGCGCGGGAATGGGGCGCAGCGCGCGGGAAGGAAACGCCGACCGCGCCAAGAGGCTGGATGGCGAGCGAGGCAGGCTATCCAAAAATAGAGAGCGATGGAGGAGGGATAGAGAGCTACTAAATTTGGAGAGTCATTTACAGAGTCTATTGGAGACGTTTTTTCTCCAATAATAGCCAAATTTACCTTTAGAAAACGATTTAGCTCTCCTCTTGGAGTTGCTCTTAAGAGCTAGATGCCGGGGGTCTGGACTCTCAAATTGAGCCCTTCGGTCAATGATTACTAGCTGAATACGCGTACTTTGCTACGGATTTAAAAAAAATTAGAACATATTTGAATGCATGTTCTAAAAGATTTTACCACCCGTTAGTTTCAAAACATATAGTGTAATAAAATTTTAAAATCCGTAGCAACGCACTTGTCGATCAGCCGCCTGCCCACACCGCGCAGTATGCTGACGACTGCTACAGTAATCAACTGCACACGGCTGCTACAGTACTCCTCGTAGCTACAACCGCGACCACGTACTTCGACTTCACGCATAGGCACCACAACCAAGATCGCAGGCTTCGAGTCCTCCAACTGTAGCTTCAACCACGCCTTTGACCACAGTGTCTTCGACCACACCTCACGACCACGTCTTGTCGATTACTTTACCGACTACGGCTTGTCGACCATAGTTCTTCAACCGCATCTCTGACCACACAGGTCTTCGAGCACCGACCGTCTTACTGTAGCTGCGACTGTCGCTTCGACCTCGGCATCGACCAAGCCTTCAACCATGGCTTCGACCACGCATTCGACCACTGTAGCTACAACCATAGGCTATGACTACTGTAGCTACGACCACTGGATACAACCACTGGCTACAACACCGTCTTCGACTGCGCCTTGTCGACCACTTCACCGACCAAAGCTTGTCGACCACAGCACCTCGACTGCATCTCCGATCACACATGTCTTCCAGCACCGACTATCGACTGTAGCTACGACAACCGACCATCGACCACTATAGCTACGACTATTGACACTGACCACTGTAGCTATGATTATCGATCATCAACCACTGTAGCTATGACTATCAACATCGACCACTGTAGCTACGACTATCGACCATCGATCACTGTAGCTACGACTATCAACCATTGACCACAACACAGTTGACTAACGACTGTGACAGTACTCCGAGTACCGATTGAATCACTGTGGTTTCGATCACTCCTTCGACCATGGCATCGAGCCTGGGGAGACCAAGACTGATCAATCTGCGTCAAAGTCGGGTTTTCACACTGGTTGGCTCGCTACTCCAGGTGTAGTGCCGACCGTGCAAGCGGAGGTCCATAAGGTTAAGGTCATTAATTTTTTTAGATAATGGATAGAAATCCGGCCTCTATATCCACACGTGGATATACACAGCCAAAGTTTACAGGAACCCTTAGACTCAATTACACAAAACCTCAAAACTGAGGTACGCAAAAAACAAAAAGCAAAAAGACTAAGAAAGCTAGAAAGACTGAAATTCTAACTTCTATGTCCTTGCTTCAAACTTGCTTTGACCTTGTGCACTGGCAATCCTTCGCATCCTAGTTTACTTAGAAACTCTTAATGTCAGGCCTCAAAATTTGATCTTGTGCAGTAGCAAACCTTCGCATCCTCGTCTACTTAGAAACTAAGATAACAAAACGAAGCCACCAAAGTGAGAACCACGTGTGGAACTGTAAAGACAACGCCTTCAGGAAGGAACACGACGTAGCCACGCCGCCGCTGCCCGTCCAACATGGACAGGGATTTCTCCCGCAAGATCCACATCGAGAGAGGAGGGGTGCATCGATAGACAGACGCCTCCAAGGAGTAATACGGCTCCCAAAGGTATCATCATTGTCAGCCCAACAGCAAGACAAAGGCTTTCGCCTGACACCCAATCCACTCTCAACGACAGCACGCCAACTACTAGCACAATCCAGCGTTGATGGCTGCACAACGACCACGGACACCACCGCACAAACCCATACACCGACGACCGTGCTCGGCGACACCTGGTCATTAATGAAACGCCGGAAGCGACCAAGGCACGCCGGTCAATGTTGTGGTGGCTAAACACTGGTTGGCTCGCTACTCCAGGTGTAGTGCCGACCGTGCAAGCGGAGGTCCATAAGGTTAAGGTCATTAATGAAACGCCGGAAGCGACCAAGGCACGCCGGTCAATGTTGTGGTGGCTCTTGTCGCAGGCATGGAGGGTCATATTGAAATCTCCTGCCACGCACCACGTCACAGCTCGCGTGGATGGACTGCAATTCGTGGAGAAAGGATATCTTCTCGCCAGCGTCCTGAGGTCCATAAATTGAGGTGAGCCACCAGGATGGGCGATCTCCTAGTGGCGAAGCTAGAATACATCAGAGGGGGTGCGTCTGCTTTATAGATCGGTAGACTTAAGCCGTAGCTATGGTGAAAAATTGATCTACTCAATGGTATTCTATTTTTTTTACGGAAGTGCTAGAGTGCAGTCGACTGTTTTTTTGTACCCCAAACAGTCGATGCGTCAGCCGTCCGTTTTCTTTAAGATTGGTGCTCGGGATGAACGCAGGACGCGGGGGGACGCTACCGGATTTGCGAAATGCACCCGTTATTTCCCCAGACCCGGCATCATGAAGCTTCCTGTCCGGACGGGTTTTGTTTGAATTGTTTTTTCCTCGTTTTACGCGCCTGTCCTAATCCCACTCGTTCGAGAGAGAGCCAGGGGGCGCTGGAGAGTCTAGGTGCGGAGCACCCGAGGGAAGAGAGAGGCGAGGTGCGAAGCACCCGAGGGGAGAGCAGTTTTGAGGGGGAGATCTCGTCGCCGGAGCGGGAGATCTCGTCGCCGGAGCGAGAGCCGGAGCGGGAGAGAGGCGAGGTGCGGAGCACCCGAGGGGAGAGCAGTTTTGAGCGGGGAGATCTCGTCGCCGGAGCGGGAGATCTCGTCGCCGGAGCGAGAGCCGGAGAGGGAGAGAGGCGAGGTGCGGAGCACCCGAGGGGAGAGCAGTTTTGAGCGGGGAGATCTCGTCGCCGGAGCGGGAGATCTAGTCGCCGGAGCGGGAGCCGGAGCGGGGAGAGAGGCGAGGTGCGGAGCACCCGAGGGAGAGCCGTTTGAGCGGAGATCTCGTCGCGGAGCGGGAGAATCTAGTCGCCTTCCCAGTTTTGAGCGGGATATCTCGTCGCATGCGTCTTCTCCGGTGAGTTCCACCTCGCGCGCGCGGGTGTATTTTCTCCCATGAGCTCTGGATCTCTCGCTCTTTTTTACTTCTTGTATCTACGTTTACTGTTTGGTCACTTTAACCGATAGATCTCATCGCAGTCTTCTCCGTGTTGTCCTCCGACAGACATGTTGAGGTATGCTTAGCTCTCTCTCTACATATTTTCTTGTAGTTTTTCCTGTGTTTTTTTACTGTATCTCCGTACATATATCACATTTGTTGTGGGTCAGATATGTAGTTTAGATGAAGGCTATATTTGATGTATCTTTTTTTTTGTACCGATGCTGTTTGCTGCTGCTGTTCTAATGTAGTCTAGATAGTCCCTTGACACCCTTAGTAGCCTTTTGTGGAAAATGGTACTTTGTATGTAGCAGTGGAATATATTTTGAACTGGCATTTCAGTTGGAACTTAGTTTTTCAGATAAGCATATTGTTTTTTCTTCATAAACTGGGTTTTTGGTATGAAGGCTAGTTGTGCTAGGAAGATTCATTTGCTGTTGCTGTTATTAAATACTAAAAGTCTACAACACCTTGCGAAGTAGTGTTTAGTTTATTATTTTTTATATTTTGTTAGTTTTGTTTAGGCATAGTTTCTGATTTTACGAGTTTCTATCTGATATAGCTATTTATCTGTAGAAGTGCTGTCATTTCTTCCCTTTAGTTTGTTTTGACTCTTCAATATTGACTCACAGCTTTTAGAGGAGGATACTGTTTTGAAGAGGTTCAAATCTTACAAGAACAGTGTGAAACAGGTCTCGAAAGTTTGGAATGTTCTCACTCTTGTTGTTGTCACTGGTATGGTATCTTACTTTTGGTTTTTCTTACCGCTTCTTTTTCTTGCACCTTACACCTTTAAAAATTGTATGGCGCAGTAATTAATGATTCAGCTTTGTAAATGGATGTTGACCACTTGCCCTACTGGTATATGCCTATTGGCTATTATCTTGTTAGTTGATTGGCTAGTAAATTCTCTACATTTTAAACAAGAAATGTCAATAGTATTTTGATATTGGTGTGGAAATGGTAGCATGATTCAGTGTTTCTACATCGATAATTAGTAAGATATCTTTCATATTCAGCTCCTTTTGATTGAAAACATTGCTGTATTATATCCTTGTTTGTGCATGAGAACCATGTTGAGGCTATGTTGTTTTACTCTTTGAGTATTTTTGCCATGCAAGCAGTGCGGTATAGGCTATGTTGTTTAGACCCTGGTAGACTATGATGTTTAATTTTCAACAGTGCAATTTTATGTTGCCATGTCAGTATGTACTCTAGATAGTTTTTTGTAGGCTATATTGAGGTATTTTTTTTGTACTGATGTTGTTTGCTGCTGCTGTTCTAATGTGTTTTTTATTGATGAAATGTGTGGCTCATTTGAAATGTCATCATTTTTTTCTAGATCTGGAAAGCATTATTTTCATCTAAGACTTTTTGAATTTTCTGTGTATTTTTACTGTATCTCTGTACATATGTCACATTTGTTGTGTTCAGATATGTAGTTTAGATGAAGGCTATATTGAGGTATTTTTTTGTACTGATGTTGTTTGCTGCTGCTGTTCTAATGTGTTTTTTATTGATGAAATGTGTGGCTCATTTGAAATGTCATCATTTTTGTCTAGATCTGGAAAGCATTATTTCATCTAAGACTTTTTGAATTTTCTGTTGCCATGTCAGTATGTACTGTACATAGTTTTTTGTATATGATAACATACCCCTCTCCATTTTTTTTCTATATGATTCTTGTACTGATGCTATTGCTTGCTGCTGTTCTGACATCATGCATATTTTAATTTTTAATGCACATTTTTTTGCTGAAACTTAGCATATATCATCCTGCATATAGCTGCTGAAACTAACATATATTATTGTGCACATAGCTTAAAAAAATGAAACTCTGCAAATTTTGTTTGGTAATCCAATCCTAGAATACATTGTTTGCGAATATTTATTTTTAGTCATTTTTTGTTTATGTTTTTTTGTAGGTTTTTTTAATCAATCCTCATAAATGTCTGCTCAAATGAAATCAAAGTTCAAATCCATTTTTGATGACCATGTTCAAAACCCGTCGTTTGATGAGGTATTTTTTATATTTTTAATTTTATTGGGGTGCTCTAAAGTATAATATGTATCAGTTTAACTTAGTTGCTTATGACATTCAATGTTGTGTAGGTTAAGGAGACATTATCGTCAATGCTTCATCAATTTGAGCATGAACAGACAATAAGGTTACATCATGGGTTAGAATGTTTGGCTGTTGGTATAGCCACAGTTCTTTGTTCGATAGAGAACTGTACTGTTGGTCCAACAGGGTTTAGTCCTACTGGGGTATGTGATGATGCTGATTGCGATCAAGAGGAAACTCAGAAGCTACCCAATTCGGGGTCAGAAACAACGCCAGGACAATGTGATGATCAACCGACACAGAAGTTATCTAGCTCAACAGGTGAAGTAATTTTCTGTCTTATTTCTTTGTTCATCTTTTTTTTATATGCATACCAGCATTTCTGTCTATCTGTTTTTGTATTTTGTTTATATACTCCTCTTTTCTAAATTTGGTTTTACATGTGTCATCTAATATTGTTTTTATTTAGAGTCAATCCGAGGGGGTGATTGCGATCAAGAGGAGACTCAAAAGCTAATGAATTCTGGGTCAGAAGCAACACCAGGACAATGTGATGATCAACCGACACAAAAGTTACCTAGCTCAACAGGTGAAATGATGTTCTGTCATATTTCTTTTGTTGATCTTTTTTTTATATGCATACCAGCCATTTGTCTATCTGTTTTTGTATTTTGTTTATATATTTCTTTTTTTTAAAATTGCTTTTACATCTGTCATCTAATATTTTTTTATATAGAGTCAATCCGAGTGGGTGATTGCGATCAAGAGGAGACTCAAAAGCTACTCAATTCTGGGTCAGAAGCAACACCAGGACAATGTGATGTCCAACCGACACAAAAGTTATATAGCTCAATAGGTCAGTATTACCTGTGTGTTTTTCTCTCTTTGAGCTATTTTTTTTTGCTTTGCTTGCATACCAGCGCATTTTTCTATCTTTTTTTTGATTATACTCGTTTTTTCATTTGTTTTTTAGATCTTTCAACTAATAATAAAAGAAAGAGGACATGCAGCAGCCAAGAATTTGATAGCACCAGGAAAGCAGGTTTGTTACCTTTGTCGTCGTGTTTTATACTGTATTGCTGAAGTCCAAAAACCCAAGATGAAGTTCGAAATGCAAGCCATATTTGCTGAAGCTCACCGACTTTGTTTTGTGTATGGTGGTTAAATTTTTGTGTGTGTGTGAAGGTTTTTGTGATGCTGATCAAGTTAGTCTTCTACATGGCAAGGTTCATACATGCTCGAATTCTTTTCTGTGTTTTCTTATATAATTTAGTGCAAAAAAAAAGATTTTTATAAATTTATGTACATGAAGTTATTTTTTGGTCATCTAACACAAGTTTGTATGTTGTTTTTGGATTTTTTCGTATGCAAAGGGAACCACACTTGATGCACTAGGTGAGGATTTTGGAAATGATCACGGCTGCGTTTCTATTGATAGATTCATTCCTTCTATCCAAGGTAGCACGATCATTTTCGCTAGATTGTTTTTTCATTTTTTTTTATCACAGTTCTGACATTAGTAAAGGGTTTTGCCAATCAGTCTCATGTAGGCAATGGTCGTGGTACCCCAAACACTTCTGTTGTTTTCCATAACCATTGTCTAACTTTTTTTTAAAAAAATTGTGAATATATGCATGCAACCTATGAAGTGTTTGTTAGTACAGAGTATTTCAACAGCTCAATAGATGTTCTGTGTCATTTTTTGAATGCTATGTTTGATTACATGTGTTGCAAGATGTGGTGTTTTGTTTTTTTCTAATATTTTACTTAGTATCATATCTAAATACAGAGTACTATAACTGCCAATGTTTATTTGTTAATTAAGGAGGCAGCATGCATTAACACGCTGTTGCAATTAGTATACCATTTACTAAACCAATTCCCCCCCACCCCCCCCCCCCAATTCTTTTTTGTATACTTAATCTGATATAATTTCCAGGAAGCCAAAACCAAGCTAATATAGGGGCAAATGATAGGATAAGCAAATACTTCAAGTTCCCGTATAGTCCAAAGGTTATGGAGTTGTTTAACTGGGTGCCTTCCTTTGATCTCGGCATTGATGATGATGATGTGCATATTATACGGAGTCAACCAGATACAATCTTTCCACCGGAAGGAGTAAGCAAATCAAATATGAACAATGTTTCACATTCTGTTCATGGTGTCACAGGAGGCAGTTATGTAAAAGAGGTAAACATCCTTCATCTTCAGGATAATGCATTTAGAATGTACATTCTCAAAATATTTTGTCTGATTAAACTTCTTGATGTATATTTGCATGGCAGATTCTTGAATATATCCATGTAAAATGTAAAATGTGCATGGCAGATTTTTAAGTTCCTGATGTATATGTGCATGGCAGTTTCTTTGAATATATCCATGTAAAATATATAAATGTAAAATGTGAATGGCAGATTCTTTTGAATATATCCATGTAAAATATATGTTTGTTATCAGGTTTTGTTAGATTAAACTTCCTGATGTATATGTGCATGGAAGATTCTTGAATATATCCATGTAAAATTCAAAAAAGTACATGGCAGATATAAGTTTCCTGATTATACTTCCTGATGTATATGTGCATGGCAGATTCTTGAATATATCGATGTAAAATGTAAAATGTACATGGCAGATATAAGTTTCCTGATGTATATGTGCATGGTAGATTCATTGAATATATCCATGTAAAATATAAAATGTAAAATGTGAATGGCAGATAAAAATGTAAAATGTGCTTGGCAGATTAAACTTCCTAATGTATATATGCATGGCAGATTCTTGAATATATTACTGATTGAACCTTTTTTTTTAACATATCCATGTAAAATGTAGCATCAATATATGTTTGTTATTAGGGTTTTTCAAGAAGGTTATACCTTCTTGTGATTATTTTTTTTGCATGGCAGATTCTTTGAGTGCATGTGGATTTTACATGACCACTAAACATTTTAGGAGTTTCTCTTTTTTGATAGATCCTAGCACCATGTTTTTTTAACTTTTACCAGTCTTTTTTGTTGTTGTTTCTTTTGAGTTATTTTTTTGGAACCTTTTTTTTGAATATATGTATGTAAAAATGTAGCAGTGATATTTGTTGTTATCAGGTTTTTTTAAGAAGGTTATACCTTCCTGTGATTATATGTTTTGTATGGCAGATTCTTGAGTGCATGTGGAATTTACATGACCACTAACTATTGTTTTGTTAAACCCTTTTATCTTTTTAAAAATAACTTCTTTTTTTGAAGGACATCCGCACTTTAAACATTGATAGAGTCAATGGCGCCCAAGTCTTGAATATTCCAGAGAATCATAATCAGGTGTATAAAAGAGCAGAGCCTTTTTCTCTAAAATTTTTTTAGTTATGAATTCTATTTTTTGGTTATGCCTTTCATGTATCTTTATTTTGTAATGTTATCATCTGTTTGTTTTTAACCTAGGGAGGAGTCATTGTTACTGATAATAATAAGTCTCAAGTTCCTACAGAGACCACCCCATTTGCCAAAGGTGTCTCTTCTATGAATGTCATCAATATGGTAAACAAACTTTTTATTTTTTGTGTTTTATTCATGTCTTTTTTCTTCCCCCCTGTTGTTGCATGCTGGTTTATCATTACTGCATATCTTTGCATCATTTTTTTATATAAAGATAACAATGATGTCTCTTTTTTTTTGGTGTACAGGTCTCCCCAGACATTGTGTTCTCTTCAATCACTCCACAGAAAACTGTTGTTAACGTACTTCAACCAATCGATGTCAATGTTGTGAACAGCGGTGGCAGCGGAGGTGCTGGGTCATCCACTTGCAAGATGCCTGCTTATGGAAAGAGAAGGCAGGTGAGGGGCAGTAGATACACTGGTCACCCATACACTAGTCCAATTAATAGATTTGTTGTGTCTTCAGAAGATATGGCATATTATCAAGCAGTAATTAGTTTGTCAAAAGGAAAACATGGCAGGTTAGTGTTTTTATGCACCCACATTTTTTTATGCATGCATTGTTTTTGCCATTACTTCTGCACATATGTAATTTGGTATTTTCTTTAAAGTTCCAAGGCAATCTCAGTGAAACCAGATGGCAAAACATATGTCACATATAGCTGCTTAGGGTACTCTCTCAGGCCCGAAGGCAAGATTGACAATTTTTTGGTGAATTGCTTCTGTCGGCTTCTTTTTCAAGAGAATCATCCCACAAAGTCTAAGAAGCACTTTTTTTTCGACTCAGTTGGAGTATGTCACCATCTAAATAAAAATTTGTAGTTGTTTTCAGTTCATACATTTTGATCTTTTTCTTTTTTTGTAGCAACAACTTCTGAAGCCAGAATCAGAATTCAGATTTGCAAATGTCAAGCATGAATTCGAAATTGCCCACAAAGTAAAGTCATTACAATCTTGTGAACTGGTTAGTACAATCTTTGTGAACTGGTCACTACAATCCTCTTTTGTATGTATTGTTAGGTTGTTTAACTGGTTTTTGTTTTCAACATTTTGTTTTTTTTTGCTAGCCTATCTATTATGCTTTGTCTGTTGTGTACTAGATTCTATTCCCTATTTTAAAAGAGGATCATTGGTTCCTTTTTGTTGTCGATATAAAAGACCAGAAGTTTGTATTCCTTGATTCGGCAGTTGGTGGGAGGTCGTACGATGACACCACCATGATGAATCTTGTATGTATGCTATATCTTTCCTTTTATTTTGTTTTGTCCAGCTTTTTTTGTTGTACTATCCCTTATTTCAGTGCTAAATCCATATATATCATTTGTGTTTTTGCTATGACCATCAACCAATTTGTAATCTTATTGTATATTTAATTCTTTTATTCTACAATTTTTTGGTCTTTTGTAGATAGGGAATTTCACAGCAGCATTTTTTGCAACCGCCAAAAGAACATCAGTCAACCCTCTTGATTTTGACATCGATCAGCTATCACCTCATCGGCAAAATTGGAAGTAAGTCCCCTTTTTTTCTTATGTGCGTTTTGTTTACCAGCATACATTTTTTCTTTTCTCATTTATGATGGTTTGTTTGTTCATATTTATTCGTTTTCCCAGGAAAGACTCTGGTGTGTTTGTTATGAAATATATGGATATTTGGGACCCTAGAGTTGCGTTGGAAGCTCGGTTCACTGTCGATGATTTGCCAAAGATAAGGATTCAACTTCTTAACCGTATGTTGCGCAGCAACCAAAACTTGGTAGATTTGAGTTGTGTTCAATGTTTAGTTGGGAAGGTTAGTCATTTTTTTTTGCATTTTTCATATATTTATACTTTTCAGGCTGTTTTTTGTACAAAGTAATGTATCACTGTGTTTTTTTGGTTATTTGTAGGGTGACTTCCAACACGTTGGACATCAAATTTAGCTGTTTTCGGACATCTCCAATGGGTTTTATGCATTTGCTATGTGTATAGCCTTGTATGGCAACCAGTTCAATTGTTAGGATGCATATTCATTAGTTTTATACTATATGGACCATTTTTTTTTCCTTTTTAGATATACTAAACGAACGATGTACTGATCTTAAAAAGCTTTTTCTTTTTTTGTGAATCAACCCTTGAAGTTTTGTTATGTTTGCTCATTTTTCTTAAATCCTATATTAAACTTGCGAAGCTGTTGTTTTGTTTGAATTTGTTTTGGTTGATTTTGTTATCCTTTTTATTAGGAGGTTAGTATCTGTAGTTGTTTTGTGTGGTGAAACATCCCAATATGTTTTGTTTTGGAAGTTTGAATGCTATGTTTGATTAAAATCCATATATTAAACTTGCCAAACTGTTGTTTTGTTTGAATTTGTTTGGGTTGAATCTCTAGTTGTCATATTAAACTTGCCAAAATTTTTATTTGGAGGTTAGTATCTCTAGTTGTTTTGTTTTGTCAAACATCTCAAGCTGTTTTGTTTTGGAAGTTTGAATGCTATGTTTGATTAACCTCCATATATTTAAACTTGCCAAACTGTTGTTTTGTTTGAATTTGTTTGGGTTGATTTTGTTATCCTTTCTATTAGGAGGTTAGTATCTCTAGTTGTTTTGTTTGATTAACCTCCATATATTTAAACTTCCCAAACTGTTGTGTTATCTTTTTTGAAGTTTGTTTGGTTTGTTTTTTGCAAACTTTTTTTTTATTAAGAAGATGTTTTATTTGGTCAATTAATAACCAAATAACTGACATGTCATTGGTTTTTCTAGGGACAGTGAGTGTAATCTCTCTTTTTTTCTTTTTTATGTGATCTGCGGTAGGAATTGATGCTAGTGGGCCTGTCATATGCTCGATGAGGATAATTGTGGTCTAATACTGAAATTTAACGTTTAAATCTTGAGCTCTAGATCGTTTTGAATTGCTGCCATTTTGTCTCACTGTCCTACAGTTAGATTTTTTTTGAGAGTATGTATCTGTTGTGAAACATCCCAATATGTTTTTTGCCCTAGATGTCTTATTTGATTAAACTTCCCAAGATGTTTTGATTGATCAATTTATAACCAAATAACTGACATGTCATTGGTTTTCTGGGGGACAGCGCAATCGTGTGCCTTGCCTATTTTTTCGATCACTTCAAGTGATTTCGAAACATCGCTGTACAGTGAGTGTAATCTTTTTTTCTGTGATCTGCGGTAGGAAGTGATGCTAGTACGGGCCTGTCATATGCTCGATGAGGATAATTGTGGTCTAATACTGAATTCGAACGTTTAAATTTTGAGCTCTAGATCGTTTGAATTGCTCCCATTTTTGTCTCACTGTCCTACAGTTAGATTTTATTTTGAGAGTATGTATCTGTTTGATCACTTTTTTTGGCACTGATTCATCTGCTAGCCAAGACTTTTCTGTGATGTACAGTTTTTTTGAGCTCTAGATCTGTTTGATTTTATTTTGAGTCAATAGTTGAGATTATCAAATTGTTGTGTTTTTAGAGCTCAAAATTTGAATCTCATTTGTCATATTCATTTTATGAAGAGTATAGACCAAAGTAGCGGGACGGCCAAGATTTGAAATCTTGTGCAACCCTACATCTGAGAGCAATAGCACAATTACATATGCTCAGTTTTTTATTTGCCTAGTTTTGTTTGTGAACTATTATGACGAATGCAAGTAGCCACACTGCCATAACTGATCAGTATTATATGTTTTGTTCTGTTAAATTTCGCAAGTTGTTTTGTTTGGTGATTCTTGAATTATTTTTTTTGGTTTTTCTGGGACAGTGCAATCACGTGCCTTGCCTATTCTTTTCGATTACTTCAAGTGATTTCGAATATCACTACACAGTGAGTGTCGTCTCTTTTTTTTGTGTGATCTGCAGTAGAAAGAAGATGTTAGTGGGCCTGTCATATGCTCGATGAGGATAACCGTGGTCTAATATTGGAATTGAATGTCAAATTTTTAAGAGGTTGAAGTGTGATTTTGTGTTATTCTAGCTGTTAGTGTTGTTTCTATGTTTCGATTAACCTCCATGTATTACACTTCCCAAACTGTCTTGTTTGATTAAACTTCCCTAGATGTTTTGTTTTGTAGAGAGGGAGTCAAATCAGGCTTCAAATTAGTTTCAAATTTGGATTATAGGGTTTTTGAGTGTCCCCATGTCATCAAATTGGGCTGTTCCATATGTAGATGTCCATAAGGTTGTGAATTTTGTGCGTATATGGCTAGATTTCATCTGTTTTCCTAGCTCGTTTGGTTTTAATTTTGAGATTCATTTGTTTGTATTATCTTGTTTGTTCTAATTTTTACTCTCTTATTCATATGACTTTTGTGAAATCTTGTGTATGTTGCCAGATTTCATCTGTCCCCTTCCTTGTTTGATCGCCGTGGGGTTGGGTTGGTTTTTCTTTGCTCTAGCTTTGTTGTGTTGGCAACTCCAGTTGTTTCCTGCATGTGTCAGAGCAGCAAATCATGATAATTGAGGTTAATTTGTGTTAAACACTCATCTTTGTTGCATGACGATGCCTATAGGGCTAGGGAAGATCCTAGAGCTGGAATGACTCCTTCGCTTGGTATGTCCCTCTCCATCCTCTACTATATTTTCTGTAGGTAAGGCAATCGTGTGCCTTGCCTATTTTTTCGATCACTTCAAGTGATTTCGAAACATCGCTGTACAGTGAGTGTAATCTTTTTTTTCTGTGATCTGCGGTAGGAAGTGATGCTAGTATGGGCCTGTCATATGCTCGATGAGGATAATTGTGGTCTAATACTGAATTTGAACGTTTAAATTTTGAGCTCTAGATCGTTTGAATTGCTCCCATTTTTGTCTCACTGTCCTACAGTTAGATTTTATTTTGAGAGTATGTATCTGTTTGATCACTTTTTTTGGCACTGATTCATCTGCTAGCCAAGACTTTTCTGTGATGTACAGTTTTTTTGAGCTCTAGATCTGTTTGATTTTATTTTGAGTCAATAGTTGAGATTATCAAATTGTTGTGTTTTTAGAGCTCAAAATTTGAATCTCATTTGTCATATTCATTTTATGAAGAGTATAGACCAAAGTAGCGGGACGGCCAAGATTTGAAATCTTGTGCAACCCTACATCTGAGAGCAATAGCACAATTACATATGCTCAGTTTTTTATTTGCCTAGTTTTGTTTGTGAACTATTATGACGAATGCAAGTAGCCACACTGCCATAACTGATCAGTATTATATGTTTTGTTCTGTTAAATTTCGCAAGTTGTTTTGTTTGGTGATTCTTGAATTATTTTTTTTGGTTTTTCTGGGACAGTGCAATCACGTGCCTTGCCTATTCTTTTCGATTACTTCAAGTGATTTCGAATATCACTACACAGTGAGTGTCGTCTCTTTTTTTTGTGTGATCTGCAGTAGAAAGAAGATGTTAGTGGGCCTGTCATATGCTCGATGAGGATAACCGTGGTCTAATATTGGAATTGAATGTCAAATTTTTAAGAGGTTGAAGTGTGATTTTGTGTTATTCTAGCTGTTAGTGTTGTTTCTATGTTTCGATTAACCTCCATGTATTACACTTCCCAAACTGTCTTGTTTGATTAAACTTCCCTAGATGTTTTGTTTTGTAGAGAGGGAGTCAAATCAGGCTTCAAATTAGTTTCAAATTTGGATTATAGGGTTTTTGAGTGTCCCCATGTCATCAAATTGGGCTGTTCCATATGTAGATGTCCATAAGGTTGTGAATTTTGTGCGTATATGGCTAGATTTCATCTGTTTTCCTAGCTCGTTTGGTTTTAATTTTGAGATTCATTTGTTTGTATTATCTTGTTTGTTCTAATTTTTACTCTCTTATTCATATGACTTTTGTGAAATCTTGTGTATGTTGCCAGATTTCATCTGTCCCCTTCCTTGTTTGATCGCCGTGGGGTTGGGTTGGTTTTTCTTTGCTCTAGCTTTGTTGTGTTGGCAACTCCAGTTGTTTCCTGCATGTGTCAGAGCAGCAAATCATGATAATTGAGGTTAATTTGTGTTAAACACTCATCTTTGTTGCATGACGATGCCTATAGGGCTAGGGAAGATCCTAGAGCTGGAACGACTCCTTCGCTTGGTATGTCCCTCTCCATCCTCTACTATATTTTCTGTATGAGGAGGGTCCTGTAGGGCTTAGTTTTGATCAAAAGTTCTTTTGTGGTCTTATTGTTAGGGTTTTGATCAAAAGTTCTTTTTTGCCAATAGTTCAATGTTCTATAATAATTTTTAGTTTTTGCATATGCAATTGAGAACTTGCACCATTGTTTAGTACATGTTGCAGCATCAGGTCATATGCAATTTTCCCTTGGATGTGTGCAAGTTTCTTGCAGTGTCATGCTAGTATCTTTATCTACACGATGATGGTCTGTGCATATATATTTTCTTGCTTTTACTTTTGAAGTTTGCATTGTCACCATTCTTATATCATCCTTGTTCACCATGGTTTTGTGTTTAGCATTTGTTCCTATTATTGTTTATCCAATATTTTTCATCGTTATAGGTGTCATTAGACCATGGAAATAACATCTGAACAATTATATGGAGTTAAGCTATGTAAAATTAAAAATATCATATCATGTAAAAACTTGAACACTATATAAACTGAACTTAATGTTGTTCTGAGCATGTTTCAATGTTGTGGTCATTACCTTTGGCTGCAGGTAATGATCTGTTTAGTCTTGAATTGTGCAGCTAGAGTCTTTTTGACTTCACATTGTTCTGAGCATATTTCATTGTTTTGGTCATTACCTTTTTTGTCCGCAGGTAATGATCTATTTAGTCTTGAATTGTGTCCGTAGAGTACTTTTGCCTTGCACATTGTAAGTGTTCACCAAGTTTAATTTACATCTGTCTGCCCTACTTTTGTCTAATATACATAATGCCAACATAATTAAGCTTAGCCAACATAATCAATCAGTCACCAGGTGGTACATGTCGATCAATGCTAGCAAAATCAAACTTGAGAGCTGGTGCAGTAATTAAATTAACGGAAGCGCTAGAGTGCAGTCGACTGTTTTTTTGTATCCCAAACAGTTGATGCGTCAGCCGTCCGTTTTCTTTAAGATTGGTGCTGGGGATGAACGCAGGACACGGGGGGACGCTACCGGATTTTGCGAAATGCACCCGTTATTTCCCCAGACCCGGCATCATGAAGCTTCCTGTCCGGACGGGTTTTGTTTGAATTGTTTTTTCCTCGTTTTACGCGCCTGTCCTAATCCCACTCGTTCGAGAGAGAGCTGGCTTTTGTCTAATATACAAACTAATTTCTGGGTATGTCCGTGTAGGAGTATCTATGTGAACATGGTCATGAAGGTATGGAATGACACACTGCGAAGGATGACACTTAAATTTTCAGCATGAGTATCTATGTGAACATGGTCGCGTGCTTTTGCCTATTTTTTCAATTACTTCAAGTGATTTCGAATATCACTGCACAGTGAGTGTCATCTCTTTTTCTTTCTGTGATCTGCGGTACGAAGAGATGCCAGCGGGCCTGACGTACGCTCGATGAGGATAACTGCGGTCTAATACTGAAATTGAATGTTCAAATTTTTGAGCTCTAGATCTTTTCATTGCTGTCATTTTGTCTCACTATCCTACAGTTAGATTTTTTTTGAGAGTACGTATATGCTGCGATCACTAGTTTTGTGATGTCTGCACCTTGATTAGTTAGTTCGGCTTTGTTGCATATCTTGCTAATATTACAACCCAAATTCTGGAAGTTTTGGCTGATTTTAATTGTTTGTCTATGTGATCACTTGGCACTGAGTCCTCTGCTAGCCGATAGTATATTTTTTTGGTGACATACAATAGTTGTGATTGGCAAATTGTTGGCTTAGAGCTCAAAATTTGAATATCACTTTTTGTCTTATTCAATTTATGAAGAGTATAGGCCAAAGTAGCGGGACGGCCAAGATTTGAATCTTGAGCAACCCTACATCTGAGAGCAACTTATTGTTTTGTATTGTGTACTGATACCCAACTTATTGTTTTGTTAGTATCTCTAATACTGCCTCCTAGTAGCATCATTTAACCTTTATGTTTTATTTGCTCTTAAAATCTTAAGATAACAATGCATGTTTTGTTCACCTTTATGACTTAGAAGGTTAGCATCTCAGTCAGTTTTTTTATTTGCCTAGCTTGTTTGGTGAACTTATTATTATGAATGATGTTAGTTCTGTTACTCATTGCATACATGACCACTAACATGAAATTAAAACATCAAAATTACTTATAGGGAAAGCACATTTTGCAATTGTTGATATTACAATAGTCTTTCTTACAAATGTAGTTGTTTCAAAATTGTAGGAGCTACATGATTGCAAGAGAATAATTGTGCTGTTCCATTCTGCAACAGTCTTTCTTACAAATGTCATTCCAGTAATGTCCTTCTATAACATACTTCTAAAAACAAATGTCATTTTTTTCCTGATATGTCAGTCAAGTATTTTTTTCTTCTCCTGGCCGCATTGTAGCCTTCTGTACTTCAATATTATCTACATTTCCTTTGAGTGTTGCATGCTCTCTGGCCTTCTTTTTTGACTGCCCTCCTAAAGGAAATTCAAAATACAAACATTAGTTTGAACATTTGCACATGTTTGTATTAGAAAATAAACTTTTTTTTTGCAAATTTACCTTGTTTGCTTGCTTTATTTATCGTTTGCCTCTTCTTCTTGGGTAGTTCAATTTCAATGTGCTTCAGTTTGCATGTTGCATAGTTGTGATCAGTACCTCCACAGTGACTACAGTGATATATTTCCTTCTCTTTAATCCTGTCAATTAAACTTTTAAATCTTGTTGATGGCCTTCCTTTAGTTTGAGCAACATCTGGATCTACAAGAGTGATCTGTCCAACTGCCAAACTTTCATCTCTTGCAACATCATTTGCATTATTGTCACTGTTGCTTTGTCCATGTGACTGTTCATGCAATTCTTTGTCGGCTTCAACTATGTTTAGATGGTTTTCAATCCTTGATATCTCTTCCATGAGGTAATTATATGTTGCACCTGACTTTGAACCTTTTGATGCCAAATCAGCAAACCTTCTAGAAAGGACATTAAACCTTAAGGTCGAATTTTCTGCATCTGTATTCATTGCATTAATTCTGACAACTTTATTGGATTTCTTCCTCCATCTATCAATAATGTATCTATCTGGGATTTTTGTGAGGTCTAGGTAAAGAATTACTCTCAGAATATGTGAACACAATAGACCATCCTTATGAAATTTGGCACATATGCAGCTAAGATCCTCTTTGGGTAAGTCTACTAGTACAATGTATTTCCTGTTTCTCCATTCTTTTTTCCTGTGATTTAATGCTTGGAAAACCTCATAAACCTTGGATGGTTCTAGTTCTGTCAATTGAAGTCTTGTGGTATCTTTGAGTTGCTTTTGGAACTTTTTGAATATATTCCTGTTGTAAAGCTGCATAGCTTGTTCTTCAATGTAGTATTCAGACCATAGTTGTTTTGGTTCTCTGGATCTGCATTCATGGTTGTCTTTTTCCTCGGTGGCGAAAATTGTATCTATCAATCTATCATACTCTTTGAGGAAGCTTGTAACACTGTACTGTGGACCAACATTCCTTTTGATTCTTGCATTTGTGCCTTCGCTTAGTGCGGTACTTTCTATGAAAGGACAGAAGTTCTGTTTAAAGTATACTGGAACAAACCTCTCTCTAGTTAGCCACATCTGTTGGAAATACTTGATGTTTTGTAGTTGATATTTTTCAATCATTTCTTGCCAAAGCTTCTCAAATTCAGCTATTGTTAGACAGTTGTGGATAATGTCTTGAAAATCATCAAACAATCCATGGTTCCTAGAAAAGCATTTCCCACCCTTCTCAACTGCTTTCTTCAGTATGTGGAACAGACAATTTCTATGTGTTGTGTTAGGGAATATTTGAGATATTGCTGATCTCATTGCTCCATCCTGGTCAGTTATTATTGTCAATGGTTCTTGCCCTCCCATGGCTGACAGGAATGTGGTGAACAACCATTTGAATGTGTCTACAGTTTCATCTAGTATGAATGCACAGCCAAATATACTTGTGTTCCCATGCCCTGTGATTCCAACAAATGGTGCGAATGGCAGATTGTATCTATTAGTTTGATAGGTTGTGTCAAAGCTAACACAATCCCCATATTGAGCATAATATTCTCTTGATCTGCCATTTGTCCAAAACATATTTCTGACCTTTTTGTTCTCATCCAAATCAAAAGCATAATAAAACCTTGGATCATCTTTCTGTTTATTGCTGAAATATTCTAGAACTTGGACCATGTCATTAGTTGTTGTCTCTCTGTTAATTGATGTTCGAAGATTGCTGACATCCTTTTTTTGTGTAAGGCAATGCTGTCAAGCCTCCACGCAGGAATGATAGAATCGAAATCATGCTTCTTGTCGGTATGTTACACTCTTTTAATGTCCTTATCAATCTCTTCTCCTCTGGTGTCATGTACTTATGCGATCTCATGAATCTTGTTTCTGAATTTGGACTCAGGTCATGGTTGTGGTCCAAATCAAGTCTTGTTATGTACCATATCCCATTTGTTTTTGTCACAACCATCACACACTCACAATTGGTCTTTATCAGAATATTTGTGTCTCTTTCTGTTGTTACTTCCTCCTGTTTTTGCTTTTTTGTAACTCCATGCCTATTGCACTTGAATGTGACTCTTGTGACCCCCATTATCCCTCTTTTTGCCTGTGCTGTGATAGGTATGTGTAAGGACCACTGAGAAACCTGATAGAAAAGCATAAAAATTGAAAAAGTGGTGTGCTTCTTCTGCTGTTTTGAATTGCATCCCCATTGCAGGAGTGTACTTGCTATCTATCTGCACATTATTGCCCTGTTTTGATGCTTGTTCTTCAAGAATCAAGAAATTTTCAATGTCATCTTCACTAAGCAGTCCATCATGTTCTGTTTGATTTATGTCTCCCAACTGGCGTGCTTCATTGGTCATATCAAATGTTTGTTCATTTGTAATGTCATCATTATCATCTGGCCCCTGCAAAGCAATGTTTCATCCAAGAAATAATAGTTTTGTTACATATGTCAGAATGTACAGAAGATAAATTTTTCTATATGAATAACATACCTTTCCATTTTGCATTGTCTTTAACGTATCCAAAGACCAATAATGGGGAGTTTCATCTTCACTGTCTACATGCATGTCCTGACAATAATTTGTCTGCCCCATTTGTGCAACCGTATAGTCATCATTTATCCTGCTGTTTGTCATTATCATTGAATTCTGGATACATACATGATTCAAGTCAGTAATAACATGGAGAACATAAATGTTTTGTTCGTTGTGTCAATTTTGTCTCTGTAAGAATACATGTTAGTACCTGAAAACTGACAGGGGCATTCAAAAAAGGATCGCAAGTCCCTAATCCATCCTGCAAAAGCACAATTGGAATGCAGGTCAGTTTTTTGTGTCATTTTTATTGGTTACTCAAAGTACATTTATATTTGTTTAGGATGTTTTTTATCACCTGGGAATTTGAGTAATTTGATTGAGTGCTATTAATCATTTGCTGCATCAGAGTCGTAAATGGTACATGCACTCCCTTGGACAAACAAATAACAGTTAAAAGCATACTCAGGGATTTTTTTTAAAAGTCAGCAAATGTTTGGTCCCATATACTCACTGTTCCCGAAGTATAATTCAAGAGTTGCAATTCATCAAATGTTGGATATGTGTCTTCAGTTTTGTCATGTGTCGTCAGTACTTGATCCAACGTGTTGTCAGTTTGAATCCCTGTGTGACAGAAGTTTTGATTAGAGCATATGGTTGAAAGGTACATTAGTTACTTATTTCATCTAAAGGGGGGGGGGGTTGTTTTTGAGCATATTGTGGTGTCAGCTAATTGTGGAATATTTAATACATTCATGCAGATTATACATTTTTCACTGTGATTATATCTTTTTTTTGCATGGCAGATTTTTAGTGCATGTAGAATTTAGATGACTACTAACTTTTTTCGCTGTTTTTTATTGCAGGTCTTAATATAACCTAGAGCATATAAAGGAGCTAGTTAAGATTGACATCAAAATAAAATTATAGGCAGTACAGTAGTTCTGTCTGGCCTGGTTTGATTTAAATTCCCAAGTTGTTTTGTTTGGTGATTCTTGATTTGTTATTTGTTTTGTTAATCTGTGATCTGCGGTAGGAAGAGATGATAGTGGGTTTTTTGTCATATGCTCGTTGAGGATAATTGTGGTCTATTACTGAAATTGGATATTCAATTTTTGAGCTCTAGATTTTTTCGCCATTGCTGTCATTTGTTCCACTGTCCAACAGTAAGATTTTTTGAGAGTTTGTATATGGTGTGATCACTAGTTTTGTGTTGTCTGCACCTTGATTAGTCAGTTCGGCTTGTTGCATAACTTGCTAAAATTATATTCTAAAATTCTGGAAGCTTGTCAAGTTAATTCGTCTGATTTTTAATTGTTGTATATGTGATCACTTTGGCTCTTTGTTCATCTGCTAACCGAGAGTATATTTTTTGGTGACAGTCAATAGTTGAGATTGACAAATTGTTTGTTTAGAGCTCAAAATTTTGAATCTCACTTTTTATCATATTCAATTTATGAAGTTTATAGACCAAAGTAGCGGGACGGCCAAGATTTTTGGAATCTTGAGCAACCCTACATCTGAGAGCAATAACAAAATACATGTTGTTGAAACTACATACTAGTTTATATGTTTTTTATTGCTGTATATAATATCTAGGGAAACTTGCCAAACTGTTGTTTTGTTTGAATTTGTTTGGGTTGAATCTATAGTTGTCATATTAAACTTGCCAAAAATTTTATTTGGAGGTTAGTATCTCTAGTTGTTTTGTTTTGTCAAACATCTCAAGCTGTTTTGTTTTGGAAGTTTGAATGCTATGTTTGATTAACCTCCATGTATTTAAACTTGCCAAACTGTTGTTTTGTTTGAATTTGTTTGGGTTGATTTTGTTATCCTTTCTATTAGGAGGTTAGTATCTCTAGTTGTTTTGTTTGGTCAAACATCCCAAGCTGTTTTTTTTTGGAAGTTTGAATGCTATGTTTGATTAACCTTCATATATTTAAACTTCCCAAACTGTTGTGTTATCTTTTTTGAAGTTTGTTTGGTTTGGTTTTTGCAAACTTTTTTTATTAAGAAGATGTTTTATTTGGTCAATCAATAACCAAATAACTGACATGTCATTGGTTTTTCTAGGGACAGTGAGTGTAATCTCTCTTTTTTTTCTTTTTTATGTGATCTGCGGTAGGAATTGATGCTAGTGGGCCTGTCATGGGTATAGAAATTTAACATTTAAATCTTGAGCTCTAGATCGTTTTGAATTGCTGCCATTTTGTCTCACTGTCCTACAGTTAGATTTTTTTTGAGAGTATATATGACGAATTATGACGAATGCAAGTATTAGATGTTTTGTTCTGTTAAATTTCGCAAGTTGTTTTGTTTGGTGATTCTTGAATTATTTTTTTTGGTTTTTCTGGGACAGTGCAATCGCGTGCCTTGCCTATTCTTTTCGATTACTTCAAGTGATTTCGAATATCACTACACAGTGAGTGTCGTCTCTTTTTTTTGTGTGATCTGCAGTAGAAAGAAGATGTTAGTGGGCCTGTCATCTGCAGTAGAAAGTGATATATTTCCACAGTGATCAGTACCTCCACAGTGACTACAGTGCTTCAGTTTTAATGGAAGTTTTGGTAGTACCACCAGACTTTTTTGTATGTTGAGGTATGCATATCTCCCTCTATACATCTTTTTTTGTAGTTTTACTGTGTATTTACTACATCTCTATATATGTCACATTTTTTTGTGTTCAGAATCTTCAGATCTGTAGTTTAGTTGGAGGTTACAGTAGGTGAAAATGAAGGGAGGGGGGGTGTGTGCTCAAAACAGTGATACTGTTGCATCTGTTTTTTTTTCTAGTGTTGTTATTTTCTAAGTTGAGGTATGCTTATTTGTGTCTATTACTGTTTTGTACTGCATGTCTATATATATCGCATTTTTTTACATTCAGATGCTGTTTGTTGTTGTTGAAGCAACTCAGAATAATTGCAAGAGAATAATCTTGTTATGGTCTCAGTAAACATGAAGTACTGAAGGATGTTTTTTGTTTATTTTGTTTTGTTTTGGTCTCAGTTAATCATGACAATACTGAATGTATTTTCTGTAAATTGAAGCATTGATATTTAATTGCTGCTGTTTTGTTCGGTGAAACATCCTTAGTTTGTGCACTTAATATATGCCTAGCCCCATGTATTTTTAATTTCTTCCAATTCTTTTACATAGTTTCTTTTTGAGTTGTTTTTTGGAACTTTTTTTGGATATATCCATGTGAATGGGGAAGCATTGACATATGTTATCATACTTCAAGAGTTTATACCTTTTCTGCTTTTTTTTTTGGATTGCAGATGTTCAGTGCATATGAAGGGTGAATCATCCTTAGTATGTGAACTGAATATATCCATGTAAATTGAAGCATTGGCATATGTTATCAGTATTTTTTTAAGTGAATATATGCTCCTGAAATACATCCTTAGCAGTGTTTTGCTGAATATACCCATGTAAATTGAAGCATTGACATATGTTGTCATTCTCATTAAGTGAGTATACGCTGCTGAATATATCATTAGTATGCTGCTGTTTTGTCTTTTTTTTGTTGTTTATTTCGATTTGATCTTTTTTGAAACCAGTTATTTTTGTTTACATCCATGTATTTTGAAGCATTGACATATGTTATCATTCTTTTTTTAAGTGATTTTATACCTTTTTTTCGGCTATTATAATTTTTTATGCATGGCAGATGTTCAGTGCATGTGGAATTTTAGATGACTAATTGACTACTTACTTTTATTGCTGGGTTTTTTTGCAGGCGTTAATTGAAAGTAAATGTTGCAGCCAGTACAGTAGTCAATTGGGACTGTAGCCCCTTTTTTTCCGAGTTTGAATGATGATATTCAGGGGGGGAATCTGTGCCACCTCCATGTTTACATAAGCTGTGCTACGAAACTGAAGCAAATTGAAGCAAAAAATCAAGGTTGGTTCACGCAATGTACCTTGCATTTGTTCTTGGACCCCCTTTTTTGCTTCTAATTTCTCTCGGGTTCCTTGATCGTCCTGCTGTTGCTCCGTTTCTACTTGATCTCTGGCACCATCTGATCCAAGGTGTTCTATTTTTTCTTCTTCAGGCAATGTATCCACACTGTCTTGATGCATGCTGAGCCTTCCTGCTGTGTTGATTTTTCTTCAATCAGCTGGTATCTGCATCGGGGGAACCCTCTGTTTATTCTCCCCTTTGTTCTTCTAGTTTTGCTTTTTTTCCCCTTTCACTGGATCACGTTCTCGACGAGTCTTTATATATTACTTGGGTGTCAAGTTGATTGTTCTGTCTGAAGTTTTACAATCGTGGGCTTTTGTATTGATTTTGTACATTTATGTAAATGTTTTCTTGTATAAACCGTTGTTTTCGTGGGCCTCTGTACAACTTTAGACCATGAGAAACAAGTTGACGAAAACGGTCCAATAACTTTTTTTTTTGCGTTCAACGTGAGTACAAAACGGGGCTTTGTAATCGTGGGCTTTGTACAGATATCCAATCTGTTTTTTTGGCGTACAACGTGAATACAAATCGGGGCACAAAGCCCAGTTCGGAGTCTGACCCAAGCAACAAATAAAACCCACAAATGAAGCAGACCCGTTTTTCTTTTGAGGGCCCGTTAAGCTGTTTTATACAGCTTTTGTAGTGGATAATCTTGTACGTCAAAAAACCAAACTGTGCGGTCAGGATTTTGACTGTTTTGACGATAAAAAACAGTCAAATTCTGTATAGACAGTCCCTTTTTTTTATAGGTACATTCATATCCACAATGTTGTATATAGCTTCGTCACTGTCCTATAGGAGATTTCTTGAGCGTGACTGAGTAATCGCGCACGGTGACATCAAAGGCAGAGAACTCTAGCGATCGACAAGCAATCAAAATACCACCCCGCGTAATCGTGGCCGGCAAATTAGCGAAAGATCTGAAACTTGAACCTAGCATTGAAAGGATTACAGACTCGATAACGACCGCTAATTTGGATTCCTGAATACAGATAATTGAGACACTGTACTCGTTTACTAGTACGCGCACAGCATCACGACGGCCTTTTGAGTTAAGGCCACGTATGTTCCAGGTGAGGATCATCCATTGAACATCTAGAGATGACTCTAAGGCGGAGCTGGGATCGGTGGTTGCTAGGCCACCTCTTGGATGCCAGACGACCCTTGGATGGCTAGAAAATCAGTGAGGTTCTCAACCGGAGCGATAAAGAACAGCTCCTGAAGCGCCGCAAGGTGACTCGGGGTACGCTGAAGAGTCTGGAAAGCGTCTGCTGGGGCTAATAGCCTCTGGGGCCAAGGAGTCGACGCCCAGCTTCTTGAGAAGAAGAATATGTGCTTGAAGAGGTGGTGCCGGCGAGATTGCCTTCTTGATGGCAAGTCTTTTGCTGCGGAATTCTATGTGGATCAGGATTTCTACTTTCTTTTGGAGTAGGATTCCTACTACACTTTTGAGGAGTGCTAGGGGGACTATATAAGGCTATGAGGGATTGAGGGGTGGTCATGAAGAACCCAAGTAACCAAGCAATAAAGCAAAGAAACCACTCATCCAAAGGTAGAGGTGCACGCACTAGATTGTTGTATAGGACAATCCGAGGGTCCTAAAAGATTTGAGAGGGCTGTAAGAGAGCGGCAATCCCTTATATTCTTTTGAGGTTGTGCTAAAGGAATTTATGGTCGGCTTCGCTAAATCTTCTCTCTCGTCGTGGTTGCTTCAACGTCGTTATTTTGGTTCTCTTTACAAGATTTATTTTCTTCGTTCTTGATATCGTGCACGCTCGTGTTGTATCTCACACAAACTCTGATATGATCCAGTGGCTGTTGCGCATAAGAAGGGATATCAGAGTGTAACAGACTAATAGTGAAGCTACATCTGTTGTCTGGCCAAGAAGGTCTTTACATAATTATGATTTGGTTCAGCTCTGTCTGTTCATCCAGCGCCGCCTGTTAAACTTTGTTGTCTTGGTTGTCGCACCGTCCAACGCTGCCTACCGATGGCTTCCATTCCATTCTCGGGAACAAAGCTTCATGGAACGAACTACAGGTTATAGTCTTCTCTCATGGAGATCACGTTTGATGGTCTCCGCTTTTGGGGACATGTCACCGGTGCACGCCCTTCTCCACCGTCGCCGGTTCAGCCTCCTAGGCAGTCTACTTCTGCACCTCCTGCAGCAGATGAGGCTACCAAGGAGGCAAAGGCTGCTGGTGACGCTACTGATGCTGCTGATGAGGCTTTTCAGTATGCCATTGACGCTTTCGAGTGCTGGTGTGTTGACGAGGCCCGTGTTCGTGACGTCCTGGTGGTTAGCGTTGATGACTCCATCCAATCAGACATTGTTGGTCTACGGTCTACTTGACAGATGTGGGAGTACTTGCGTGAGCGATACCAGCAGAGCAGTGATGCTCAGTTCTTTTCGCTTTAGCGTGAATTGGAGATGCTTCGCCAGGGAGATTCTTCTGTTGACGACTTCTATCGGGCCCAGGCAAGTATCTGGCGCCAGCTAGATAAGCTGACCCCTTCACTTTGTCAGGAGTGTCACAAAGTGCAGAAGGCGGATCATGATCGCCTTCACCTTTATGACTTCGTTTACCACCTTCGCCCAGAGTTTGAGCCTGTCAGAGCTCAATTGCTGAGCCGCTCTCCATGGTTGACCGTTATAGAGGCCTTTCAACACTTTGGGCTAAAGAGATTTTGTCTCGGGTTAGCAGCATAGTCTACTCCGACTGTGCTTGTTGCCCCTTCTTCGACTACGACCTCTCCCTAGGTGCCTGTCTCCGCTCCTGTTCTCACACCAACTGGAGTTCAGTACAACTATTACAAGTGGAGTCCACTGAATTTTCTGTTCCAGCTATTTCTCATGTTCCTCAGCTTACCATGCAGTTTCTTTCGGTGGGACAGCTCACTGATCTTGGTTGTAAGGTTGTTTTTGACTCACACCTGTTTCGTCCAGGACCGACAGACAGGGACGGTGCTTGGGACTGGCCGGTGATCTTCTCATTTATCAAATTACACACACACGGTAGTGCTATTCACCGCCTACGCACACGGAACGTGCGGGTCACTGACTGTTCGCACGAATTGATGATAACTAGCGCGCTGGAAAGTTACTGATGTTTCTGAATGAAGTTACCATTGGTTTTGAATGAAATTATTGCCAACCTTCACAGTGCCGGAAAGTTACTGATGTTTCTGAATGAAGTTACCATTGTTCTGAATGAAGTTATTGCCAAACCTTCATAGTGCCGAAAAGTTACATTTCTGAATTAAGTTACCATCGGTAGCAAGTGAAGTTACTGCTGAACGCTTATAGTACACAGCCGGTGGTAACTTTCCTCACAAGAGGTCGTAACTTTTCTTGCAACGGGTAGTAACTTGACTTGCATGCATTTAGCAGGAGAGAGAAGAGAATAAATGCACTTGACTTGTGATTTTTATCTTGTTTATAAGCTAAAAAATACAATAACTCTTTCATCAAAAATCCAACCTGCGATCCGTTTTCACCATTGTGTTCGAAATTAAGAGCTTAACAAAATAAGATCTATATTGAATATGTTTTGACGCTGCGAAAATCATGCTATATAAAATTACTATCATGTATTACAGATAATAACTTGGTGTACATTCGATAGTAAGTTTATCATAATTAGCAAACATTAGTAATTGAGCATGGGGTGGTATGGTGGAATGGTTGGTTGGTTAGGTCAGTTAGGGGGCGCATTTATTTTACACCTGCGCGCTGGTTAGTGTCTCTCTCTCTCTATATGTGTGTGTGCGCGCGCGCGCTCTTCTTTGTGAGTAGTTGCCAAGTTTGTACGTACATTTTTGAACTGATAGTCTTTTTTTGACTCAAATCTTCTCTTAGTGATCCATTTGTTCCTTTTCTTTGAGCAGTACTGCTGACTGGCAATATGCAGCTAATGAATTTGTAAAGAAACTTCCTGACGATGTGATTGTGCACTGTAAGTCGTGGTATTTTGTGCTTCCCATCACCCACTACAGATGCTAATTTGCTATTAAATTTCATTCTTCAATTTCTTATTACGTTTGAATTGTCTGTCTGTTTCTTTTGTTTTAGCAACTGATTTCATTATGAACAAAAATATCTGTCTGCTTAAAAAAAAAAGAAAGAAACCATTGGGCATTATTGTTGATTCTTATGTTAACATAGCTAAAACTTGAGTGAAGCAGTCCTATTTTTTAGAAGTATATTTCCTTCTCTTTCTTGACCTGTCACACTGTCACGATAATGTTTAAATTCATAGATCTGTTAGCTTTGCTCCATTCTTAACTATGTATAAAGAATATTAAGAGGATAACCTAGAATGGTTTAACATAATGTCAGTTGGTAAGCTCTGTGTGTCTTCTGGGGCAACTGGCTGCTGGTTTGGTAATTGGCACCTTCTTTTTTATTACAAAGAAGCTTTTTTTTTAAAAAAGTTTTATTAGGAAAAACTAATAGAGTGATATTCTAGTACTGGGATCTTAAAATTTGAGAATGCTGCATTGAAATATGTATATGATGACTAAAAATATAGATACAAGCGCAACCATGATTGTTATGAGAGAACTAAAAACAATCTAGATAGAAGTATAGAAATATTATTTTTGACATGGTTCAACTACAAACTTTTAGTATTGCTATGTGATGTATAATGATTGAATTGCAAACTTGAACCCTTTCTGAAATTGTAATTTTAAAAGGTAGCCATGAGCTTGCTTAGTCTATTTATTGAGCTTGTGTTATGTAGACTTATCTGTTCAATATTACAGGTAGTGAGAAAAACATGAACACCTTGACTCTAGATGGTGTTGATGTTATGGGGGAACGCTTAGCAGATGAGGTATGTGCCACAGGCAGCAGATGGTTTGTACTTGAGAGCAAGGTTCCAAAAACCGGAACCGGAAGAAATCCCGGTCGGCGGCCGATAACGGTAACCAGGCGGTTACCGGCCGGTTACCAGAAAAACCGGTCACAATTTGAAAATCAAAATTTGAATTTTAAGATGTTTTGAAACCGGTAACCAGAAAAACCGGCCAAAATTCGAAAATCAAAAAATCATACCGGCCGGTTTTTTGGTTACCGGTCTCCACGGGTAAAAACGGTAACCGGCGGTTACCGGCCGGTAATCGCCGGGATTTTGATCCCTGCTTGAGAGGCTAATATTTAGAGGCTAGCTGGTCCACTATATTGACTTTTTTATTGAACTGATGTTGACTTTTTTATTGAACTGATATTGTGGTTCAAAACACCTTTTTAACACAATCTTAAAACATAAATATACATATTAATAGTATTGGATCCTCACTTGTATTCTCCTCTTACTTAGGTGCTTGACGTAATCAGTCGAAAGCCAGAACTCACCAAAAATTCCTTTCTTGCACACTGTTGGAGGATTAGTAGCAAGATATGCAATCGCAAAACTTTACAGACATCCAAATGACACAATTGATAGTAAAACCACTGGGACCATTTGCGGGTTGGAAGCAATGAACTTTATAACCGTAGCAACGCCTCACCTTGGTTCTCGAGGGAACAAGCAGGTACTGTTGTTGACTGTCTTTTTTCATTGATCTTTATCACTTGTTTTGTTACTTTGACAGCTATCTACTTGTGTACTGTTGTTCTATCTCCCTCTTCGGCTTGATTTGACAGCTACCTACTTTTGTCACTTTCCACATCCTTTTCGTCGTGTTACCGTGGTCGACTTTACTCTCGCTTATCTCTACCTTCTCGGCTCCTGCACTTTGTGCTTTATGAGCTGCCATACGATTTTGGATGAGAGGTGATCTTTCCTGCACAATTTTCCAAGAGCTGCATGCTATGATGACGTCTTCAAGATATGGATTTTGGATTTTGCCTATGTTAGTGTCAACCCTTACAAATGCAATGTTATTGCATATGTCTTGCATTTGAGGGGGGTGTTAAGGGTATTAATGTATTTTTCCCATTGTCTAGAGTTTAGGGTTGTGTGTATTGAGTTTGTACTATATAAGCCCCTTTGGGTTATGCAATACACAAGTAAGCATTTCAACTTACAATATGAACTGGGATATTCTACATGGTGTACTGAATTGAAAATTCAAATGATTTGTGAGAATCTGTGCAGTTCCACATCCAAAGGTTGCTCATTTGACATCCAGAGACATAGCATCTTCGAAGTAGGCTAGATATTGATATTCAAATATCTATAATGTTTGGGCAGATGGCCCATCCTTTTCTTGGGTATGTGTACAGGTTGTCCTTTGATCATGGTTCTGGAGTCTGGACACCATTTCTCTTTATTTCTGTCCAGCTTTACCATGAGTATGAATGCATCCGAAAGAAATCATTATACAATTACAAAGGAGTAAACTGAGTACTCAATTTTTCAGAACCTGACAAAAAGCAAAAAATATATGTTTCCTCATTTTTGCTTCATGTTCAACAAGCAAGTGTTGTCTAAGTCACCATAGTATTTTAATGGGGCTTGAATTTGCATATATTTGCTTCGTCAAACTATGCTTTTCTGTATTGTGGATCCATTGAAGACTAGAAATACAATTTGAACTTTGGGGTTGCATCTCCACAAAGACCATGAAATCCTAGTAACATAGATGTCCTTTGCTGATGCAGTTTTTGTGAATTAGCTCACATGATTAGTTATGCAATTACCTGTGGGCATTTGCCATTATTTTTCTATTAATTAGCAAGTATTTTGAAGATGATATTGTACGCTACACGTATTTTATTGGGGAAATTTTACCATCCTTGAGGGGGAAGAGGTACCAAATTTGAGCCGTTGATCACACTGATCGAACGGCTGAGATTTGGCAGTACCTAGTGGTACCGGACGCGAGGTACCAAGAGGTACAAGGTACCAAGAGGTACCAAATTTTGAGCCGTTGATCACACTGATTGAACGGCTGGATCTAATTTGGTACCTCTTGGTACCTTGTACCTCTTGGTACCTCCTCAAGGATAGGAAAACTGCTCATTTTATTTATATTGTTTCTATTTGTTATTCTTTGAACCTTAAAGAATACAAAGGAATAACTTGTTACAAGTCCATTGATTCACACAGGTAAGTAACAAGCTTCATTACTTAGAGCAATTCCTTGTTTCTCACTGCATCACGACTTTCATCTGATATCTTGATTTGTTGACTTCTGAATGCAAAAGTTGGGACTCCCAAAGTCAGTCATTACTAATTGGCAAGCAAGTTATTTTGTTCAAAACAACTAGGTTCATTTTTTCGCATTCAACAGTCAACTGGATGACTGCAATCTGGTGGTGCATTAGAAAGGCCGTTTTGTATGATGTTTCTCACTATGCTACTGCTTACCATACTTATTGACTGGGTTATATAACTCAGGACCTGAAAAATAGACAAAGCACCATCATTAGTCATTGATCCGGTTGTTCTGTACGTATTCAGTATGGAAAAGCTGGGGGACTTTCTGGTGATGGAACTGATGAAGGTTTTGTGCTCAATTTTTCATTGTTTTTAGCATTTCGTTCAAACGCTTTCAATGTGCTTATAGATTTCTTGGAACCAATGGCCTAGACGAGGCATCATTGTTCTATGACATGAAACGATAACAAACAAGAACATGTTAGTAAAAGTTAGCAAGCTATGTATTGTTTCTTATGAAGCTTAGGACAATCTGTGTAGTATCTCAATGCTGAAGTCCACTTAATTTGTTTCAAAAAAATCCACACTAACATTTTCTGAAAGCGCTTGAAAATATTTTCCTTAAAACATCATTATTTTCATTTTATGACTGTGTTATTATGCAGAGAAAATGGTGACACGACTTCGACGAGTTTCATGGGAAAAGGTCGATGTTAGCTTCCATAATAGCAAACAGAGATTCGCAGCACACAGCATTATTCAGGTTTCTCATCTGTCTTCTTCCTGTCGTTAAAACATGTGCTCTTGCATCATGAAATTGACGGGTGAAGTAAACTCTTAATTTTTCTGGTTCTTACTGCAGGTCAAGTACGCCTTTATGAATGAAGGTGCCGATGTCATACAGCACATAATAGATCACTTCCAAGTCTGAGAATTTTGCAGTGCATAGTTTTCCGGAACACGCACTCCCATCGCATACTGATCGGGAGTGCGTCTGCGTTGCAACATGAACTGCGGAGTGCAGAGGATGTTCTGCTTATAGAAAAACTAGATCCAGATGATCGTCTTTGTTGTTGTTTAATGTCGTATAACAATGTCTTAAATACTGTATATAAAGATTGCCACGGTAAAATAATATAGTGTAGTGTACATTATTACCATCATGCCCAGAGTCTGTGTGCGGTTTTTTCTCCTGAAGCTTGATGCGAACAAAATACTTCCAAAAGTAAATTCCTTTGACCACAAACCGGAGGAGATTGTGTCTGTAGCATAGCATGCGTAGTTTTGATCCAAAACTTACACCAGTGCTTGGTTGACATGTGCGCTACGCTATCGCAGGCCGATAAGGTAGTGCTTATTCTAGCTTAAAGCTTAAGTTTTTAGTATTTTTAACTGTTTGAGACTTTTTTTAATATTGTAGTTACTGTTATCTTCTCTGTGTAATTAAATTAAAAAATAAAATAGAAAAAATAAGTTATATAATCATGAATAATACAAAGAAATACGGAAAAAACTTAAAAAATAAAAAAACTAGGAAAAAATAAAATTAACAAATTGGAAACTAAAAGTTAAAACACAAATTAAGCAGGAAAAAGAATGTATGATTTGTGCGCGAGTGCCACCAACTGATCTGGTTCTCAGAAACTCATGATTGCAGCAATCATGTTACTTATTATCCTTAAATCTTGTGTTGTCGTCAAGAGCCAATCGAAACGATCGCAAGGCAAGTGCAATGCAATGCATCCCGACGGGAGTCTAGTCGTGGGCTAGTGCTTTTTTAATAGGGTATTGATAAACATCATCCGGATGTTTTCTTTCTAACTATCATCTAGATTTGTGATCGTTGGATTAGAGATCCAAGGGCCACAAATTCTCCCCACCCCCTCCAAAAAAAATTCACCCCCCCTCCAAAAAAATTCTCCCCCCTCCAAAAAAGAGACCGTTGGATCTCTAATCCAACGGTCCGAAATTTGGATGATTGTTGGGAAGAAAACATCCGGGTGATACCTATACACACCCTTTTTATTTATGCCTTGTGATTTATAATTTATGTTATAGTAACTATTTTTTTAAACGGTGTGCTTTTTAAGATGAGGTTAACAGAAATATTATAGTAAAAAAATACTAAATTTAGCGGTATTAGTTAAAATTATATATAACTATTTTTTATATATTGTACCTCATGAACAATTAGAATTTAAAATTTTAAGATATAAACCATAAGTCATGTCTAAAACAACGCAAGACGATCGAAATTGGCCCTTTTCTCAAATACGGATACGAATATTCTCGAATACGGATACGAATATTCTCGAATACGAATACGGATATTTTCGAATATGGATTTTCTCGGATACGAATATCGGATAAAACAGATTCCTAGCGGTTTTACCGATTTTTCACCAGTTTTTGACCGGTTACCGGTTTTAAACCGCCTAAATTCAAATTTTGAATCACAAAATTTGTACGATTTTTTCATAAGTTCTAGAAACGGATCGAATAGTCTCGAATACGGATACGAATATTCTCGAATACGAATGCGAATACGAATACTCTCAAATACGAATACGAATATTCTCGAATACGAATACGAATATTTTCAAATACGGATTTTTGCTTACCATATTTGTGTTTTCTCGGATACGAATATCGGATAAAACGAATTATCCGTTACCGTTTTCCACCCCTATCCATACATATGTGCAACGCGCGTGCCGTTGCCGCCGAACTCCGTGCACCGGTCGCGTCCTCACCACTTTGAAGCGCCGGCAGCGTTTCGTCCAGAAATGCTGCAGAATGAATGACCAGAGAAGCAGCAGCTTTTGTAGACGCTTGCGAGCTGACAAAAGTTGCGTCGTCCGTACACACTAGGCTTGTTCACGTCGGCACTCGGCACGCACAGCTTCCCCGTTCCTGGACGGAACCGGGCAAGAACAAGCATTTGATAAAGAGGAAGCAGCGTGCTATCGTATCTATAATTTAGTAAATTCAGAATCATCTGTAAAATCACTATACTATTCTTTAAATCAGTAGATAATGTTTATAAATATATCATTATATTATTTTATACATGATGTAAACAATACCGTACATTAATATCACAATCATTAGAGTTTAATTAGATTGTATCAATCAAGTTTTACAACAAGACCAATCATGCCAAATGAATAAATCACATAAATGCGAAAGCGGGAGCGAAAGGAAAAGGGGAGAGAAAATCTCGTCAAGGAGATAATTAACTTATTATATTTCACATATTTCTTTGGACATGTGAATTAAGAAGATCACCACAAAGCCTTTACAATGCATCTCTCAGTGTAAATTATACCCGGTAAGGTTTCACCTGAGTGAGGTTATGTCCACACACCCAGACTCCCTCTTGCGCCACACGACGGCTTACACCAACAATACGACCTGTGTCCACGATGGCTTACACCAGCGACACGACTCGTAGGTCACTCCAATGGTACAACCCGCATTGGTGAATGCAAATTAGTTAGACAGGTGGTACCCTAATAGACTTGTAATTGTACTGTTTTATATTGGGAGGTCATCATATGATTCAGTCCTTAAGTTATCTAGGCAGTGCATATCACAAACCACCATTTCTTGTGCTACATCTGCATCAACCATTATACTATCCGCCCAGATATGATAACAATAAGTTTTAGGGTTTTGAGAAGCACAGAGCTATATTATCTAAAATATACCGGTCATTTTCCTTCAATCACTATTACAAAAAGGGTCATCATAGACGGTTTAAGGAACCGACTGTGATGACAGTTTTGAACCGTCTGACTTCATGTGTCAATGATAATAGAGGTTATCACAGACGGTTTTTGAACCGTCCGTGAAAACCGTATCACATACAGTTCAGAATTAGAACCGTCTGTGATAATCCGTTATCACAGATGGTTTGGAACTAGAACCGTCCATGATAGCTGTACCAGAGCTAAAAAAAGTGGGTCAACCAGGTTGTTTCGACCACATTGGTCGACCACGTTGTGTCGACCACACTGTTTCAAATACGTCATCTTTGCATGCGCGATGTGGTCGAAGCCATGGTCATCGAAGCGGTCGAAGCAATTGAGTGGGAGGCACCTTGCGCGGCCGGGTGCCGCACCAAACTCTCAACGTAGTAGGGGACCACGCCAGCAGGGGGTGGTGCGCTCGGGGACCGCGCCACATGCTTCATGCGGTGTAGAGGAGAAGTAAGAAGAGAGAAGAGGAGATGAGGAAGGTTTTGGGAAAGAAGAGGAGGAGTAGAGGAGAAGTGAGAAGAGGAGATAAAGAGCTGATCAAGCCTTCTATTTTTACAAAAAAAATTGGCGAGGAGAAGTGGAGGAGAAGGAGAAGTGAAGAGGAGATGAGGAGAAGAGGAGAGGAGTGGAGGATAAGTGAGGAGATTGAAGAGAAGATGAGAAGAAGAACAGTCGAGCCTTCTATTTTAAAGAGCAAATCCAGCGAGGTGAGTGAGAAGTTCAAATTCGGTGAGAACAGGTAAATTGAAATATTATCATAAATGGTTTTAGATAAAGAACCGTCTATGATAAATAGGTCATTACAGACAGTTTTTGTTCTAAACCATCTATGATACATTATAGACGATTTGGAATAAAAAAATTTGTGATACATAGGTCATCACATACGGTTCTTTCCATTATGGTGAATTTAGACGGTCCATCTTGTAAAACTATCTATGGTAACTTTATCACTGACGGTTTATATTAAATCGTCTGTGATAAGACGTCCAGGATGACCCTTTTGTAGTAATGAATGACTGCCCAAAATAAGTGTCACGATCTAAAAGATGATGATAGGGTAAATTAATGCCCTTGTACTTAAGCAACACTAGCATGACGTTTAAGTACAACTTATACCTAGTAGAGTTACCATTATAATCTCTAGGGTGATAAGGATTATTTCATTTAAGTGTCTAAAGGGTGGTATAATAGTATTATAATATCAAGTAGGCATATCTCTAATATTAAGTTTAACATACATTTGTATAACGTAGGTTTAGTATGATCAAAGTATTGACTCGTCTGGCTCACAAGCAGGTTGGTCTTGAAACTCTTGAATTGTCTTGAACTGCACCTCTTCTGTGTTCTCGTGCTCTACTTTGGCAATCGCATTGGAAAGCAAATAAACATGCGAGCAAAAGAAATAAATATAAAAATTCAAATGAACTCCAAATTGAATAATTTCTCTTCCATTAGATAGATCTTAAATTTAGACAAATTTAAAAATAAAATTCATTAAATATGGAGTTAAAATGAGTGAAAACAGGCTCTCCAAAGTTTAAATTTGAATTAAATCCAAAAATTAACAGAGGAGAGAGAGTCTCTCTCACTCATAGGTGGGGTCCACAGGATTAAATTCATTTTTGAAATATTTTTCTACTAAAAAAGGCTACTGAGGCTGACAAGGGGCCCACGAGTTTTTAATTAACTTGAATTAAATTTATAAAGAAAAAGGGCCAAGAGGCTGACGGGTGGGACCGATCACTATGCAAACAGTAAAACAGGATCTGTATGTTAGTGGCTTACAACTCATTTAATCGATTAAACAAGGTTTTTTTAAGCCGATAGGTCCACTTGTCAAAGAGACAAAAGCTTAACTTAAAGAGCTAGGCCCACATATCAGTAAGAAATTAGAGGAAATAAACACGATCACTACCCTAAACTAATCACATGTTTAAACCTAATCCTTGTGCTATAGGACCTTTGTCTTCCCGCCGAGAGGAGGCGAGCTCATTACCGATGAGAGAAAGGATGACGGTCGGAGGGAAGGGAAAATGGGACATTTGTGCCGAATCACACCTACAGGTGAGGTGGCACGCGTGGATTTGAAGGCTACGGTGGGCGCCAGTGAAACTAGGTGGTGGCGATGATCAGAGCATGGTACAACGACACTACATGACACTAGAATCTAATTCACCACTAAGGGTGACACTAGAATCTAATTCACCACTAAGGGAGCATCTAGGGGTGGAGAGCAACTAACCGGAGGTGGAGGCGGAGCTCAAGAAAGCACGAAGCGAATTGTCAGCGAGGAGTCAAGGCGGCGGAGAGGGGGTCAACGTGGGCAGCTCACCGGAGAGGAAGAGGGAGGTCGGCGTGGTGCAAGTCGGCTTTGGGATCTTCGTGCGATGCTCCAGGCGCAGGCAATTGAATGGAGGTGCGGTGCTCCATGGTCAGCGCTAGTGGCGGCGATTCGACCGAAGCCGAGGAAGGGGGGTGCTCAAGGTGATGGAGGTGGCGGGGGAGTGATCAGGAGTACAGGGAAGCCATCCGAGGGTTTTTATAGCCGAGAGGAAGGATGGTTAGCAGTTGGGCCTTCAAGTCCCACGCGGAGTTCCATGGCGGTGGAGCTCGGCGATCGTTGCAACATAAAAGCATGGGAGGAGCTCTGCTAGCGTGCGGTGCGGGAGGAGAAATGGCAGAAGGTACATGTGGAGTCAACGGTCAGGTGGTGTTGCGGGCACGCAGAGCTGACGCGGCTTGAGCACAACACGGGTGCGGCGGGCGCGCGAAGAGGAGAGGGAGAAGGGCTAAGCCTAGGGCGAGGGTGCTAGGTAGAGCGAAGGGAGCTGTTGGCGTATAGTGGCGAGGCACATGAGGGAGTCGGCATGCGCGGCGGAGATGAGCCAGGGTGCTGGCGGCGCAGCTGACACGACGAGGGTAGGGCGAGCCAGCCTGGGCCAAGCCGAAGTCCTAGTGGGCTGGGCCAGAGGACAGGTGGGCTAGGGGAGAGGAGAGAATAGGCTGGGCCAAGCCAAAAAGGGTTTGGGGTTTTTTGAAAAAAAAATAAAATTCGAGTTGAATTTGAGCTGCACTCTTCAATTCAAATTGAATTCGAAAATTCATTCAAACACAAGTGCAGAGTGGCCAGAATGCGACGTTACAGTCGAGTCTAGTCGGTCCAGTCCTCCATCTCTATCGCAACGCAACGCCCCTACTGAACTCCTCGGACTTTCTTGGTCTCCCGATATGGAATATAAAGTAACCAGGTACAGTTTCCTGAAACGACTCGAGCTAATCGTCCGTCCGTCTTGTTTGTTCAGAGTTGACAAAACGTGCTGTACCTACCTACTCGCGCCCTGCCGACGGTGCTGAAACGCCGCTGGTTTGGCAGACGACTAAGCAGGATCCACGCGGCCGGCGTGCAGCTCCTTACGCGCCGCGTGGTCTTACATCAGCTCACCTGTGTACACGTGAGGCACGCTGGTCGGTTGCAGCCCATGAGCCTATCGAACGCTGAATGTTCAGAGATATCAAAAGATAAAATTTGCTGAAAATTAAAAAAACAGAATGGTTGACCCTCAGATGCTTGGGTCAAGTCGAGCTGAATAAAATTAACCCCCGTTTCTTGAGCGTTGACCATCCACGCTCCAACAGCTGAAATTGCTACCCCAATCAGACTACTAGTAATGATTTGGAACCGATCATTTGCTCTGCTTGCCAGACGATGGATCAAACGCGACGCGGGCGTGAATACGAATACGGATTTGCATTCGAATATTAAGTCCCAATGCCGACACACACTGATGAAGTCTGTCTCTAGGACTCGTGCCGTTGGACGTGCTTGAGTCAGGTCCAACCAGCCCAGCTAGCACCCGTGCTAGCTAGCACCGTCCAGCTTGACCGGCGATTAGCCGGTCTTTGCTGGAGAAATAAATAAGTGCGGTCCCCGGAGAGGGACGCACTCCGTCGATCCGGCAAGTAAAAACCAGTGCCATCCACCGTTTGCATTTCTCTCTCTGATGCTTGGAGCATTCGTCCGTCCGTCCTTGTACGTAGAATCATTCTTCCTGTCAGTTCGGGTTGGAGGGGCCCTTCCGCCGTCCGAAAACTGACGTGAGGATCTTTTCGAGCGACATACTTAGACCGCAAAGACTTTATTGTATTTGTTCACCATGATTCCCCACCCCAACCCACCCCTGTTTATTGTATTTGTTTTAGACTCGGCATATAATCCTTATGGGTATCATATATTTGCAGAATTAAAAGAGAATATGGGTATCAGATATTTGCAAAACAGAACAAATACCCTCTTTTTTATTTTACTGAATAATAAAGGGATAAAAAAGCCTCTGGTTCCACATTTGGGTTTTTAAGCCCGAACTTCTGGCTTTTTTTATGTTGTATTGTTTTTTTCACTATAGCTGTTGATGCCTTTTCATCGTAATTAAATTTAAAAAATAGAAAATAAAACAAAAGAGTTATATCGTCACGGATAATAAAAAAAGAATAAGATAAAAAGATAAAAATCCAAAAAGATAATATTATTAAAAAGATAAAAGTAAGAAACTATAAAGTAGAAGTTGAAGCTCAAATCAGGATGGCCTCGTGCTAGGAAAAAGGCCATGATTATTTGCCCTTTTGTCATGTTAGACAAGATGGCATCGCTATATTTTTTTTGTACCAGTTAATCAATAAATAATTTTCAGCTATACACGTATCCTTCATGTACCGTACAATCCCACGTTTGGTGTATCTACGAACCAATTAAACAACACCTCATCTTTTGTACTTGGTAAAACTTGAGACCAAATACTAAAAAAAATGAGGGGAAAAAACCAAAGTCAACTCCTCCATTGTCCCTTGACCAAACAAACTCCCACCCATCGCCGACATTTCCGTCGCCCGGTTCGTCGTCGTCGTCAGTGCACGCACTCCAGCACGGTGCTTGCCGCGCCGGCCACCTCGACGCGGCGGCCGAGCTGCGAGCCGGGCATGTCGGCGCCGCCGTCGAGCCGGATGCGCATGTCCATGGCCTTGCTGATGTAGAGCTGCTTGACGTTGGCGCCCTGGTTCTCGAGCAGCCGCAGGATGCTGCGCTTGGCGTTGGCGCGGAAGGGGCAATGCGAGCCCAGGAAGCCGTCGACCAGGTGGATGTACGCCTCCAGGTCGTGGCAGCAAGCGGCGTCTGCGTCGGGCCGGAGGTACGGCGACGCGCGGCTGTCGAGGCGCAGCTCGCGGCCGACATCGGCGTAGCGGCCGGGAAGCGGGGGCGGGAACCGCGGCACGACGTCGTGCGCGTTCACCACGCGGAGCACGCGCGCGCCCCGGGCCTCCACGCGTTCCGCGAATGTCCTGTCCCCCACCCGCGGCCCGCCGAACGAGAACACCGCCACCGGCGCCGGCGCGCCGGCGCACCCCGCGAGCTCGTCGGCGATCAGCACCGCCAACGCGGCCCCAAGGCTGTGCCCCGTCACCGTGATGCTCACCTCCTCCCCCTTATACCTGCAGGCACCAACACGCGCGCCTTAATCAATTGCCAAGTACTTATGTGTCGATTACTACGATTAATTAACAGAGTTATTAGCAGTTTTGAGAGTAATTGGTAAGACTAATGTCTTATTAATAATGTCACGTACAATATATTAGTTTAGATGGGTCGTGAGAGGCTACGTACTTGTTGAGTAGCCTGCGCACTTCGGACACGACCATCTCCGACAAGCTCGGCGAGCCGCCGTCGGCTGTCTTGTAGAGGTTCCAGAACCCGCATTCCACCTTCGGGGTGGAGGAGCCCGGAGAGGAGGCGCCGTCGGTGGCCGGGACGAGGCCGGCGCGGACGTTCTCGGCCCACTCAAGGACCGTGCAGGTGCCGCGGAGCGCGATGACAATGTCGCGCCGGCCCATGCGGCGGACCTCGGCCGGGCTTTCGCACACGGCGACGTACCCGACGAGGCTCGTGCGCTGCGCGGCACATGGCGCGGCGGCGGCGAGCCAGGTCGGGAGGCCCACGGACGAGGTCGCGAAGAGCGGCGCCGTGACGCGGTAGGACGCGTCCTGGAGCGGGACGAGCACGGCGGCGCGGTCCCCCGGCGCGGCGTCGGGGCGGGCGAGGAACGCGCCGTACGCGGCGTCGACGAACTCCCCGTAGCGGACGATCTCGCGGCGGAGGTCCGGGTGCAGCGGATCGAGCAGGCCGCGCCAGTCGTCCTCGCCGTGCAGCCGCCGCCACGCCGCCGCGATGTTCCCCCGCGGCGATGGCCCGTCGGGCGGCATCGGCTGGAACAAACGCGGAGACAGGTTCACCTGCTCCTCCTTCACGGCCTCGCGCCTACCCCGCGCGAGGAACGACGGCAGCCGCAGCAGCGGTGCCTGCTGCCTCCTCCGCGCCGGCACCGGCTGCACAGGCGCCGAAGGCGCGTCACTCTCAACGGCGCCGCGGTTCCGGAAGAGATTCTCGAGGTTCGCTAGATGCACCCTATTGCTGGCGGCGTGGGTGGTCACCGCCGGCGGGAGCAGCGATTGTGGCGGCGCCGCGGACGTGGACATGCAAGGCAGTGGTGTAAGGCCAGCGGAGCGGCATACAAGTCCGCTGCGTCTCTGCAAGAAGCGGCGTCGAGGAGGAGGAGGAAGAAGTGATCAACGCGATGATCTCACGAGCTGCTTTTAAAGGCGGGAACTTGGATCGCGTCAGCGCGAAGCTTCGTCGGTTTCGGGAGGTGGACTCGAAGGACTGGCGCCCAAGAAATGCAATCCAAATATCCAATGCAATGTTTTTTTTTTTTTTGCTCTTACATTTGGTGATGTGATTATCTCTTTTTTTAAAAAGAAAATCATGAGGGTTTTAGGTTGTTGTGTCGACAGGACACTGACGGGACGGCTACTTCGTGGCCAAGATTGTCTCGGTAAATGTTGAGGTTGCAATCGCATCAGCTGCATATTTTTCGATTTGAGTCAACCACCGCCACACCTAACTACGTCGATCGGATGGTTCACGCCATAAAATTCCCATTTCATAGTTTGCATATACTCATCTAAATTATGATGCAGTGCTTGCCTAATTTAATAGTGACAACACTAAGATGTCACCATTGTTTACATGATGGAATTATACGAAAAATAAGCTTAATCATTTGCTTATTTAGAATATTTGCTAAAGAAAAAATGATATCCGACCGAGTTTCAGTTCCTCTAAAGAAATTGGCTGCTTGTTTTGAATGTTTGCTTGCTATTCATGGTGAATCTGTTGCGCTGCCTAATCAACTGTGATCTTGAGAAGATTCAGTAAACGGCAGTGGTTGATACTTGTTGGACTAAATGATCACTTTGTCTGCAGTTACTTTGCCAGCTAAACAGAGATTGATCCATTCTCTAGTCAAATTCTATTACGACTCAACAATTAATTTTCAAAAGATCTCTCCGACATGCAGAGGTAAGAAGAACTAGCTACGTGGTTTGCAAGTCTCGTGTCCTTGCTAGATTTCTTTTTTATTTTTCAGTCCAAGACTCCTAGTCCTAAGAATTCATTGCTTACACGTCCCTGGCACCCTTTCCTTTTCCAGCTAATATGAGGTACGTATTATCCTACTTGGTTTTACTTTTCTAGCTAGATCCAAGTAGAAGACGTTTAGTCAAATTATAATACATACCAACCTCCATAAAACCTCTTGTATCTTACTACTCCTTTTTTCCCTTTGAATTCTAGCGTTGATATACTTTACATAATTTTATTTTATAAGAACATATTCTGCACTATACATAATGTACAGTGATAGTATATATCAGCCATCTAATTATTCTATTAAATAGTTATTTTCCCATTTACACAGACAAGTCCAAAAGCGTAATTAAAAAATTCAACTACAAGAGAACAGTTAGCAATAAAAACCATTCTTGAACCAATAAAGAAAAATGACATCATCAAGCCGTTGAATTCAACTATATCCAAGAACAAATTAACTTTAGGTAATTAAAGTAAGCAATTTCTCCTTAATAACTTTGAAGCTAGATAGCCAGCCTTTTAAGTATTTGACCTCTGCACATTTGCAGGTCTTCACACTGGTCTTAAGGACTGTTCATATGGATAGGTCGCTGGCTCAAGGACTGTTCATATGGATAGGTCCTACAAAAATAATAGTAGTAGTAATCTTGAAGACAAGGGGACTGTTGTAGGTATAATGAAGTCCACTTGGCTTGGTCAAGTAATTAACAAAGGGTTTCTAATCAAGTTTCAACACCTAACCATCTCCAATGTTTTGTCCATCACCCCCCGTTCAGCGATCGACCATATGTATAGTAGACGCCATCTTTTAATAGCAGTGTACGTCTTTCTTGGTAATGTCCAAGTACTAAGACACGTATTTTATGTTGCAAAATCTTCTAGTTTCAAAAAAAATTGATATGAATTTTTTAGGTAAATTCGATCGATATGTACTACTTGACTAGATGACCCTACCTTAGCTGGATTCTGATTGTTCCTCTCATGAGAGACCAGTCTTGTACATACAGCTTTGCGTCATGCATGCCGTCAGTCATGTAAGTTTTAACTGAAGACAAACTTTCCAAAGTTTGACCAATAATAGATTTAAAACTATCTAGATCAACTATACAAAAATTATATCATTAGATTTATCGTTAAAAATACTTTTATAGTATTATAATTTTATTAATATATCTTAGTGTAAAGTTAAGTAAAAAAGAACAAAGGGAGTGTGTGTGTGAAATAGGACACCATAGTGCCTGAGCATTATAATTTCAAATGCATGAATTTAACCCAAATTTCGGTGTATTTTTAAAAATATTAGCTTTAGGGTATATATCCATCTATAACAATTCAAATGAAATGTATACCTTTGAAAAATATACTCGATTTCAAAGTTTCGAAAGAATTTATATCACATATTTTGCTGATTTATATATATAATCAGTACATACCTACAATCAAACTATCATAAAAAAGGCAACTACAATTCGAATTTTAGCTCAAACTTGTTTGAATTAGTTAGTAAACTAGTTAAACTTGATATCTGCAAAATTCAAAAAATTTCGCACACAATACATAAAGGAAATAACTCTTTTAGATCATGGAGTTCAAACACTATGGTGTGTGTGTATGAAAATTGTTCTACGCTACGAGGAGCTCCACAGGAAAACATTGTCCGATTAGATCAAACCGGGTATGGTGGGCGCTAGGGGTGAAAACGGGTCGGGTTTTTCCCGACCGATCCGGTACCGAATCCGGCTGGAAGCAAATTCGGTAAAATGGTTTGGTATCCGGTCGGATTCGGATTCGAATTCGGATATTTGTAAACGGATTCGGTAGCGGATTCGGTTTTACTGATATCCGACCGAATCCATTCGGTATTCGGATTCTCGGATAGTATCCGGTTAAGATCCGAATATGTATCCGAAATTAAAATTCTCAAGCGGCCCAGCGCTGCAGCGCACCTGCGCTTGGCCCAATGGCCCACCTCCTCAGTCTCTCGGTCTCTCCTCACGCTCACGCAGTCACGCACGGCCGCACGCCCTGACGCGGTGACGCCCACCTCCAGACCTCCTCCTCACGCGAAGACCAAACGGGAGACGGCCGATCTCGCCGCCGCCTCGTCGCCCGCCGATCTCGCCGCCGCCTCGTCGCCCGCCGATCTCCCCGCCGCCTCGTCGCCCGCCGATCTCGCCGCCGCCTCGTCGCCCGTCGATCTCCCCGCCGCCTCGTCGCCCGCCGATCTCGCCTCCGCCGGCGCTGCATCCAGAACCCTGCATCCCCCTCGCCGTCGCAGCCGGTAAGCCCCCTCCCCCTCTCGTCTCCCTGTTCCCTTCCCCCATCCCTTATCCCTCTCTGGTGTAGCGGAGCTGCGGAGGCGGCGGAGGGGATTGGGTGAAATAGATCTGGCATGGGGAGTAGCATGGACTGCATGGTGAGGTTGAGGGGAGCGGGGGGCGGCGGCGATGGGCACCGGAGACGATGGGGACAAGCCGACAAGGTCCCGGCGTTGCCGCTAGAGGCGCTGCTTCCTGCCTTCCTAGTTCCTGTGATTGCTATGGCGTTTAGGGTTTAATTTAGGTTTAGCTGGTTCCTAGTGTGGGATTTAGCTGCTCTGGTGTTCCCAGTATCCTTTATGTGATCTCCTTGATGCTTGGTGAAAATTTTGCCCAGGCTCGTGCAGTTAGTTTCTGGTGAAAAGTTAGTTTCATCAGTTAGTTTCTGTGATCAGTTAGTCACCTCGTGCAGTTAGTTTCTGGTGTTCCAAAGTCATATATGGGTGTATATGTATTTGTAAATCCAATGGTATATGTTTCTGGTATATGTTTCTGGTATATGTATTTGTAAATCCAATTTTGCCCAGGCTCGTGCAGTTAGTTTCTGGTATATGTTTCTGGTGTTCCAAAGTCAGTCCTTCAAGGAAATTGTGATGGCTGGATGATACCTTTTCTTTGGATAAGAAAATGGAAGTGCTAGTTCAAGCATCATTCAGCAGACAGAGAGATTGAGAACCATGTCTTGTGAACCATAATGGAATAAAGAAGGATCATTGTCTTGTTCCTTTTTTGTATTTCGCTAAGTAAATTGAAATTGGAATAAAGAACCATGACTGTATTTCGCTAAGTAAATTGAAATATAGGTTTGAGCTGTGCATCAGTAGAAGGGAAAAGGAGTGCTTCAAGTATATACCTGTTCTGTATTTTTTTTTGTTGGTCGAAACTGAGCGTTCAGTTGTTAACTGCTTGAGGCTATGAGCCTATATTATTGTTATTTTGTGTTTCTATTATGACAAGATAAACTTATGTTATGTATGGTACTCCGTACTCGTAATCTCGTATGAACCTTTGTGTTCCTATTGTGGTTTGTATGAATTTACCACTTATGTATAATTTGTGTTCCTATTGTTCTCACTGCTTAAACTGTAATCATTCGTACTATCCGCCTATATTATCCGTTTCCGAGCCGAATCCGTTACATATCCGACCCGATGGTACCGTATTCGAAACTCCGAATATTCCGAATTCGTATCCGTATCCGGTCTTACCGTATTCGACTCCGAATCCGGAGAAAAAATGTGGGTTAGGATACGGTTTAAGCAATATCCGACCGAATCCGATCCGTTTTCACCCCTAGTGGGCGCCACCCTAATGGGTTATATTCTCCATTCCAACCTGATCCAAGACCCTTCACCTCCCATTATCACGTCACCCAAAGGAACCGATCCAGATTTTTAGGCGGTGACGGATGGAGACGAGCTCGACCATGCCAGGCATTCGAAGCCGCAGCCGCCGCTCAATTGGCAGGACAAGGTGAACTGCATCCTCCCTCGTTTGCACTACACCGTCGCGCGAAATCTATGGTACAAACACGCGGTGGCGGAGAGAGGGGGGCTAGAGGGGGGGGGGGGGGCTGGCACCCTCAACCTTCTACTAATCCCCCAGCCTGCATGACATAATTCAGCACAATTACTAAGAGATGCATTAAAAAAGTCAGTCAGCCACCTTTGTCTGGAGATCAAGCATGATAACTTTGGATGCTGATTATTGCAGTTGTAGAAGATGCCAGTCACTGAGCAAATATGCCTAGATGAAACACATCAGAAAAGATTAAAAAAAAGCAATAATGTCATAGCCAAAGAAGAATTATGCAATATCCAGAAGATGCCGCCGTCCAGCAAAATAAGGAAATTAACATGCTGAGCATTTCTTAACTGCAGGCAAGCAATATTATAGCATCTTGAGGTATGCGGAAATTAACCATAAGCCACAATAGGCTGCTAGTGAACTGCTAACCACATCTAATCTGAATGCAGTGAAGTTGAACTGGCATATCAAAAACTGGGGACTGATGATCTGTTAAGAGTATATAAAATGTGGAAGAAAACTAGAGAAAACTCGAAGGCTACTCTTAACTAATAAGTTTTGTTCAACATCATTCATGTAGTTATAAACTAGAGAAAACTCGAAGGCTACTCTTAACTAATGAGTTTTGTTCAACATCATTCATGTAGTTACAGTCAGGAAAACATACTAAGCTTAGTCAGATCAGGGGGTAGATGGCAAACATAACCAGAGTAGACAAAGAACTTGTCGTTCCTTAATTAAAAATCCAGGACTAAATAGCTTCAATTCACAAATCATCCAATAGATCATAATAGGAACAGCAAATCATTTTACAATCCCCCCTTTGCTGGTTTGCAAACCATACAGAACTATTCTTCTTTGTCTTTGTTTTCACATCAAGATCAGTACAAACAAACGAGGAAAAAATAAATTGTAAACACCAAACTAACGAAACAAGGAGGAACAAATCCCCAAATGTACATGGACTAATACAACACGATTTGCCTCTTTAGTGGGCGGTGACCATCATGTCCGGCGGGTTCAGGAACTCCATAACCGCCTCGACGGGCATGTCCGGGCTCGGTGGCGGCGGCATGGTTCATTGGTCTACTCTATTTGTTGTCCATATTGCCTCCTCATATCTAATTCCTGGTTCCGCCCCTGCAAACACGGGTTGCACTACACCGTCGGGCGAAATCTATGGTACAATCCTCTTTCTTAGAGAAACATTACAATCGATTCTTAGTTCTGCAGAGGGATTGAAGCCCAATTTTTCCTAATCATGCAGATGGAGGTGCTTTTTATAACACGCGAACTCATCCAAAACTGATAAAAAAAATTGCATATCAGGGGCGACCGATTGGAGCTATTGGTGGAGTAGATCTATACGATGCCTGTGGCCGATTTCAATGTAGGTATAGGCTGGGTTCTTCCTAACTTAAAGTTGGCTTATACTCGTACTGTCTACAATAATTAGCTTTTTAAATGATACGTTTTTTCAAAGTAGGGTCCATATGAAGATTATAGTAAAAAAGTGTACTGAGTTCAACTGTACTGACCAATTGTACGCGACTATTTTTCTATACGTACTACTTCTCACAAACAGCCAGAATTTAAATATTCAAACTATAAACCATCAACCCAAAAGAAACCGCCCATAATCTATTCTCAATTTTGCGAAGTACTTCAAATTTTCCTTACCACATGCGGATTAGAGAGCCAATCTATTAATGTCAAGCGCCGCCGAACCTGATACCCACTTTGGTCCAGGCAATGATGCATCACTGGAGGCATTTGCTTGGGAATTTGGGAGCATGTGATCGCCGTTGAAGTATTTCCTTCATTCCCCTAATTTCTTGCTGTGGCATTTATCCTCAAAGATGCAGACTTTTTACCAGCATGCACGCATGGATTTGGTAAGTCTCTCTTGATTTTTGATAGTCTTATGGAGCATACCAATTCCCTTACGAAAAAGCTTTGGAAATAATCGTCGACTGGAGTCCCTCATATTTATGACTTGAGATCGACGCTGGAATTTGCATCCTGCTACGGCTTCCTGAAAAACAGTGCCTGTGCACGAATGACAGATCAGTTTGGTGAGAATATGTTTTGTGGCTGGAGACCAATTGCTTTGGAAAATGTGCACCTGCTGACCATCTAGCCCTCTGTATGCGTTACAAGTGGATCTCGGAAATGTCAAAGACAGACATGCCTGGATCATTTTTAGGAGCCTGATAAACAATTCTCCGGTTGGCTTTGTGGTGGAGCCTTAGCTATCCACACTAGCAGGTTACGCAAGCTAATTGGTTCATGTCCCCAACCAAACGCCCTTTAAGTATCTAATCTTACTAGTGTCGATACCGAGTTACACATAATCTTTCAATAAAAAGATGTGCAGTTGTCATGCCTTTTTTTAGCTTATAACTTATAATTTATGACTTTTTCTGAATAAACAAATAGGATGGTTTCTTCGTTGCCGTTTTGAAACAGTTTATCGGGACAGCCTTTTCGAAGCGGTTTATCGACTTATCGGTATTCAGTTCATTCGCACAAACGCTGATGTTTGGACTAAAAACTATCGGCCGCAGCCGAAAAGAGCACACTCAAAAGAATAGTTGTGCCTTGCTAATGTTAATATGGTGGTGCCATGTTGTGTACGTGTTAGTACTACAACGAGTATTTGTATGTATTCTTGCTTAGGCGTATTGAGCAGAGCACGGCGGAGCCATTCTTGGGGCTGGTCCAGCCTCGCCACCTGAGTGCACCAAAAAATAGTTCGTTTTTTAAGCTTTTTTTGTGACTTTGGTTTTAGTTTCTCTAGAAACAAAAATAAAGGAAGCGATTTCTTCAAATAGCTTCTCAAGACTGCTTTTCTAAACGTTTTTTGAGTCTAAAATCGTATATACTGTCTACATCGGTATCTCTACTGTCCATCGCTATCTCAAAAAACATAATCAAAAATCATCAGTTATAGCAAAAAAAACTATCAGTAGCTGCACAAAAGAACATGACCAGTAACTTTGTGTTGGCTGCTATAGGTATGTGCCATTGTTTCGCCCCAACTCATATGTGGTGCGGGTACACTATGCACATGAAGATTGGAAGTTGGCCGTACTACCTCCTACGCATACACCTAGCAAATGTTGGTTGCATTGCAGTAGGTGTTTGATATCGTTTGGCCCCAAATGATCAGAGGCCTGTGCACCATGCACAAACAGACTGGAAGTTTGGTCATTACCTCCTGCAATTAACTCATGGCTACACCCCTGCTTTGGTGTACCCTTAGCAGTCACTAGATTGTACCATTTAAGCAATGCTATCATGCACTGATGTTAACTTAGACCAAGCATGCCTAATTAACTATCAAACACTATGAAAGTTGTACTGTTCGACAAGTAGCAGAAGCAAACATTTCCCTACTTTCCAGATAAAAGGAAGGTGCATGGCAACTGCTCATCTTTTCCAGAAGAATGCTACAGCGTCCTGCACTGCATGCATTCCGACCACTCATGTCAACAGTGGTCGGCATCGATCTCGATCTACCTTGGCCGGAAAGAATTGATGGCCTCGATTGCATGCTGTAGCTTGCGATCGTCCACACTGCCGTTATCAATGACTGACTTTGAGCGCAACCACTAATCACTAATGGTCCTATCCTTTTTAGCTTACGATTTTTTCAAATAAATAAATAAAACAATTTCTCCGTAGTCTTTTCGAAACGGCTTATTAGAACATACTTTTCAAAACAGCTTATCAGCTTTCTATTCATTCGCAAAAATGCTCATTCTAGAAGTAAAATCATCAGCCGTAGCAAAAAAATATGCCCAATCTGATAACAGGTGCCCTTGATTTACCGAGAATTCGTTCCACCCCGTGGACGTCAACCAATCTCAATGGTCAGCTCAGCGTTTGTCAAGGAATTAGGAAGCTTCAGCTTAATAACGAGGAAGCTAGAGTTAGGCCAAACAAACCGTTGGGGATCACACTATACCTGTATCCAAAGTGAACTCTTCGTTATACGTTAACCCACAAACACGCTCCTCGCTAGCTATCTGAAACTACCACTCAAACTTATTGTCTGTTTAGAGCGCAGAAATTCGATAAGAAAAAAGTTATAAAAATATCCGGTTGAAATGCCTGCTAAAAACCCTCTGTTCAAAACAGGGGCATTACACTTCACAGGCTAAATTCAGGGGTGCTGTCGGTTTCACGGAGGATCTTTCTGTCTGTCCCGTCCCTTGCTTCATCTCCAATACAGTACATGGAAGCGCTGCATTTTTAGGGCTCACTATTAGCGACTGCTTCTGACTTTTAGAACACATCGGTTTTTTAATTTCGCCTTTTTGGCTTTTCTTTTTTCCTCTTATTTTCTTGCATTATCCGTGATGTTATAACATTTTTATTCTTTATTTTTAAATTTAATTACTTAGAAAAAAGTTATCTGCTGCTATAGTACTTTTTCAGTCGTTACAGTACCAAAAAAGCTAAAAAACTATAAACACATAGCTATTTGGAGCACCACCTTAATTGTCAACTGCTGTGCTCGTCGTTGTTGCAGTTGAACCCAAAAGTGAGACACGGAGTTGAAGGAGAAGAAGGCAGGTAAAGCATAGAAAAAGAAACCCTAAACAGCATCGAAAAGTCAGGGGGGAGAGAAAGAGAAAGAGAGAGAGAGAGTCCACAGTTGTAAGGTATAAAGTGCTGACGTGGACAAGCTTGGCAGGTTGGCACGAGAGCAGTCGTCAAGTTGGTAGTTCGAGCCGCAGGTTGCACGAACCTTCCGACACGGGTTTTTGTAGGAGAATTCTTTCCCCTAGTTTTGAAAAAGGAAAAACGTCAACAATGTAATCTTACATGATAGGTTAACATGGCGAACTTTTCAGCTCTAGGAGATACCGAGAAATCAAAAGGTGCAAGTATTTACCCATGGGTGATCGTGGCACTCGAAACTTTCCGTTCTAAACCATGAGAAAAGGAGTGCTCTTATTAGCGCAGTTGCAAATTAAATAACCTAATTCTTTTCAACATGGCTTATGATTTTTCTTGAACTAATCACCTGCCCGTACATTGCAACGAAATTTATTGGATATATAGAGAATCATGCTATGGAAGATGGCTACTCTGATCAGTTAAAAAGTGGATAATGGTGAGAAGTTGAGAATAGGACGGTTGGAGGAGAAGGGACGTACAACCACCAACTCGTACTTTTATAACAGTAATGATAAATAAATGAGACAGTTTGTTTGTCGTCTTTTTTTAAAATAATTTATTGAAATAATATTTTCGAAATAATTTATCGATAATTATTTTATTCGTATAAATAATTAAGCTAGAATCAAAAATCACCGGTCGGCGGTCGCAGCTATAAGTTGTAGTTGAAAAGGACCACCTAATACCTAGCGTGTACTTGCAGGCTCTCTCTCGTGAGCCAGCTATTTGCTTCCCCAATTGGAACACGTACACTAATTTATGGCACAAATAATTCAATATTGACGTAGTACAACATATATATTGGAGCATGAAAATTAATTAAGTGAAACATGATGGACCATGCAAATTAATTAAGTGAATAGAATGAAACATTATCCCTGATCAACTCGGCTTCGGCTTCTAGCTTATTTTTCACTATTCATAAATTTCGTCTTTTTTCTGAACTTTTGGCTTTTTGTTGAGCTTTTTTGCTGGTTCTTTTTTCCCCGTATTTGTTTGTATTATACGTAATGGGCTAATATTTTTTTATTTTTAATTTTTTTTAAATTTAATTATGCTAAATAAGCCTCTGTCAGCTGCAGTGCTTTTTTCAGCCATAAGCCACGAGCTTTTCAGCCGAACCGATCACCACCTATTTTTCTAAAGGAAACAGAATAAATGTACAAAGGAGATGTCAGTCATAATGTGAAATGAACTTTACTACCCACCATGCAAGCAAAAATCAAGTGTCACTATACATTTACAGCAAATTAGAGGTCGAATTCCATGGCCAGAAGCCAAACTAGACACGCAAATCACTCTTTTTCCGCAAGGGAACAAATCTCGTTAAGATTGCAGCATGTTTTGACTCGGAATTGTTTGGACTCTTCCTTGCAAAAGTAGGATTTTGGTGGCTCATGAAGAACACAAAGCTCCCTTAAATTTAATCTGCCAATCAGTAATTGAAAGGAGAAGAACTCGCTTTCCTACTGAAACAAACAAAAGGGAAAAGAACCCATTTTGAAATCCCAAAGTCAATACAGGGTAGATTTGGAACGTGGCTTTGCTTTGTGCAATGGTGGTGAGGCTTTTGTGATGTGTCGCCATCTGCATACGTTGTCACAGTTCTTGTGGGGATTCAATGGCTGAGAAAGTGTTGCTGGTTAGTAGGATTGGGATTTATGATTCGCTGCCCCCGCCTACTTTTCTCTCTTTATATAGATATTTCCTGGAGAAAATCTTTATAAGCTCATGGCACTCTCAGAAAACCATCCCACACGTGCCCATCAGCAGCTAGCTGTGGAGCAGTCAGATCCTGGTTCGGAAAACTGGTACCAGCCTAAATTTCGGCGGGAGGCTGGTACTAGTTTTTGACCGGTAATCGAAAAAACCGGGAAAAACCGATCAAATTTTAGGTTTTTAAATTTGAATTTAAAACCGATAACTAAAAAACGGTCGATTACCACCAAAAAACTGAAGAAACTGCTAAAAACCGGGAAAAAAACAAAAAAATATTTTATTTGGGATGTTTCGAAGTATATTTACCTTATACAATGGGTAATTTAGCATAAAAAAGGTTTAAACTAACTTAGGAGATGCATTATGTAGTCACAAAAAACTCACAAATATAAACGCACTTCAAAAAAACCCGGCCAGTTTTTTATTTCCCGGTATCCAGCAGGAAATCCAGTTACCGATGGTTATCAGTCGGTAACCGCCGTTTTCTGAACTCTGTTCAGATCAAATCAAGAAATTCTAAGCACTCCAAAGAAAAAAAAATCTAATAGTCACATTATTTTCTGCCAACCATTGTGTAGCTTAATTGGCGTTGCACAGTGATTTTCTACCGATGATGATCAGAGTTTGATTTCCACCGATAGTAGGTTGGGTGGATTATTTGTGCGGACTTCCGCTATAGTTTTTCCATATTTATTCCATGACATATAGCACCCTCAGGAACATGTCACTCGTCAATACCTAAAAAACTACACATAAGCTAGTTTGACACTCGGATCAGCGCGGAAAAGCCGAGTTTGCTTTTCCATTAGCACGAGGAGACAAAAAAGAACATACGAATACAAGTATTACTGCTATACTGACTTCTTTTCTTTAAAAATCGTAAAGGAACAGAAGTAGGCGTTGATTTTTCGTTACAAGTACAGAAAGTTGCTGACAATTAAAAGCGACATTCAACTTTGCTTGTGTGGAAGAATTGTCAATAGGAACGAGCAAGTTTTTGTAGCCAAGGCCGTCAGTCCGATCGATATCCACCGGCGATCGAAACTTAAAATACTCTTTAAATTATGTATTGTGGAGTCTACCTATGAGATTCATACAATCTACCGCTGTTATGGCATACGCTATAGTACCGTGTCATCGTTCTGTTATATTTGGATATAAAAAAAGTGCTTTGGAGTTTAGGCGCCATATATGGCATTAGTATTCATAGGCGGAGCCACCTTCCGGTGAACCGTCACTGACGAACAATCCTATTGAACTTACACCGATCTCTCATCGTACGGCGGCTGATTTTGCCTGAGCTTCCGTACGGTGACCGGCTCCGCCCAGACTCTTGCCGTGCTAGACCAAATACGACTAATGTCATATCACTGTATATAAATATTCTTAAATACATTTACATGCCAAGTTGTGTTCAATCGCCGTCCGAATTGTGTAACTAAAAAAATCAAGGTTCAACCCTACTAAATAGGGGGGGGGGGGATATAAAGCACCACCACCCAATTCCTGGGAGAATGCAATCTTCGTTGTGGACCATCCAACCTAAAATGTCCGCCTCAAATCGTGTCCCAATCCCACACCACTACCTACGAGGATTTGCACTCTTCCATCCCTCTCTCTTCGGCATCCGATCCACATTGACCAGTGGGATGGCACGGCGGCGGTGAGGCAACGGCCGGCGAAAGAGAGAAGAGAGAGAGAGAGAGACGATAATAAATTGAATGTGTTTTTCGTTAGTGGATTGTACGTGGATTTGCTAAATTCGATCCTAATATAGATGCGCGTGAATACATAAAAATAAAGTGCTACTAAACTAACCCTAGCTTAGGCTAGGCTCCTAGTGAATCCCAAGATCCTCTCAACTTCCTTGAATCAATCACTGGCTAGTCAATAGTCAGGTAGGTCGATCAGGAGCCAATGGCCGTCGAGAACCTGCAAAACTTTGACGTCGCCATTCACAGACGCTCGGAAAGCTACGGCCAGCCAAAACACGATCCTTGCGTCCAAACGGTCGATGCGCCGCGTATCCAGCTTCTTCTTCTCTTTTTTTTCACACACGTTGTCCTTGTGCCAAGTGTGATCAAAGGTGAAAAACGGAACAGCCGAAGAATGAAAAAAAAACTGCAAATTGTGATTATCGTTCGACAAAGGTACTGTCCGGTCGTCAGTGTTAGGTCTCGGCGAATCAAAGAGATTTTGGAGGCACAAAGATTGCAGACCGGCTCGTGTAATGCACCTTTGCCGACAACTATGAAAGAGTTTGTGTGTGTACAGCAGTCGCGTAGTCCATTAAGCGACCAAACTTGCAAGGAACTGAGCAGCAAATAATTCTGTCGAAGATTTCGTGGTGGATATTGACAAACATATCTTCATCTGTTGAACATTTCAAGTTATACGGTATTACAGTTGTGTATGAATTATAAATGATGCTGTCAACCACACAGACAGAATTATCTCCGGTAAAAAAAAGCAGTTTATTCTGAATTCTGGTGATTCAGTCTTTGGGAGGAAAGTTTCTCTGCAGACTTTCTTTTTTTCTTTTTCTTTTTCTGCATATTTCAGGTCCAGTCCAAATTTGGATATATTCCAATTTGGTGGTGAGCAAGGTACAAGAACACATGGAACGTACGCTTTTGACCACAAAACGAACAGAAGAGAGGAATTCCATTCTGGTTTGGACGAGAGCGAGATTGCAAAACTGAAAATACAGTCTTTCACCAAAATGAATCTCCATGAGATGACCGATTTTTATCGTAGTTGACATATTGGTATATATGAATTGCGCTATTTCAGCATTTTTCTTGGTCCTTGGTCGGAATATTGCATTCATCAGCGTTGTTCATTTCAATGGAAGGGGTCAAGTCTGCATTTACAAGAAAACATAGCTGGACATCAAAATTATCCTTTACTTTTAGGAACATACCAATCTCTTTTTGTCTGACCATAAGCAAGGGATGAACAGCTCCCGTTGTGGTAATCCCATGAGAGCACTTTTTTCATCAGGCCTCGCAGCCTCTCGGCACCAGGACCAGGCTCAAAAACAGTCTCTTCACCCCTAGACAAACAGGGGTCAGCCCCTCCTCCAGAGCTACCATCACACCATGCTCCAGGAGTGAACCGCCCTTCAGAGCGGTGCAAAAGCTCACGGTCTATCTTGACCAGGACCTTGTCGTCCTTGGGAAACTTCCGTGCAAAGGGTGCGCCACTCTTGACCATCTTGTTGAAGTCCTTCATGGAGAGGATCAGCGGATGCTGCTTTGGAGGGTAGTCCCAAGCAATGTAGTGCAGGTCATGGCCAACTGCAGTGCCCCGGAACTCATCAGAGTTGCAGATCACATTGTGGAAATAACCTTCTGGTGAGGAGATGAAGTTGACATAGTACATCAGGAGGGTTCGCGGGAGATTGTCTCAACCCCATATGCAGTACTCCAGGAAGGTTTTTGTGCGCATTATCCAAGCAGAACCTGGCGATCAAACAGGGGAGGACTGTGATGTTAAGATGCGTTGAAGTTGTGTATTTTGAACCAGAAAACATGCCTTACTTACAGGACAGAATGATCTATACCACATTATTACACCTTATATACAACTTTTATTTTTCTCTACTACTATTAATTCATTTCGGGCATGTTCAGCAGAGTAAATTTTGTACTTATTTTGTCAACAACAAAGAATGATTCCATACTCTGTTTCTTGGGAAAGTTATTTCTAGTTTAACAGCAAGTGATGATAGGAAGCTAGCAGAAAATGACAATTATAAGCACAGTCAACTAGAAAAGGCTGATCATTTCAAAACAACGTCATAACTACATTTTAAGGGTTTAGTTCAAATATTTTGACCACAAAACCCCAGACTGATACTTGAATACAACAGCTACTGTTCTTTTTTGCAGAAAATGTACAACTTGAAAGGAGAGGTTATCACTAATGTGCAAACTTAGGAGGATATGGGTACACAATGGAGCAAGAAGCAATGCAGAAAATATGCAGTGTCTATCCAAAAACTGCTCTCCACTTTCAAGTACTCTTTTGTGTCACCACATTTACTGATGATAGCAATAATCTGAAAGGAGAACTGATGAGTTCACAAGGAAAAAAAATATGGATAAGATGCAAACACTGAAAAGTTATTAAAAAGGCCCACTGTTATTTTGTTCAAGATGAACTAATAATATGTGATTCTATGTTGATCAGCCAGCAATAGGTTGCTTGCTTAAGAGGTAATTAATAATATGAATTAATGTGCTCAAGCTTTTTTGTGGTTTAACTGGTCATAAATCAGTGGGTCTTGAAGGTTGAACTATTTTGGAAAGTAATATGTCAAATAGTTAGTGGGCACAAGCATGCTGACCACCACATGAATGTATGATGTATCACCGCCTTATGTATAGAATAGCTTCTAGACATGCCAAGTACCAAATATTGAAATCAGGAACCAGGCCTACCAGTATATAACTTGAAAGAAGTTGGCAATTCTCGCCACTCAGTAGTCATAGTAAGGTCAAATTTTTTTGACAGATAGAGCCATGGATCCAGAACAATTGGTTTTGCCCTTTGAATCCTGTGAGGAAGCCACATAAACATCAAAAAAGGAAAGGGGAATAGGGATGATCCAAAAGAGAGAGACAGAGAAGCTAGATAATGTGAACCAATTGACAAATGCTTTTATCATAATGGAAAATTACACTTTCCATCCAGATATTTGCATATGCTCTATAAAACTAAGATTTCTTGGCAAAGACGAGAACACATGAAGTATATCTGTACAGAAATAATTGCAGTTAACCATACAAGTATAGAACACATGAATTATACCTGCACATAAATAATAACAGTTAACCGTGCAAGTACAATGCCTTCCCTGGTAATATTGCCGGTTTAGGTAATGAAGATTCAGCTTCACTATAGGTGATGCTTGCTGATACTAGTAATCTTCACTATAGGTGGTTATCCTCTACATAAGTGATGATAATGCAAAAGAATCTAGTTTAGCTAATGCAGAGATAGTGCATTATGGTTTTGATGCCCAATATTATGATTTTAATCATATGAAACACGATAGTGTTTCCATCCGCAATGCTGTCTATCAGACAACAAGGTTAAAAGTTTCAGCAGGTAAATCAGCAAAATTGGGATAGTTCCCTATAGGAAAGTTATTAATTACAGAAAAATACAAAAGGAAGAGTAGTTCAAGAAAGGCTGACCATCTTGCGTCATGAGAGGATAATCTGACGCACTCAGATTGATGAACCAGTCACACTCCAGCGCCTCCTTGAGGAGGATCGCGACAGCGTGCACGCAACCATGGTCGGCCCCTTGTAGGTCACCAGGTTGCCCTTGGCAATCACTCTTACGTTCCCGACCTGGCTGAACATCGGGTAACCCTTGACGTACATCGCCAGGTCGATCCTCTCCCGCGGCGGCGCCTCCAGGTCCAAATGTCCAAATGCAGGATGTAATGGTTGCGCGTGTGGAATATCGCCTGCAGGGTCCTCCTCATCCACGTCGATTCCAACCACATTGGTTTGACCATGCCGATTTAACCATACTAGTTTCAATCACATAGATCTCGACCACATCGGTTTCAATCACACTGATTTAGATCACACAGATCTCATCGGTTCCGACCACGTTGTTTTTTACCACTTCGATCTTAGACCACGTTGATCTTCTATCACATAGGTCATCGACCATGTCGATCTTCGACCTCGTCGGTTCGACTACGCCAACTTCGACTATGTTAGTTCCCGACCACATTGATCTTCGACCACACAGGTCTTGAACCACCAACAGACATGGTAGTTCTGTGATTACAACATCAGTAGTTCCAACTAGCGGTAGTACCATAGAATACACTGCGATAATTCTGATTTCCCTAAGAAGTACATATACTTCAACAGATTTTGTAAAACATATTTGCAAACTACCATATCATGCACACAAGGATTATGTATTTTAGATAATGGAAAAATTCCAGCCTCTGCAACCGCACACAGCCGAGACTTACAACGTAACTGCTTACAACGTTATTGCTTATTTGCTGACAAAGGTTAAGAATAAGATTGTCCTGAGCTAGAAAAAAATCATATACAAAGTCTATTATTACTTTGCCACCCATTATTGGCAAACACATGTAAAGCGATAACCTCCAACGCTTTGCTTGCCAATCTAAACTTCTCCCTTTTATCTTCACGCTGCAGCAGCGCCCAGAACCGCAACCAATATGCTCCTCTGAAAATAGCTTGCATAAAAGAAATATTTTGTTTTTGCTCAAAGACAATGTCATTACGAGTACACCAAATTGCCCAAATAATAGCAGCAGCCCCTACAAAAATTTGTTTTTTATCCTCCCTCCCAATGCCCGTGAGCCAGCATCCAAGCATGTGAGAAGGAGATCTAGGTGGTGTTAACCCAGTAGCAATTTGAACAATATTCCAAATAATTTTAGCATGATAGCAATCAAAGAAAAGATGCTTTATGGTTTCATTATGATCACAGAAACTACATTTTTGGCTGCCAGTCCATCTTCTCTTAGCTAAATTGTCCTTTGTTAAAATAACACCTCTTTGGAGGTACCAAAGGAAAATTTTTATCTTAAGAGGGAGCTTCAATTTCCAAATGAATCTGTGAACGAAAGTGATACCCTGGTTCATCAAGTACGCATACATAGACCGTATAGAGAATTGACCATGATTATGTAAATCCCAATTAAAAACACCCCTCTCATTTGAAAGTTGAACATGTTCTATTTTAGCTACTAGGTTTAGCCAAGCCGTCAATTTATCCCCAGTTAAGGCTCTGCGAAAAGAGACATTAATAGGAACTTGATTCATAACCATCTCCACAGTTGGCTATGTTGTAGAGGCTTGGAAATTGATCTTTTAGGGGTGAAGATCCTACCCAAGTGTCTTCCCAGAATCTAGTTTGCGAGCCATCTCTTATTTTGAAAGACCCACATCCCAGGAAATCCTCCCTGATCCTTAGCAAACCTTTCCAAAAATGCGAATCCCCAGGTTTAGATTGAACCTGAGTAAGACATTTTGAGCTCAAATATTTATTTCTCAGCAAATTTTGCCAAATTCCATCTTCGTTCAACAATTTGAAAAGCCATTTGCTGAGAAGACATTTATTCTTGATCCAAAGGTCAGGTATTCCCAACCCACCTTGATCTTTTGGACGACAAAGGATGTTCCATTTAGCGAGGCGATACTTTTGTTTATCATTATTGCCTTGCCAAAAAAATCTTGACCGGTAGAAATTCAGTCTTTTAAGAACACCCTTTGGGATTTCAAAGAAAGACATCATGAACATAGGAATGCCACTGAAAACCGAATTCAACAACACCAGTCTACCCCCATAGGATAAATGCTTAGCCTTCCAAGTACTTAGTTTCCTTTTAAATCTTTCTTCTATAACACCCCACTCCAAATTTCGAAGTTTACGGTGGTGCATCGGGATTCCTAAGTACCTAAAAGGGAACCTACCTAAATCACATCCAAACAGATTAGTATACTCTTGTTCGAACTGTTTGGCCTGTCCAAAACAAAAAATCTCGCTTTTATGGAAATTAATTTTTAGACCTGATAATTGTTCAAAACACAGAGCAATAGCTTCATATTCTTAGCCTGCTCAAAATCATGGTCCATAAAAAGGATTGTATCATCTGCATATTGCAAGATAGACAATCCATCATCCACAAGATGAGGAATGATTCCTTTAATTTGTCCATCATCCTTTGCCCGCTTAATTAAAATCGAGAGCATGTCAGCTACTATATTGAAAAGAATAGGAGACAAAGGATCACCTTGCCTAAGTCCTTTTTTTGTTTGGAAGTAGTGTCCTACATCATCATTTATCTTGATGCCTACACGTCCTCCCGATACATACTTTTCAATCCACCTGCACCATTTATGGCTAAAACCCTTCATACGGAGGGTTTGCTGGAGAAAAGTCCATTTTACCTTATCATAGGCCTTTTCAAAGTCTATCTTAAGAATCACTCCATCCAGCTTATTGCTGTGTAATTCATGTATTGATTCATGTAAAATGACAACCCCTTCCATGATATTTCGTCCTGGCATAAAAGCTGTTTGAGACGGTCGTATCACATTACTAGCCACTCCCATGAGTCTATTTGTGGCTACTTTGGTAAAAATCTTAAAGCTCACATTGAGCAAACAGATTGGCCTATATTGTTGAATTTTTGTTGCCTCCTTTAATTTTGGGAGGAGTGTTATTACTCCAAAATTTAGGCTATGCAAGGGACAAGGATTATGTATGATTCCCAATAAGTTGCAAAACACATTTGCACACTTTTAGAATCATGACACAAGGATTATATATATGAGCTTCAACTATTTGTAAAACACATTTACAAATATAAGTCTCATACTAAAAAGAATAGAAACATAGACTTCAAATACTTGTAAAACATATTTGTAATGTACAGTCCCATGTTATAAGGATTTAACACATGAGTTTTAACTATTTGCAAAACACATTCGCAAATACAAGTCTCATGTCAAGGAGAGCTAGAACAAGTGAGGTTGAGCTATCAACATATGATAAAACTCAATCTACTAGACATGATTCCTCTTGATAGTACGGCAACCTATACTAGCAATCTGGTCTTCCAACCAAACACCAAGATCGGTAAAAGTCTAGAAACACACACTTAGCCCTAACTAGCAATACCTTTGCCTTGAGTCATAGTCTTGACATACATTAACTTATGATGCATCCATTACTTCAACTCCATTAACATATGATGGGTCTTCACTTGACTTGATGATCAATACATGATCATCTTCTCTTGGACATGCATCATTCACCACTTGACTTGATGATCTTCAACACATCAAGTCATCCCAAGTCTTCCTCATTTATGGAACCTAACCTATTTATCCAACTCATGACAAATGTTAGTCCACAAAATAATTATAGCACTAAAAAACCTAATCAGGGTTTAAGGCATTAAAAAGAGAGGTCCCTTCTCCTTTTTCATGCGCAGCCTTTTGTCCACCAAGTTTTCCCATCTACTACTCTCTCTCTCTCTCTCTCCTGTTTTTCCACCTCCTCTCTCTCTTCCTGTGCGCGTGGCAGCGGCTACGACGGCTGCGGCGAGTGGCCGGCCAGCCGGCGGTAACAAGGCCATGGGCGCGCATGCACGGCTGTGGTGCAAGGCGATGGCGCACGTGCTTGCATGCCGTGGTACACGGCAGTGGCTCAGTGTAACGCGCAGTGGTGGCTTGGCGGTGCAGCAGCAGCGCACGACAGTGGTGCGCAGCCATGGCGATAGAAGGTGCGGCCGCGTGCGGCCGCATGCACACACGCGACTGTGGCGGCGGCGGTGACCAGTGGTCGGTGGCAACGGCACGGCCAAACAGGCGTTCACATGGCCGAATAGAGTTTTGCATGGCCGTGGGACTAGCAAACCCGTTCTCTCAAATCAATTTTACCTCTTGTCGTTCCTTTATGAGATTTAGCTATGCCTGATCGATTGCCTTCTATTCTATCCTATAGGTTCGCACGCAGCTGTTGAGGGAGCAGTTGGGCAATTGCGCATTTCGGACCCATCATGTAGTGTGTCCGTCGAGCGTACTCAAGGCAAGTACCTCACGGTTGTAACCTATCTTCTTCGCACATTACCATTTCATGATTAACTATTGCCATTAGCTTAGTGCTCAATGATTACATTGTATTGATTGCTGGGTTGTATGATGTTATTATACTGGGTAGGTCTTGATGTGCTAGCTAGCTGGTATTGTATGCTTCTAGGTTATTATAATGCTTCACTATAGGATTCATGCTTTAATTATTGATTAGAAGTTATGCTTAAATCATTGATAGGGGTAGCTTACAAGCATGTTCGAATTTAAGGTTAACCACTAGCAATCTTTTAACATTGGACTGCTTTATTTATATACCTTGCTTTCCTGATCTTTTATTTGTACGTTATTGCTTGTGAGCCTCGACTGCCTTATTTATGGTACTCATTAACTTGACTAATAACCACTTATCACGTAATAAAACCTAAATGATTGACAACCCTTGTGTGAGTTATGTTAAAGTGCCATTTAGAGTAATTCCTGGATGAGCACCACTATAGTATCATTACCCATTGTCTCATATCAGAAATTATGCCTGTCCTTCTCAACCTTAACGATCCTATCACTTATCGTAACCTTACCCAGACTTGTCCTTAGTTATTCCAATCACTTATCATATTAGCCCTTAATAACATAATTGTTACGTGGCCCAAGGTCACCCACATATAAGGGATATCACCACCCATCTAGTAACATACGGGAGGCCGTACATTTTTATTACTCAAGATATTACACTCTGTCTGTAGTTATACAGTCGAGGACAGAGACGTGCCTAACTACTCTCGTATAACTGGATATGTGGGAAGGGATCGCTAAGGCCATGGCTACAACTTGTTAAATAACTAGTACCTTGGTTCCACATCTCTGTTATCTCTATCCTTGATCGGTTTTAGTGTTTCTAGTAGCTTGATTTCATTGCAATTAGCCTGTCAATTACTTGTTGCTTACTTGTCCTTTTCTCTCTGTGTTGCGACCGTTGTTGGGTATTTGCTGAGATTCCAAATCTCACGCTTGCTCTTTCTATTCTCAGGTAAAAGACTAGTGGAGTGATAGCATCATGCATGGGTGGGAGTACTCGAGTTTTCGGCACCGTGGCTTGCCACTACTTATGTTATTTTATTTATTTTCTTTTGATTAGAAGTGGACCGGTCCTATGTTTCAAATACTTATATTTGTTTTCGCTAGTCTTTAATAAAGTACTCTTAAGGTTTTAATTTCCTTGAATTCCTATTATTGCTTTTATTACTTGTTCTTTACTTTGGTGATGATGTTCCATAGTAGTATCCCAGATTAGCTGTATATGGGGTGCTATAGTTGGTATCAAAGCTCAGGCTATAGTTTCTGGAAAAAATGTTTTGCACTTACATGAGCCTCTGGGTTAATTTATTCATGTATGCATTTCTAACCACTGGCATATTACCCTAATTCCATATCCAATTGCCATTTCCTTTATCCTATCGTTATCCTATGACATTATTTCAATCTTTCTCTTCTATGTAACGGTATGCCTCCAGCTAGGCATGCCAGCGCCTGGGTGCAGGAGTATGTAGACCAGGTTCATGGACGTGCTAATGATCCGAGTAGCTAGGGTCAGATTTCATCACCAGCAAACTCCAATTTCTAATGCATCAATCTTAACCCCCCCCCCCACTGGTGGATCGTTCTCCAGGCATAGCTGGCACCCCTTCCTCTTCAACGGCGGCTGCTTTCTCAGAGTGAGGTGCTATAGCTTTCGGCTTAGGTGCAGAACCTGGTCACATTGCTACAGACCGCTCTTCCAGTGATGCTCGCCAATCAGGCTACGACGACTGCTATAGGTGCGCCTATCTAGGCACCGCTCCCTCCTGCTCATCGTATGACAATGAGGGAGTAGTAGTGCTTGGGTTTGCGAATTTTCAGTGGATCAGGGCCAATGGAGGCAGATGACTGGTTTCGTTACACCATGGAGCTCACTTCCCAGGAGAAGGTGTTATTCTCCTCTCAACAGCTATTGGGAGAGGCAGATTTGTGGTGGGCTGAGGTTCACAGCTCTCGCGGGCCTCATGCAGAGCCACCTACATGGGAGGACTTCACAACCGCTTTTGCTACAGAGTACTATCCATTTGCTATAACTAGGGTGAAGGACTTTGAGCTTGATTCTTTGCGGCAGAAGGAAGGGCAGCTGGTGGAGCAGTATGAGAAGGCATTCCGAGAGATTTGTCGCTTCCTTCTAGAGGTGAATTCAAATGAGCACAAGAAGGCTTGGCATTTCATTAGTGGCCTCCGAGAGGAGATTCACACTTACCGGGACGCGGTGGATCGCACTCAGCAGATGGAGGTCTAGCTCTATCAGACCGAGGCTCAGAAGGGCGCCAACTCCAACAAGAAGAGGCCTTACCCGTCGGAGTCTTGGCGTGAGTCCAGTTCTTGGGACTCTAAGAAGGCTTGTCATCTTGGGAAGCACCAGCGGTCTCCTTCTCCTTCCCACCATTCCAAGGGTGGGAATCACTCAACAGTTCGAGGAACCTTAGGGAAGAAGCTTGTATGTTACCGCTGCAGTGGAGATCATAAGGGTGGTGACTGTGGCTATTCTGGCAAGTGTCACACTTGTGGAATTCAGGGGCATAAGACCATTGTTTGCTCCAAGAACCCTGATTCTATTCTCCCGCCGGGGTTATTCAAGAAGCGTAAGATTCTAGTTTGCATAGTGAATCAGCTGGTTTTTCCACCTGCTGATAATCAGAATGTGGGTGAGTCATCAATGTGATTTCAATTTTTTCATCGGTTCATTTCTTCTGCTAGTACAGTTCTCAATTGTTATCCTTTTTCAGTTGTTTTAGCCCCGGGTCCCACTCCAATTGCTATCGTTCCTGGTGGTATTGATGCCGGCTCTACCCATTACCGACTCCGGAATTTCACCATCACTCTGACGTGGTGCACAGTAATGTTCTCTTCCTATCACGCCCTACTTTTCCATTGTTGTCCATCTTTTTCTTAATTTGTTGTCCTCTCACCCTAACCTTTTCGGTATGGTTACCTTAAAACTCTCACCCTGCTCTTGCATTATTTGACTCGGGGGCTAGATTTTCTTTCTTGGCATCTCACTTTATTCAGCAGTACTCTGTACCAGTCAGCAACTTGACGGCCCCAGTGGTGGTGTCCATCGCCAATGGACCTCTTATTAACAATTTTACCTGTCTCAATGTTGCCCTAAAGATTGAAGGTTAAAAATTCAGCATTAACGCGGTGGTGGCGCCAATTCAACCCTTCGACCTGATTGTGGGCATGGATTGGTTGTCTCGTCATCATGCCATTATTCATTGCTTTGACCGTAAGGTTATTCTTATGCGGAATGATGGGGACATTGTTTATCAGGGCAAAGAGCGATACCTCAATCTTCTATTCTTGGCCTTCTACTTTGGTCATCGGAGGATGGTGAAGTCTAGGTGTCTTCTCGCCATGCTAGAGAAGCCGATCATTGGACCTTCACTAGAGGATTTGCCAGTTGTTCAAAAATTTATTGATGTCTTCCCCGCTGAGCTTCCAGGCCTACCTCCGGTTAGGGTGGTCAAGTGTGCCATTGATGTTATCCCTGGCACTGCACCTATCACCAAGGCTCCTTACCGTCTGTCGCATACCGAGCTGGAGGAGCTAAAACGGGAATTGGATGACCTTTAGAACAAAGGCTTTATCCGGCACAGTACTTTGGAGTAGGCTTCCCCGATTACCTTCATGGAGAAGAAAGATAAGAGTTTACGTATGTGCATCGATTATCAGGCACTCAATGCAATTACTATCAAAAACTGCTATCCTTTACCTCGTATTGATGATCTCTTCGATCAACTTCAGGGTGCCAAGTTCTTCTCCAATATAGATCTGTAGTCTGGCTATCACCAGGTTTGAATCAAGACTTATGATATTCCGAAGATAGCCTTTCACACTCGTTATGGCCTTTTCGAGTTTCTGGTGATGCTATTTGGTCTAACCAATGCTCTGGCGGTATTTATGGATCTGATGCATCAAGTATTCCACGAATACTTGTATCAGTTTACCATCATATTCATCGATGACATATTGATTTATTCTAGCACCTCAGAGGAGCACGAGCAACACATTCGTCTGGTACTTGAACTCCTTTGGAAGCATCAACTTTTTGCTAAATTGAAGAAATGTGCTTTCTGGTTTTCGTCTGTCAGTTTCCTTGGCCATGTCATCAGTGGCAAAAGACTTTCCATGGACCCCTCTAAGGTAGCTGCAGTGGTGGATTGGACGAGACCTAGCAATGTTGTAGAAATCCGTAGTTTCTTGGGCTTGGCCGGGTATTACCGCCGTTTTGTTTAGGATTTTTTTGCTATTTCAAAACCTTTGACCAAATTGACTCAGAAGGGTGAGTGGTTTCTTTGGACATATGACTGTAAGTATAGCTTCCAGACCCTGAAGGAGCGCCTCATTTCCGTTCCCATCCTTACTTTGCCTGAGGGAGGAAAGAAATTCATTGTCTATTGTGATGCATCCCATTTGGGTTTAGGTTGCGTTCTCATGCAGGAGGATAAGGTGATACCTTATGCTTCTTGTCAACTTAAGAAGCACGAACTCAACTATCTTACTCATAATCTGGAGCTGGGGGTAATGATCTTCGCCCTAAAAAATTTGGTGTTGTTATCTCTATGGAGAGAAGTGCGATATCGCCCAATTGCCTCCTCGAAATACATTATCGCCCTCAAAAAAGTCTAAAATAAAAAAATTTCGGCCCACCGTCCTAGTCTGCTTCTCTCTTCCCACCTCTCTCCCCGAACCAGAAACCGAACCCCAGACTCCCCCGCTCGATGTCGCTGTCGCCGCCGTCGCGCCGCCCGCCGCGGCGCGCGGCGTCGGCTCGGGCGTTATCCTACGACGAGTCGCTCGTGGACGCCACGCTGCAGGCCTACCTGGGCAACTCCCCGTCGCGCCGCATCCGGCGGCTGCGCCGCCTCTCCGCCGACGAGCGCCAGCGCGAGACGGAGACGGAGGCGCTCATCGCGCTCTCCCTCGGCTTCCCCATCGACGAGCTCCTCCCCGACGAGCGGCCCCTCCTCCCGGCCCCCGTCGCCGCTGCCCCCAACGACTACGTCGTCGTCCGCAACCACATCCTCGCCTCCTGGCGCGCCGACCCGCGCCAGCCGCTCCCCCGCGCGCGCATCCTCGAGACGGTCGCCTCCAGCTACGACCACCTCGTCGCCGCCGCCCACGGGTTCCTCTCCCGCGAGGGTCACATCAACTTCGGCGTCTCCGCCGCCTTCCCCGCCTCACCTCCCCCCGACGCGGCCCAGGCCCCCGCCGCCTCCGTCCTCGTCATCGGCGCGGGCCTCGCCGGCCTCGCCGCTGCGCGCCAGCTCCTCCGCTTCGGCCTCCGCGTGCTCGTCCTCGAGGGCCGCGCGCGCCCTGGCGGCCGCGTCTTCACTTCCCGCCTTGGTGAGGGCCAGGCCGCCGTCGAGCTGGGCGGCAGCGTTATCACCGGCATCCACGCGAACCCGCTCGGCGTGCTCGCGCGCCAGCTCGGGATTCCTCTTCACAAGGTGCGGGACCGCTGCCCGCTGTACCACCCCGACGGCCGGACCGTGGAGACCAAGCTGGACAGGAGCATCGATCTGGTGTTCAACACGCTTCTCGACCACGCCACCAGGCTGCGGGAGTCTCTTAACGAGGCCACAGAGGGGATCTCGCTGGGGGAAGGGATCGAGAGGCTGAGGAGGCTGTACAATGTGGCGAAAAGTGAGGAGGAGAGGCAGGTTTTGGACTGGCATTTGGCCAACCTTGAATTCTCCAATGCTGGTTGCCTATCTGAGCTCTCGCTCGCGCACTGGGACCAGGACGACCCGTATGAGATGGGTGGAGACCATTGCTTCTTGGCTGGAGGGAATTCGAGGCTCGTAAAAGCATTGTGCGACGGTGTACCAGTGTTGTATGAGAAGACGGTGAAGCGGATTGAGCATGGAGTCGATGGGGTGAGTGTCATGGTGGAAGGAGGGCAGGTTTTCCAGGCCGACATGGCGCTCTGCACTGTCCCGCTTGGGGTGCTCAAGAGCGGGAGCATCGTGTTTGTCCCAGAGTTGCCTATGAGCAAGCTTGGGGCGGTTCAGAGGCTGGGTTTTGGGTTGTTGAACAAAGTGGCCATGGTGTTTCCGTGTGTATTTTGGGATGAGGAAATTGACACATTTGGCTGTTTGAATAAGGAGAGGAGCAAGCGTGGGGAGTTCTTTCTCTTCTACAGCTACCATACTGTCTCTGGCGGCGCAGTACTTATCGCACTTGTGGCCGGAGAGGCTGCTTTGGAGTTTGAAAAGGTTGATCCTGTTGTAATGCTTCACCGGGTACTTGGTATTCTTAGAGGTAATCACTACTATTACTAACAATCCCCTGTATGTTCACAAGTCTAACTACAATCTTCCATCAAGGTTGGAACATTGATTCGACAATGCATGCGTGCTTACTTGCTTAGTGATTGGGCAGACAAAAACATAACATTAGTGACCTATCCAAATCAAACATAACATGCTTTATAGTGGATTTGCAAGATAAGTGGATACTTAGTATTTGGGTGGACAATATATTGCTAAGTGGAAGTGTCTAAATGTTGTGTGTCTGTTGTTAAAGCTTATTGGATGGCTTGCCCTGTTCTTTTCAGCTTCTAAAAGCTGCTTTTCGGCTTTTCTACAGTAACTAGCTTTTAAATGGAGTATTTTTTCAAGATAGGGTCTACTGGTTAATTGTAGTACATACTTTATTGACTTTATTTATATCGGCAAAAATCGCACGTGAGTTTCTGTTACTCTGTAATCTCTTGTACAAACAGCCCAAAAGTCACAAACCGCAGCCAAAAGCCATAAGCCGCAGCCAAAAAGAACAGGCTTTAGCATATGAAAATTTATATTTGGAACATATTACTATAGTAGACTTGTTTCTCACTTCATACTTCATTGACTGGCCATTTGGTGATTTAAGAAGAGGTTTAAATACCAATACAACAACTAGATGTGTTGTTTTAATACAAGTACATTCTTTTATAAGTTGGGTGGTTGTAGCATGAAATGTCGCATTTGGAACTTACTAGACTCATTGGCACTCCATAATACATTGAAGTGCTATGTTGTGTTGATTTAAGTTTATGTTTACATACTAATACAACTAGATGTGTTGTATTATACTAGTGTGTTTAAATGGTAGGATAGCTCTTCTATTGTTTTTTTTTGAGTGAATGGGAAGGGGCAATTGATTATTTAGAGCAAACGGATTTCCCCCCTATTTGGTAGGAGCCATTTACCCTTTCTAGTTTTGTATTGTTAATATTTCTACATGAACCCAGATCACCCCTAGAATTTTATAGTATTTGCGCGTTAAATGTCTCATTATGCAATCTTCCATGACTCATGGGCAAGTATTTGTATGTACTTGCATTATGATCTACACTCTTCAACTTACTAGTAAGCATTAACTGTGGATTTGTTAGTCCAGAGCAAAATGTTTTCATTAGAGTTATGAATATGGATCGACAGAGCTGGGTCAATGATCTTTGAGCACGGGCATAGTTATTTTATGGGGGGAACTCATAAAATTCAAAGCGTTAGGACTTGAGACAATTTGAGTAAAAAATAGCAGTATTACTAATTACTTTCCTCCCTACAACATAGCTCCTTGATTAATAAGTAGATCTTATTTAGTTTTGGTCATGGATTGTCAGGGGTGTGGGCCTTGGGCCCAAGGCCCAGTCGGGTTATTATTAGGAATTAGAGATTGGTTTCTATTTGAGTTAGAGATTGGTTTCCTTGTATTAGAGATATAGTTAGAGATATGATATTAGTTACTATATCTGTTAGAGATATGATTGGGATTAGATTCCATCTGTTAGGGGGAGCCATCTATATAAGGGGGCTACCGCATGCTATTGTAATCAAGCAGAGAAATATCAAGTCTTCCTCGCCTAAACATCTAGTCTCTCCCTCTCGTTCTACGCCGACGCCATCCGGCCATCTCCTTGGTGGTGTTTACCCCGGTTCATGACAACTTGGTATCAGAGCAGTCGATCCCTTCCCACGACTTCTGCTACCATGGTTCCTGTTGCCGACTCGTTGGCAGCAATAAGAGCTGACGTTAATGAGATGGTCAGCACCAACAATCAGATAGCGGACATCTTCCACGACATGCAGGCCACCTTTGAGAATTTTTTGGATCTGGTGAGGAAGATGCAACGCGAGGCCGTGCGTAGAGCAGAGGCAGCAAAGGAGAAGGCAAAGGAGAAGGCACAGGAGAGCAGCGTGCCCCAGGTTTTCGAACAGAAGGCACAGGTGAAGCCATCAAAGCCGGTGGTCAGCCTGCATCAAAGCCATCATGCCATCTCACCCACCGTCGCCCGGCGTCTACTGCCGCCGCCACGACGTCTGCCACCGGTTCCTGCAGTGGGCCGCAATCCCCGCCGCCTCACGCTGCCGTTGTGCCAGATCCGCCAGTTCGCCTGGGCCACCGCCGTCGTTTCCATCGCCAAGACCGACGCCGCTGCACTCGGCCGCCGCCATCGACAGATCTGGCCGTTGCCAGATCCGTCGCCCCTCCGCCCGAGCCGCCGCCGCCGAGAGCGCTCTCGCCCGGGCCGCCGTCACCGCATCAGCTCGCGCCGCCGCCCGGGCCACCTCCGCTCCGCCAGCTGCCGCCGCTCGTTGCCGTTCCGCAGGCCGCCTTTTCGACGGCCGCCGCCGCGCTCCACCACCGTGGGCCGCCTCGGGCTCGAAGTTGCTGGTGCTCACGATTCCGACGGCCACCGCCGCCCGAAGCCACGCCGCTATCTTGGCGTTCGCCGCCGCCGGCCGCCGATGCCGATCGAGGAACCTCCGCCCGTGTCGCAGCCGCCGCCGCCGGGTCTGCCTCCTCCCGAGCCGCCGTCGCTGCCGCTCCGCAGGTCGCTGCTCCGTCGGCCGCCCATCCCGCCGGCCGCTCCGTCGGCTGCTGCTCCGCAGACCGCCGCTCTGTCGGCCGTCGCGCCGCCGGCCGTTGCTCCTCCGGCCGCTCCGCCGACCGCCCCGTCGTCGCCCTTGGCGTCGCCGCCGACGGACGACGTCTGGGCCCGTTGTGGGTCTCGGTTGGTTTAGAAACCGTAACCGACCGACGCCTCGATTGGTTTTGTAAACGGGGGACCGACCGGACAAAAAAAAAATCTTTTTTCAAAAAAAAATTCAAAAAAAAATTCAAAAAAAAAGAGAGAAAATTCCCAAAAAAAAAAAGAGAAGAAGCTTATTTTGCAGGCATTATATTCCAAAGGTGCTACACTTCGTCTAGCCTTGTTCCGCTTGGATCGGGCGGGTTGTCTACATCCGCAGCAGCACCCCGTCACCGTTCGTCTTCTACATCGGCGTTGAAGGTCTTCCATTGGCCGCCGTCTAGCAGCTCGAGGACGAGCTGCATGTCCGAGAGGGGTGTAGTGTCAGGGGTGTGGGCCTTGGGCCCAAGGCCCAGTCGGGTTATTATTAGGAATTAGAGATTGGTTTCTATTTGAGTTAGAGATTGGTTTCCTTGTATTAGAGATATAGTTAGAGATATGATATTAGTTACTATATCTGTTAGAGATATGATTGGGATTAGATTCCATCTGTTAGGGGGAGCCATCTATATAAGGGGGCTACCGCATGCTATTGTAATCAAGCAGAGAAATATCAAGTCTTCCTCGCCTAAACATCTAGTCTCTCCCTCTCGTTCTACGCCGACGCCATCCGGCCATCTCCTTGGTGGTGTTTACCCTGGTTCATGACATGGATTCAAACCAGCATTTATGTTCCTGTTTTGTATGCGAATTATCATTTATCCTTCGGGCTATAGTCTAGATGCTATGACAACGCATGACGAAGTGGGTTGCTCTAGTATGCGGAAAATAGGCATAACTGCTCTTCAAAAAGGAAGAAAAATGGTATTGCTAATTTTGAGATATTAATTGGGTAACTACTCTTTATCTAGATTGAGATAAAAGGTAATAACATAAATGTTCCTTTTAATTTGCGAATGGAAAGGAGGAATAAGAGAAAAACAGAGGACAATGATATTCTTTGATCCCCTTGAATAACGGTCCAGCCCAATAGACGAAAAAACTTTTTAATTTGAAATTGGATTCATGGGTTATAAATGTCAAACTCAACACAGATTTCTAGTTTTGCTTGACTCATATATCAAACAGAAGGGATTGTACAGTTGGGTGTTTAACAGTGCATTTTGGAAGTCCACCAGCACAAGGGGGGCAGAATAAACATATTGCGACGAATATGAGGGTGGCATGTAAATAAGAAACATGGGATGCAATAAGCAAATAACTAGGGGAGATACATATAATTTTGTGTATCTTGAAATATTAATTTGTTTCCTATTATAATAAGCACTTAACGATTATTTATGATTTTGTCCAGGAATATATGGCCCAAAAGGTGTTACTGTGCCTGATCCCATTCAATCAGCTTGCACGAGGTGGGGTAGTGATCCTCTTTGCTTGGGTTCATACTCTCACATCAGAGTTGGGTCTTCTGGTGCTGACTACGATATTCTTGCTGAGAGTGTCAATGGCCGACTCTTCTTTGCTGGAGAAGCGACAAACCGTGCATACCCAGCGACGATGCATGGAGCCTTATTGAGTGGACTAAGAGAAGCTTCCAGAATTCTCCGGGCATCAGAAAGTAGAGCGAATTCTGATCATAAGAAGTACGCGCTGCAGAAAAGCGTGAGACCTCCCAATGGTGTCCTGGGAGATCTTTTCACGGAGCCAGATCTCGAATTTGGGAGGTTCTCATTCGTGTTCACCTCTATGACACCTGATGATCCACAGGCTGCGGGGTTGGTTAGGATTATGCTTGAGAAACATTTGTTTCTGCATTCCAAGAACCATGATTTAAAGGACGATGATCAAAAGGATCAAGACCCTGCAGCTGAGAAGACAGATCACGAAGCGTTCCATTTGTACGCTGTCATCTCTCGAGAGCAGGCGAAGCAGCTACAACTGGCAGGCGACGACGATAGAACTAGGTTAGCATTGTTGTGCAAAGATCTTAGTGTAAAACTAATGGGTTACGACTGTACATCCGATGTAGGTAGTTCCCTAATTTTTAGCATCCTGAGCGCTCGGAAAGCCAGCAAAAGGCTGCAGCGCCCGAAGAACCTCAAAATCTCACATTGATATGTACTCCTATCCCCCCCCCCCCCCCCCCCCCCCTCTATGTAGAATTGGTAGGTTGAAACGTCTGGCTGGTAGATGTAAAATCCGCCGTGCTGTGCTCTCACTTGTAACATGCCACTCATGTGAGTAGATTAGAACTTGGGTGCTGTCCCATTTAGCCTTGCTGTTTGCCTTCGAAAATTTCTCGGAGTGATCTGATTATCATCAAGAATAACATAGTAACTCTTTGACTTTTTTTAAGATTAAATAACCTTCAGCCTGAATGTATGTAGCAATTCTCTCCTAATATAGGAAGTAGACCATATCAAAGGCGGGTGATTATGTGGACTATCTGTCTGATGCTATGTCTTATAAAGCCAGTTAATATCTATACGAGTTTAAATAGGCTCCGATACTAATTGTAGGAACAAAGAGGATAAAACTCCCTCTAAACACAAGCTGAAAATAAAAAAAAATAACTGAGAGCACTTGTGAAAGGATACGATTTGCAACTAAAAGCATCGTCAAACTCTCCTTACATGGGATGAGGCTAGAAGCATCTAGAAGAGAAGAGAATAGCAAGTAGAGCAAAAGATCACACAAACTCTAGCACTAGTGATTACTTACTCCACATGGTCTCTATAAAAGAAAGTCTCATAACTAAGGAGCGACACATCGTTACATTCTATCGCAGGACTTCCCAAAGATGATCTACCCTAAAATCTGCTAGTAACTAGTGTGTGACAAATAAGCTCAACCTAGATTACAAAAGAAACATACAAGAAGACCACAAGGTAAGAAAAGTGACTATGAAAAGATACATGCTAGAGATGTGCAATTTATCTATTCTACACCAAACACCCCTACAACCAACTAGACCCATGCAAGATGCATTGAAGAACATAAGTACCAAGTAATTTACACGAATAAAGATCAAACAATCATAAGCAATAACAAGGCACATGAGCACGCATAAGCATAGCATGATGATGGATAGGTCGAGAACAATACATGCTAGTAAAGATGTGATGAAGCTTAGGACATTCATAATTTACACTGAGGCATAAAACCATGTAAGCATAAACATAACATTGGGCAAGTCATAGATGACGTATGCTAACATATATATCGAGTAAACATATAAATGCCTAGAGTAAGATATTAACAAGAGCATGATAATAGACATGTCAATAACAACGCATGTCAAGTCTCATACATCTATAGAAATCACGATCAATAATCTAGCATATGCACACATAAGCATAAATACATGGAGCATGTCAAATGATATATCATGAATAAACTGTGCCACCCAAATATGATAAAGCCTAAGATATCTATAGTCCATAATAAAGCATAAGGACAAACAATCATATAACATGATATATGACAAATCAAGAATAATACATACTAGTGATGATATAACAAGTTTATGTATCCACCATCAATATAGTACAACACCATATAGGTCAAAAACATGACATAAAATAAATCATGAAAATGCATGATACAAGGATAAGAAGTAAGCATATGGATACATAGAGCAATCTACTAACAAAAGCATGATAAAAGATGTTTAAAGAATAATACATGCTTAAAGGAATAAATCAAAACTCATATATCTACAAATCATGAATAATAAGCCAAAACATAGGTATACAAGTAGCATACTCCCAAATGCACGACAATGAGCATAACAAAAGTACTATCTGCTAATATGATACAAGTGAGCACATATGTAAACATAACATGCCAAAAGTAGATCATCATGTATGTACAGGAATGAAGATATAAGATAACTCACAAACTAGATAAATATGCTATTAATGAAAGTGCATGCCTCTTGAAAGCCATCAAAAGGAGTGGAGAACTATCTAGTTTCCCGATCACATGATGAAACAAAAGACTGGAACCCATCAAGTACTTGTTCTCCATCCCGCACCTTCGGTACCTACACATGAGAAGAATAAGATGTCCAAATCCTAGATCTCGAAGGGTTAGTAACAAAATACTTAGAAACTCAAAATTTAGGCACAACCAATAAAGCATTTGAATCATTATGTGAGTTAGCACAATGTAAATGATGGTTCATGCAAGAAGATCCAACAACATCCTTAGAGGCACATCGCGAATGGACAACTCGATGAGGAAAATGAGAGCTATATCGAGAAAAGCGGCGATAGCCTTGCTTGGTATCACCATGATAAGAACCAACTGAAGCATCAAAAGAATTCAAAAATCCTCATTGTGGGTGCACACTTCGATGGGAAAAACAAGGTCCACCTATTGGGAGACAGTGGAAATAATGCCTCAGGGCAGCTCATGGACCAAAACCAAAGCTGTGAAAACCGAGTCCACGATGTTGTCCAACACCACCAGAAAAGGGACCAAAGGGTCCATCAACAAAGCGAGTCCTTGTGCTACTTTTTAGTGTTCATGTCATAAGAAAGACTATAGACATTTGGGGGCTTAGAAGCATGGGCTCGACTCATGTGCTTAGCACATCGAAAGCAGAAATCCACAATATGCCCATCATTCACATAATAAGAAAGAGTTTAAAGATATACTACAAGACACGGTCTGAGAGGACAAAACACTATTGATGCTCACAGGAGAAGTCCCTTGGGACACACTTGAAGAGTCACCATCTCTACTCGCCCTCGTGTTGGCACTAGGCTCACGCATGCCGTGAGACAGACAATGTGTATTGCCAAATGCCCGACCATGCACTCTACGTTCGTGTTTGATATGGCAGAAGCAAAATTCAACAATGTGTTTATCTTTCTTGAAAAAGGTGCAATGATACTTCTTTTTAGAAGAAATAGTACCATTTGAGGGAGAAGCATCCTTATGTTTAGAAATCCTATGGACACACCGAAAGAACCAACAAGAGTTGTACTAGCCAAGGAAGGCTCATGCAAGAAAATGACACAAATGCGAATATCAAATGACTCATGCTCAACACAAGAAGAATCCAACTCCAATTGCAAAGGAGGTAGAGAAATATTTAAATCATCAATCTCAGAGTGGAGACCTCTAGCATGTTACTCTCTAATGCTCTCACAATCTTAGAACGATGTGGTACTGCACGTGCCTTGAAGGCATAGCTGCCGCCAAGCCCCCTACCGTGAAAATGATAAGAACATTGGATAGAGTGTGGAAAAAGATACCGTCTTTTGTTTCTATTGTCTCGTGATTCAAATTAGCTTAATTCTGGTATATTTTATATGATCTAAATTTTTATTGTCATTTATAATTTTCTATTATATCATTAATTTTGGTATGTTTTATACATAGGTGACTTATCACTACTCCGCACTCATGGTGTTTTCTATTATCGAGGTACCTACTTTCTATTTCTCTATTTTCATTGTTTGTCTCCATCCAATTAATAATTTCTATATGAATTTAAAATTTTATAAGAGTAGACTAATTTTGTGTCTACTTAGTTTAGATTTATAAATTGTTCAACCCACCCTCAATTTCATTCCTGGCTTTGCCACTGGTGCAAGAACATGACCCTGTCTGGCCTCTCCACGTGCACGCGCCAGTAGCTGAGGACGTGCTCCCAGTACGGCCCGAACATGGTCGTGCCGGCGCAGAACTGCTCCACGGCCAACTCCACTGGCAACGGTGGGTCGCCGTTACCTGCCCAGATCCTGTTCACGAAGTGCCACAGGGAGACGAGGGTGTCCTTGGCACCATGGCATAGGCACACGACCTTGTAGCCGAAGGCCACCATGGACAGCGGAAGCGCGAAGTTGGGAACATGCGTGGTGAGGAGGTCAGTCGCGGTGACCGCGCCCTGCAGGTTAGCCTCCGTAGGGACCCGGCCGGTGACGTAGAGCTAGGACTCTGAGGAACGGGACGAGCTCATGCGGGTTGGTGGTGGCTAGGGCGTCTTCGAGACCAGTACCCTCTCCTCAGCGGACGGCGGCGAAGAGGAAGGCCTTGAGCCAGACGGTGCCAGACTTGGGGAAGGTGGCGAGGAGTACGTCGGTGCCACGGGCGTGGAAGTGCTGGTGCGTGGTTAGTGCGCCCACCATGGCTGACATGCTCGTGTACTAGTTGTCCGGGTGGCGGTAGAGATGCACGTGCGAGCCGTCGAGAGCGCTAGGGAGGCCGGCGACATAGTCCTGGAGCTACTCGTATGCGTCACCGCCATCATCACGGTTGCCTCCTTGGTGGGAGTCGCTTGCCATGGGAGAAGAGATTGTTGGTTTCAACCTTAGAAATGCATGCGAGAGGACATTCAAAATTTTGGGGTAATTTTCTTACTGTATTTCTTTACTATTTATAGTACAAGTATAGATCTATCTATGGAATAACTAAATAAGAAAATAAACTGTTTTGATGCGGATTTGCATCTGAACTCTAACATCTAACTTATCGTGCAAGACATAGACACTACATAACCTTTGGCAAGTCTTGATTATTTCCTAACAAATTATCGCCTAATCTAGGCTTGGTTGCACTAGATCTCTCACGCCTAGCAGATCACGCATCTTTTTGAACTTGACTCAAGAAAGTGTCTTTGTGAGGATAGTGAGGAAGCATAGGCAGCAATATCACTCAATAAAGTGTCTATCAAAGTTGCTCGTGATGTGATCAGTTGCACCCGTATCACTATACCAGTTAGAATTAATCTGGTAGGATAGCGAGGAAGCATAGGCAGCAACATGGTGATTCTCATTAGTTGGTATGACTGATCAAAACGATGGTAGCACTTCAGTACCACATGACCTGGCTTTCCACAAACTTGACAGAACGGGCAATTAGTCTTGCACAACATGGAAGCGTTACTGTTAGCATGACCTTCGTGCATCTGGTAATTTTGGAAAGAATTCTACTGGTTCCTTCCATGTCCACGACCACGTCCTCGTGATCCTTGCCCTAGATGTCCCCCTCGGTTGTTATTGTTATTGCGCGTTGAGAAGTTTGCATTGTGCTCCTCTAGCTAGTTCATTGCGCTGCTCCAACCTCAACTCATGGTTGAGAAGATAGGCATAAGACATCATTGAGAGAGATCGGGTCTGACTGAGTGGTGATTGAGGATACCACCGGGTCATATTCCGAGTCAAGTCCCGCCAGTACATTGGAGATGATCTCTTCATCTCGAAGAGGCTGACCTACTGCTGCTAAGGTATATATCAGCCAAATTCTTCATCTTGTTGAAGAATTCATGGATCGAGGAGTCCTTCTTCTTCGTGGTTGCCATCTGAACTTTGATTTGCATGGTACGAGCTCTAGATTTGGATGAGTATGCCCTTTCCAAAGCCACCCAAACCTTTGCTGATGTCTCCATGAACAGAACTTGACCAAGCACACCTTCTGATAGAAAGAAAGAAGAGTGCTCAAGATCAACTGATGAGGTCGGCGAGCCATCGGCGGCGGCGCAAGAGCCACAGGACAGGTCCTGCGACGAGGATGGGGTGAGTGAGAAGGGTTGATCGAGCTTCTAACGAACACGCGTGGATTCACCATGAAGGCATGAATCCAATTTTCAAATGTGGAATGTATTAGTGGATCCAGTACTAGTTTTGAGTATACTTGTACTGCACATGTAATTGTACTACTTAAATGTCCAGCTAAACGGTCATCAAATACTAATCACGTGACCTGTAAGTAATTTCTGGCCTTTCTAGCTAAGCTTAGCTGTTGCGTGCGTCGGTTTCGACTTTGAGCATGCACAAACCCATCCATGCATCAGCAAGAAACGCGCAAACGGCTGCACAATATACGTACACACCATTCTGGCCACGAACACTTCAAATCAATCCCCCACACAAATCTCAAATCAAGAACAGCATGGTCAAAACAATCCAGTTTTTCATCGCCGTTCTCTCGCTCGTCGCCGGTACGAGCGGCGGTGGCGGCGGCCGGTGCCCTCGCGTCCCGTCCATGACCGCGGAGCAAGCGTGCGAGGCGGTCTGTGGCACGCGCCGCATGCACAGGCTCTGCCTCCGCACGCTTCTGCCGCGTGACGACCGACTGCTGCGCGGCAAAAGCGCGGCGGCCGTCACCTACCACGCCGGCGTGGCCGCGCGCAGCGCCCTGGACTCCTACGCCGCCACCGCGGCCGCCAAGCGGGCGATGCTGTACGGCGGCGCGGTCCCGAACGACGAGAAGGTCGCGTACGACGGCTGCATGCGGGGCTACGACGTCGCCCGCCGGTCCATGAGCCGCGTCGCCGACGACCTTGCGAGCTGCGACAAGGCCGCGAACCTGACGCAGGACTACATGGGCAGCCTCGGCGGCATGGACGCGTGCCGGAAGAGTCTGCTCGGCTACCCGGCGTCGCCGCTGTACGGCATGAACCTCGCCGACCGGAACAAGACTCTGCTCGCCGCCTTGCTGTGCAGCCTGGTGCCGAGGCCGCCGGAAGAGCGTCGTGGTGCGCATGGCTAGATGGCGTGCGTTAATTGCTTTGTTCCGTCTTAATTAATAGCTTGGTTTAACCAAGTGCCAGTAACAATAAAAATGTGATGTCTGTTTGCTTGGTGACCACACACCCTCACAGGTCACAACTCAGTGACTCATACTATTTATCTCTAAAAAAAACTTAAATTCTTTTTGGGTTATAATTTATAATTATTTCTCTACTATTATTTTGAAATAATTTATCAAAATAGTTTTTTTAAAACATCTTATCAATTTATTGATATTTAATTTAGTTTATAAAATATTTATGCTAGAACTAAAAACTGTTAACGGACAGCCCAAAAATCTTATCCTTACACTGTAGATGCGCGACACACAAGACGCCCAACCGAGTCCACACAATCTCTTCGAAAAAAAGAGAGTATACACACAGCTTCTTTCTAGAGAGAGAAAAGCATACACTCTACTCTAGCAGTCAGGGTACACGTGTGGATTCTATAAAATTGGGCCACGTTATGACAAGTTTTGCTCTATGGGTTTTTCAATATATAGCTAGGCTGGCCCTATACATCAAGACTGGTTGGGCTTGGCTTGATGGGCTAGGTCAAATCTTATTCATGCATCATCCAATTTCTTCGGTATGGAGCTACTCATTTCGATTTTTTATGGTTTGTGGTTGATTTTTTACTATTTGGTATTGTAGCCGATTTATTTTACATTGTAGTTACGAGGATATAATTTGCGCTATTAAATAACAGGCATATGTGGTCTCAACACAGATCTGTCTTCATTGCCCTGCAGAAAGAGGCGGTTGTAAACGACTAGACACGGTTGTACCTATCCGATTCCCGGGTCTTGTTGTTATTCTGCCGCATCCGGTGCAGGTCGTCCTCTTTTCCATGGCAGTTGTATGTGCCCTAGAAGTTGGTTAATAGAAGATTGTAGAGGTGTTGCCACGAGTAGATTGACTCGAATGGTTGGCTGAGCAACCATGATCAAGCAGACCCCTTGAGTATCGTTGGAAGATAGTTTGCCATAACATGCTCGTCTCCTCCTGCTGCCCGAACCACGGTTATGTACATTTGAAGGAACTCAATGGGATTTTGGGACCCATCGAATATCTCCATGTTTACCAGTGAAACCGTGGTGGCCAGCGCACTACTCGGAGTTTGGGAATGAACGCCCAACATTCAGTAATGAGTTGATGCCTCCTATAGTAGGCCTCGTTCATATGAGGGTAGTACTCCTCATACTCCATCTGCTGCTATAGATTTCTTGCTTGAAGTGTTGATCGGTCACCTCCTTGGTAGATCCGTCAATCCGAAGTCGCTCGAGGAACTCTCCTTCGGCTAAAATTGTGGTTAGGAGACCGTCGCGACCTATGATCATGACGAACCCCATAAGGTGAGCTCTGTAAACGACTAGATGCAATTGTACCTATCCGATTCCTAGAGTTATGCCAGCAAGGTTGCTCGAATCTGGCTATGACGTCGCAGAGCCTTCACACTCCCCTCAGCGAAATGGTCGTAGCTTGGCGCCCAAGCAAGCTCTTGGGTCAGATTCTCAAGCAAGTCATTGATGCGTTGAATCTCTTGAGCCTCTTCAGACTGGTACTGGATATGCCCAGGCAAAGACCTCTGGGCAGCTAGTCGTCTTTTTTGGGTGGTCTTAGGATCCTCAATCTCTCAGGCTGGTTGTGACTGCCTTAATGGAGAGCAATTATTTATAGGATTTATCTCACGCTCATCAGAGAACTAACCTGGTTTATCACTAGAGGTCTCCTCACCATACTCATGAGGAGTAGCAGTGTGTGATTAGCGGGGAGGATCCTCAGGTCTTCTTCTGAGAGAGTGATCAGAATCTGCGGGAGGGCAAAGATCTCTTATCTAGAATCTCCACTTCTGACGAAGGACCCCTCGCTTGAAGAATGTTCCAGCAAGAGCACATCGTGGCCTAGAGTAAACCCCGCCAGGTAGGGGAATTCTGGGTTATAACCATCTCCGGTGGGATTTGTACCCTACAAAAGTACAGATGAACTCACAGGGAACCCATCCATTCCCTTTGCATATTCCACCGGAGAGTTACAACCACCAGTTGGTGATGGATTCCCGGAATGACAGATTCTAGGGCTCGCTAAAACCGCTTGGACGGTCGCCAGGGGACTCGAACACTTGGGGACAGGTCTATTGTCGTGTTGCGAGTTATGTTCATGATTGGATTAATTCTTGCCCTTTGGAGCAACTAGTTCCTCCATTAGGCGTACTACTGTGGGGGATATGGATCTCTCCTCAACCTTTTCCGTGGTGCGGTCTCCGAGATCCCTGGATGGATCTCCAGGAACAGCCTCACCGTTAGAAGCGAGCATTGTTTGCTCGTAGTCATAGCAAGCATCCATATCAAGATCTACGTAGTCATCCAGGTTGAACCATTTCTCCTCATTCCATTCCCTTGCCATGAGGACATCAGAAGGAAGAGAAGTTGATGACAAGAAAATTTCCGGAGTCTTGGAAGAACTTCCCTAAGGACGGCACTAGCTGTCGATATTTTAATATCGATCTTACGTATAATTTGTTTAGATTCGGAGAAACTCCAGAAGACTTGGACTATGAACATGCAGAGTAGAGACACAGGAATTTTTATACAGATTTGGGTCTTCTCCTGGGAGAATAATAACCATACGTCATGTGCAGCTATTACTCAAAGAAATTGATTACAACTAAGGGAGTAATGCGCAAATGCCTAACATTTATCTCCTAATCTGATGTCATTCCATCCCTTTCTCTCTGGTGTTAATCTTTATATAATTGACGAAGTGACGGAAGTTGTCCTGTACCAAAAGACGTCTCAGCGCTTCAGGAGATAATTGTTAGACGTAAGTTATTATCAGAGAAACGTGGTAGGCCGTTTGTCGTGTGGTGGTTGTTGTTAGAGAGAGATCATGTGCGGTTATTAGGAATAAAGCACGTTCTAACCACCTTATCAGACAGACCTACTATGTAGTAGGTTGTCGTAGACAAGCCAGTCCGAGATATATTAGTCGTAAGAAGGCCTACGACCATAAGGTGATCATAAGACAACTTACAACTACGTGGTTGTAGAAAAACTTATGACTTTGAAAGGTGGTAGAAGGATTTACACTATATGGTTGTAGAAAGACTTGCGGCTATGTGGTCGTAGAAAGACTTACGACTAAGCAGTGGTCGTAGAAAGGCTTACGACTATCCTGTGAAATCTCTCTTATCGATAAGAGGTATACTCAAAGACTATAATGACGTAATAATTTAGAGGATTATTATATTGTAACGCCTTAGTGAAAGCATCTAGGCCCCTAAAATTATTTGTTTTGGTAATTAATGACGTTATTTGATTATGGGACTAATATGTGTTGAGTGTTTGTAAAGATTAGTCTCAAAGACAGAGAGAAGAGGCACATAAAAAGAATTCACATGATTCAAAGAGATCCAAGACGGTGAGGTAAATAGTTTAGGGTTTTTATCTTTCACCGGTCTTAGGAGAAAGGCGGAAGACCGGATTATTGGGTAGATGTCGTACTATTAAGAGGGATCATAGCTACGTGCTTGATCATATGCAAATATGCCCCATGGATCAATTTAGGATCATGCATACACTTGGAATTAAAATTGAATTAAAATTTGTGCACTCCCAGAAATTTCGGTAGTACCGGCGTGTAATTCGCGGAACTACCGCAAGGTCGGATGTTCCGGGCCCCGCGCGGAACCTTTTTTCCAGAGAGCGCCCGGAACTCGACTTAGCCGCTGGAAAATCGAAAGTACCGCAGGTTGAACAGCGGAACTACCGCATGGGCGGAAGTTCCGGTTTACCGAGCGGAACTTTATTTCCAGAGAGCGCCCGGAGTTGGACTTAGTCTCCTGAAAATCGGAAGTACCGCGGGTTGAACTGCGGAACTACCGCATGGGCGGAAGTTCCGGCCTACCGAGCGGAACTTTATTTCCAGAGAGCAACCTCGTTTCACACTTCACCTCTTTGAGATCGGAAGTACCGGGGACAAGTCGGAAGTTCCGGGAATCCGGAAGTACCGCATTTACAACGGCAGAAGTACCGCATTTAATGTCCAACGGATACTTCTGATCCACTGACATAGCCGTTCTGACCCACCTGCAGAAATCCGGAAGTACCGCACATTGCACTGCGGTAGTTCCGATTTCCCTGATTTTTCAGGATTGTTTATTGCAACGGCTAATTGAGGTTGGTGGGGGTATAAATTCGACCCCACCAGCACAAGGATATGTTGTTGAACCCTCATTGATCATTCTTGAGCATAGAGCAACCTCTCACACCTCACTTTCACATATTTGCATTCAACTGAGGTAGTTGAGTGAATTCAAGTGCATTGCATCCGTAGATTGATCCATTTGGAACTTGAGCGCGATCAAGCCCTGCGACGATCCATTCTCTTGGAGTTTGCCGACTCCTAGACGGCTTGGCGGGAAATTCGGTGATCTTCTCAAGAAGATTGTGAGAAGACCCGAGACGGTAGTGAAGGCTTGGAGCTCGCCTACCCGGAGCGGGAAAGGGCTACCGATAGTGATCGAGGTGCTTAGGCTCAATTCGTGGAGCCGGTCCGATTCGTTCGGGCTTACCTCAACGTGGACTAGGGGAGACCGGCAAGTCTCCGATCACCACGGTAAAAAGTAATCGTGTTCATTGTGGTTTGCTCTCTTGTGCATCATTCTCTTCAAGAAATTTACTTCAATAGAATCATTTGATTGCTCGTGTAATTAGAGTAGCATACCTTGTTCTAGCTAGAAGTATATTTACTCTTAGAATAATTCTCCTTGTGATAGTGATCTCTTGAGCCATATCATCTTGATTAGTTGTAGCCTTGCTAATTTGCTTTAGACAATTTGTTAAATTGTAATTGTTAGCTTAAATTAGAAGAAAAATTTTAAACTGCCTATTCACCCCCCCTCTAGTCGGCCTCCTCGATCTTACACCTAGGGTCCAAATCGGCTCAGACCTAACCACATTCTGGATAGGCCACACACACGTAGCAACCCGCTTACGCTTTCGTCCTCGCTTCACGCAAAACGGTTAACCGGGGGTGCTACCTTTGAAACTCCTAGGCTTATATGTAAGTGCTTCTCAAGGTAAGCTAGCAAGGTGGGACTAACCCAGAAATTCATGTGCACACACACATGGGTCGGGGTGTCACATACACCCCCTCAAAGGGCCCGACGTCCTCGTCAGACCAACATACCCACACCGGGACAAATGATAAGAATCTCTCCTCTTGGCACATGTCCGTACGTTCAGTGCCAGCACATATGACATGCCGTGTGTCCACTCCGGGCCCACACGCGCCATATGCCCGCGCCCCTGACCCGCACGTGCCCATGTAACCGCGAGAGTCAGCTCTGATACCATTTGTAACGCCCTAGGGTCCAAATCGGCTCAAACCTAACCACATTCTGGATAGGCCACGCACACGTAGCAAGATGCTTGCGCTTTCGTCCTCGCTTCGCGCAAAACGGTTAATCGGGGGTGCTACCTTTGGAACTCCTAGGTTTATATGTAAGTGCTTCTCAAGGTAAGCTAGCAAGGTGGGACTAACCCAGAAATTCATGTGCACACACACATGGGTCGGGGTGTCACATATATCTTCGTCAAACCTGTTCATGGGCAACCAGGCCTAGCCCAATTTTTTGGAGCTCAGGCTTGGTCGAGACCAATGTCGAGCTAGGCTCAGCCCTGAATTTTGGTGTGCGGGCACAGCTCTAAGCACAATAAAAATAATAAAGTAATAGAAACAACAATTTATTTTTAAAAATAAATAAGACATGAACTTTTCATGATTTTTCAACCTTCAGGCAGGGTTCGGGCTTGGCTTTTCATGGCTAGATCGGATAGGCTCGAATACAAATCAAATAACATAATGAATACGAATTTGAACTGAATATTAACTCATTGCGGTTGCATCCGGATATCCTTGTAATTTATGTGATGCGAAAATATTAATGATATGTTATCATCACACAGTCGCACTTAATCATTTTAAATTATTTATTTCACCAAAAGGAATAGGAATTCACATTAAACTTAAAATGTCCAACTAACGAGGCACATTGCAATAAAACATATCTATTACTTGATCGATTTCGAATACAAATACGAATAGTTCGGATAAAAATAATATTAAAGTTCATACCATAACTGCATCTATATTTTTTATGTGAATATGAGTATGAATACGAGAGAAATTGTTAACTAGATGAAAAATCTAAACTGTATTTGTAACCTATCGAATACGGCAGTTGAATAATAAAGATAATTCGTATCAATTTTATATCCTTTATACAGTAGTTTTACTACCGTGCCAGCAGGTTGCTGCCTCATGCCTTTGGCGTCCTCTCTGCTGAAGCAGAGGCTATGTACGCGGGAAGGATTTTTGCGAGCGCTACCGTGTAGGCGTCGAATCAGACTCGGCTCAGGTGAACGAGGCGTTTGAGGAGAGGACCCGGTGCCCTGCTGAAATGGGCCGTGCCGGATCGCGCGTGGTTCGCGTGCACGGGGAGGAGCAGCCGAGCGAGCGCACGACACGGGCAGAAAATGACCCGACCGACGGGATGGGACGGTGTATAACTTTTAAATTTTTTATAGTAAAAAATACTAAGAAATAGAAACTGCTGTGCGTTCGAACTGCTGGATTTGTTGCTTAGAAATGACTCACCGACGAGTTCATGCCACCATGTAACGCAAGTATATATTTATGCGTAGGAGGAGCCGCTGGATCGGTTGCTCAGAAAATGGCGCACCGACGAGTTCATGCCGCCATGTGACGAACGTACGTGCGCGCGGCTGGTGGCGGCGGGCCCCAGGGTGGTCGTTATTCACGTTCCCGCGTGTCCGGAGAACGTGGCGGGCGGCATGGCGTTCCAAGCGGGTTCTCATTCGCCGCCTAACATTCGTTCGTCCTTCCTTCCTCTCTGTCCAAGCCTACCAGTAGCATCGTTCAGCGACTCCTAATTTCTTCCTTGCTGCGGACGTCGAAGACGATGGTAGCCGTCCTCCTCTCTCTCCCTGCGTCGCTGCCAAGACACGGTGACACTGGCGCGCGCCCTCAGGGTCAGGGGCCATACCTCCTTGACAAAAAAAAAAAGAATCTAGACCATGTGACCGTCTGAATTACCAGTGTACTGTAGCTTGATTAATGTACAGTGTTTTCGGTACAATCGTCGCTCGTCAGGCTTAAAGACGGTATATAGATAAATGAAGCAATTTCTTCCCGTCGATCTGCTACAGAGGAAAAGCCTGCTAATGATCGGTTAATCGACGGCTAAAAAAGCTCACGGCATATTTCATACTACTTCCTTCATTTAGATCCGTTTCAAACCCAGGAAGTTCGCAAGGCTTTTGCAGAAATTTCACGAGAAACACTTTGGTTCTCATAGAAAGCGGGGAGAAAAATCCTCTGGTGGCCCTGGATTCCGAGGAAAGTAACCAAAATTCTGATCTGATGGAAACACGATGCTCGTACTAGCCCTGAAAAATGTTTCAGATTCTGGACAAAATAACGCTAGCCGCCCCGATAGAAAAAGGTGGAGAGAGGGCACCAAACACATGACATGATCTGCCACGGGAACAAAGAAATGCAGCAGCAGTAGACGTTTGGCGAGGAGGTCTCGGCTGCTTTACCATGCCGACCACGTGTTCCATCTCGAAGCCGCGCTGTCCGTTCGGCCTTCGGGAAGAACAAACCAGACATCCAACGAATCACCCTCCCGGGCCCACTCATCAGTCACCTCGCCTTTTCTTTTTCGGTTTTTAAAAACTATGATAACTTACTTATAAACAAAATGTTTTTTCAAAGTAGAACCTACAAAGTAATTGTATTACACACTATAACGAGTTTTGACGTGGATTTATATTAATTCACACACTTTCTTATAAATAATCTAAAAAATATAAATCACAGCCAAATAAACCGAATTAAAGAAACCAGACCAACCAACACGGCGCCAACCCGAAAAGGTTGGACTTGGAATCGCAAGCTCGTTAATAACAGTCGAGTCTTCCTTCGTTTCCACGGGCCATTTCTTCTCTTCCTCATCTTCTTCTTCTTCGCCTAGCGACATTCCAAGATCGCCGGAGCAAGTAGAGAGCACTGAGGAGAGAAGGGAAGAAGAGCAAGAAAAAGAAGAGAGAGAGAGCAGAGCAGAGCTGAGCAGAGATGAGGTGGACGGCGTTCATGTGGGAGGGCGCGTCGCGGGCCTTCAACCACCGCCCCACCTTCTCCAACCTCGTCCTCGTCCTCGCCGCAAGGTCCGTCTCTTGTTCCGCCCCTTGCTTCTTACCACACGCATCGATCCATCGCGTTGGCCGGGGCGGAGATTCCCATCTGGGATCTTGTTTACCCGCGGAGTACTGGTAGTTCGTTAGCTTAATTTTTGCACTCAATTTCGCCGTCTTCTTCCTCCTGGGTCTCATTTTGCGGCTTTCCTGTACTCTTTCTGCTCTATGTTGTTTTCCATGGAGCAGTGCTCGACTCTCGAGCTGGATTGCTCCGTTAAAAGTTGGAGGATTTACATGCGCCTGCTGTGCCCAGCTTTTCTTGGTCCCCAGAAAATAAAAAACAAAGGGGAAAAAAAAAGAAAAGCCTACACCTTTCCTCGTTTCGATCCGTGGATCGTGGGGGGTCAAAATTCACCCGTCATTTCGATTTTATCATCTTCTGAACCTCTGAAATTACCATGTCAGCTCGAGATCGACTCGGTGTCATCTTGTCGATCAGTGCAGGATTCAGAGCTCACCTAGCCAGCTAGCACGACGACTTTACATGTGGGGGCGTTTCTTTTACCGGCCTTTTGGATGTTAGAAAAAAGGAGGGAAAAGAAAAGAGTTCCTTCTTCTTTCTACCTGTTTCGATCGGGTCTACGTTTCCCACCTAAATTTCCGAATCTGAGGATATTCCGCCGTGGTCCATGAGACCAACAGGAAAAGTCGTCCTTGGCTTCTCCATTCCTGTCGTACCACGTTTCAATATTTTTGTATTTCAAAATTGTGCTTAATACTTTCAGCTTCTAATAAATGAAAGATTTAAGAACGATATCGTGAATACATGATGGTTAGGTGAGTCGGTGCCATGTGCTAATTGGCATTACATAGGTGGGAGTGGTCTTGCAGTGCTGGGCAAATGCTGGACTTGGAGTACCATTTTCCTCCGAAGTCGAATTTCCCTTCCTGGCTAATAATTTAACAGCAGCGTGCTATTTATTTATTTATCTATTCAATGTCTTGAGTAAAAAAATATCTCTATGTAATATGACTATTTGATAGTATGAAAGAACAAAATTAGAGAGCAGCCCTTGGTTGACTGGTCTTTTGCAGTGATATGGTCCAATGCCATAGCAAAATACTGATATTGGTGCAAGCTGTAGAACAAGAATTTTTCATGTTATTTGAGGTGTAAATGTTGAAGCTGACACTGTTACATGATTGGGTTAAATAATTAACTCACTGCTTTCATCTGGTTGTCTTCATCTTTATCTTTTTTTTATTGTTTTGGTTCAGTGGCATCAAAGCTGACAAAGCATAACTCAACATTTTTGTCAATGTCTGCTCCAAGTTACTCAATTTCTTGAACACATAGATAGGTTATTTAAGATGATTGAATAATTATATGAACTCCTAAATGTTTTGCATTCTTAGTCCCATTATCTTATTTTTCAAACCTGTTGATTGTTGATTGCCAAATCTGCAGTAGCGGAGGCCTCGTTGCATACGCAGACTCCAAATCAGAGGATGTTGTTGACAAGGCCCAAGGACCTCCGAAGAAGAAAGTTGTGGTTCTTGGGACTGGTTGGGGTGGCACCACGTTCCTGAGGAATCTTGATAGCAGACTGTATGATGTCCAGGTCATTTCACCTCGGAATTACTTTGCATTCACACCCTTGCTCCCAAGTGTCACCTGTGGAACCGTTGAGCCAAGGAGCGTTGTTGAGCCAATCCGTAGGATTTTGGAGAAGGTATGATGGCTTCCAGAAATTTTGGAGATACTGTTGAGCAATTCGTAGGTTTTTGATTTTTTTTGCAACCTTTTGAACACCATGCACTTCAAACACTAGAATGGTTTGTCTTCGCAATAGGCTAAGGCTAACAAATTTCCTGACCTTGCGCATCTTGCTCAGGAACCAACCTGAGTCCCATACATGCACTTTGTTCTCTAGAAGTTCACTTGTTAGGGAATAGTCGTACTTCATACTTGACACTACATGCATTCATATGCCCATAGCTCAGTTAGATGGTTAATTCTGTGCCAAATGAACTAAAATTCATGCTGTTGTTTGTTATGTTCTGACAGAAAGGTGGAGAAATCAAATTCTGGGAAGCAGAGTGCTTCAAGATTGATTCAGCAAACAAGAAGATCCATTGCCGCTCAAATATCGGGACAAATCTTGATGGAAATGGAGAGTTCCTAGTTGACTACGACTATCTTGTGATAGCAGTTGGAGCTAGGTCTAACACATTTAACACTCCTGGTGTGGTGGAGAATTGCCACTTTTTGAAAGTAAGCCTTGATATGATTTTCATGAACTGAATCCGTCATCCAATATTAGGTCTGCAGCTATAGTATTTATAGACACATCTGAAAGGGAATGAACCTCATCTAAACTGTTTCGTATGTAAAGATAAATAGTTTTATGTTTTGCTTGTTATAAAAACTTACTACATTTTCATTGTTTCTGCACTTCAACCCATACTACTATGTTCATGTTGTCATATTATAATCACAGGAAGTGGAGGATGCCCAAAAGATCCGAAGGAGTGTGATGGACTGCTTTGAGAGGGCAAGCCTCCCATACCTGAATGACGAAGAGAGGAAGAAGAATCTTCACTTTGTTGTTGTGGGTGGTGGACCTACAGGCGTGGAATTTGCAGCAGAGTTGCACGATTTTGTTACTGAAGATCTATCCAAGCTTTATCCTTCTATTCAGCACCTTGTCAAGATATCATTGATCGAAGCAGCAGATCACATACTGACTATGTAAGGGCAGATTGGTTCTCTCTTACATTTGATGCTTTATGACTTAGTAACTACTATTGCTTTACAAGAGGTTGCCTCCTTTTTGCCCTCTGTTTACCATGATTAACTATTGCCCAACAATGTGGCAACACAACGTTACATCATATATGTAAGTATGTAACATTACTTCCTAGACTAATGATTGTTTATGTGTTCTAAAGGTTCGACAAGAGAATAACTAACTTTGCTGAGCAGAAGTTTGGAAGGGATGGCATTGATGTGAAAACTGGATATAAAGTTGTGAAGGTTTCTAAGGATGCAATTACCATGCAAAATCCAGCTACTGGGGATATCGCAGTTCCTTATGGAATGGCTGTCTGGTCCACTGGCATTGGAACACGTCCCTTCATTGTGGAGTTCATGAAACAAATTGGCCAGGTAGATTGAAACTTGGTGTTGATTATGTATTCTTCTGTCAGTTCAGTTAGCCAATGAATCCTCTCTCTATATATACAGGCCAATCGGCGTGTCCTAGCTACTGATGAATGGCTAAGGGTGCGTGAATGTGATGGTGTCTATGCAATAGGTGACAGTGCTACCATAAATCAGCGGAGAGTAATGGTACGCAATTGAAATTTATTACTTGTTTGTTTAGTTGCTGTGCCTAAAAAAATTCTGCCTAACAAAAGAAGGCACTTTTATCTCTTTTCTTCTATGCTTAACATTCTCATCTAGTTTCCTCACACACCCCTATGTTCAATTTGACTACTAATATTCTTAAGATTCTGTTCAGTGATTCGTAAGCAGTAGATGGCTCAACGGGAGTTCACATGAATGATACTAGCTCGTTTGATATGTATTATTAGATACAGTTGGTAGGACACTTGAATTGTTAGATTAGCTCTTTAGTTTAGAGTTAGCCAGTTTTATGATATCCTTCTTTGGAGTGATACAAGCTGTAGGTCAATGCATCAAAGAGATTTTGTTAATCTGCTATGCACATTTAGGAATTTATGTTCTTGACGTGTAATGCTTGCAGGAAGACATCTCAGAAATATTCAGAGTTACCGATAAAGATAACTCTGGAACCTTGACTGTGAAAGAAATTCAAGACGTCCTGGATGATATCTATGTGAGATATCCGCAAGTGCAGCTTTACATGAAGAGCAGGCAAATGAATGGAATTGCTGATTTAGTAAGAACTGCCAAAGGTGATGCTGAAAAGGAATCTGTAGAGCTGAACATTGAAGAGTTTAAGAAGGCTCTTTCACTTGTGGATTCGCAAGTCAAAAATCTGCCTGCAACAGCTCAGGTTGTCTTCTATTCTTTTTTGGAAGTTTGACCGGTTTAAAAGTTCCAAAGTAACAATTACAGTGAAAATGCGCTGTTTTTAAGTGTTAACTAGTTTGTTTATTCTGTCAGGTTGCTTCACAGCAAGGACAATATCTTGCTAGGTGTTTTAATAAGATGGACGATGCTGAAGAAAATCCTGAAGGTCCAATCCGCATTAGGGGAGAAGGACGTCATCGCTTCCGCCCCTTTAGGTGCCTATGTTTCATCATTCATCCGCTTATTTGCTTTCCTAGTTCCTTTTCTTGATCTTCATTGTAATCAGAATGCATTGTAGCATGTGTTGATGAAGCAGCTACCAGTTACTAATTTACACCATATGAGATATTAGTTGAATCTGATCTAACATTATCTGTAAAGTAGTTGAAAAGCAATTCATAATTTCATATTAGGACTACCCTGCTAGACGTGTCATTGTACAGTAAGTTCCCCAAAGCTATATTAATTACAGAATCATTTAGAGGGCATGTTAAACTGTTCATATATGCGTAATTCTTGGAAGTGTGTTTTTTCTGGCGTCTGATACTATTACTTTGCTGATTCCTCAGGTACAGGCATTTAGGCCAATTTGCCCCACTGGGAGGGGAGCAAACTGCTGCACAGCTCCCCGGAGATTGGATCTCCATTGGCCACAGCACACAGTGGCTCTGGTACTCGGTGTACGCAACGTAAGTGTTTGTTTCCTTTTTCATGGTGACAAATTTGATTGTTTTGTCACTCTTGTGCCCCATTTACGGTGCATTTACTGTGGTGTAACACTCCTTTTTTTTCATCTTCTTTGCTCTGAATTCAGCAAACAAATCAGTTGGCGCACCAGGGCGCTGGTGATATCTGACTGGGGCCGTCGCTTTATCTTTGGTAGAGACTCGAGTTGCATATAGTCAAGAAGAAAAGATTTTGCTGTGACATTCTGAAGCTAAGGCCAGCAATAGTGCCTCCCACTTGAGCCTGTTTTTGCAGATACATATATTCTTTTTTGTTAGGGAAAGAATAAAAGTTCCCTTGCACTTGCATAGTGCACCACGGAGAAAATTCTTCTGTACCTTTCTTTTCGAGAGTTATACTTTTGTGCATGAGCAAACTTGCAGATTCTTTTAGTAGTTCCTTTACCACAAAGATAAGCAAAAGGGACCAGTTTGGACCTGATTTTGTTCTGTGAAATTAATCCTGTTTGTGTGAATTCTGTTTTGTAGCTAGTAACTTGAACTTGTTTCAGTGGCTCTGTTATGTTTGGGGTCTGCAAACTTGTTTCAGTGGCTCCGTTATGTTTGGGGTCTGCACTTCGCTAAGTGTTGGTTAGTGGGTGCTTTGTTCACGATAAAGACTAAGAAGACAAACTGCTAGGGAGACTGGGAGAGTCCTATTTTGCAGTTGAAAGTTATTGTGTTTATTATTAAAAAAATCTGTAAGTTTTTTATTTGTTTCAGTCCAAAACATCTTCCTCAAAATGCTGCTTTAGGTGCAGCGGTTTTGGTGGTTTTCAATATTCATTGCCTCATTAAAATGAGTGTCGACATATTGAAACACAAACAACTATTAGTGGGGGCAGACAATTCCAGGCCAAGATGTACAAGTTTGATGGCCATTAAAGAGACGCAATCCACAGTTGGTGAAGATGCAGCACAATAGAGATTTGTGCAACATGTAGAAAAAATCAAGCAGAGATAAACAATGAACTTCTACTTCAGTCACATCCCAGATGAAAAATCAAAGCTGATAATGTCCTTTTGCTGTACTGTTATCCTTGCTGTTTCTTTTTCTTTTGAGGAATCCAGTTTGACGGTAACTAAAAAACGAATAGAAATGTACCTTCTAGCTGAAATTTCAGATCATTCCAGAATGTAGAATAATACATGGAGGGAGCAATCCAGCAAAATACTGGCTTTGAGGCAATCCAACGGATCACCATCCTTCACAAAAAAGGGGTGATATCACATGAAAAAAACATTCCCGAGAATACATATTTGTCTCCATGAAAATGAAAGCATCCTCGAGAAGATAAGAGAAGCTGCAAGTTGCAAACCTTTCAGCTTTAAAAGTCAAGGATGTCTGATTGCATCTATCTGGCTATGAAATGGAAATAAATACTTAACAAATCATCCAATATGAATTCCAAGAAAGCAACAGGTTGTCAAAACCACAAAGGACTAAATAATGTTCCATCATTTATTATTCGCCTCTATGGTTGGTTGGTTAGGTATAAGGTGTATTTGTACCTAATTCTTCCAGCTCAACAGTGTTATATTAGTACAGATCATATGAAGAAAGGAACAAGAACAATTATATCAGCACAGATCACACAGACAAATAAAAGAACAGGAGAACCAGATGCTGAGCCCAGAATGTTTCACCTCCTCAAAGACCTGCCAGTTGACAACTCAAATACTCGATATTACATAAAAATTTCAGGGCTGCACTAAAATGGCACTACATCCTTTTTAAAACTGTACACAGAAGATTCCCTGGATAATTGGCACTGAGATAACTTGATAACATTATTTTAAAAATCTAGCTCCAATATGAGCTGCATAAGCATGTAGATGCAAGAAATAGTGTAACATGATGAGCTTTCATTAAACACCTTGAAGATTGCCTTTTCAGATAACATTACATTTAATATTGATAGGAACAACAGCTAGGGAATGTATCACATTCACACGTCAGTCCACAACACCAAGTACACGATTTAGCACAGAAGATATTATTATCAAGCAGTGCCTGATTATCTACATTTACACCCAGGAAAGAAGTGCAGCATGAAACTCAAATCCTAATTACGTAAAGCCTCATTCTTGTTCCCAGCCGAACCCTCACAAAAGCTCAAAAACCATGAAGAAATGAAGTGAGAACGATGATGTTCGGCACTGATAAAATGATATGTTCAAGCAACCAAATGGTTTATAGAGTTTACGGCACCATGTCTACACCGAATCAACAACCCCTTCAATCTGCTGACGAGCAAGGTATCTCTCTCTTCGTTCCTTCTGAAATAAGAAAAGTGAGAAATAACATGTGGTCACATGAGACAGAGCCTCGTCTCAGAGATTAGTAAAAAGACTAGACTACTGTCATCAAAAACATCAGAGCACTGCTCTTACCCATTCATCAATCACAAGACCTTCACCAACAATACGGGGACCCGTGTCCTCTGGAGGCTTCTTGCGTGCCTCAAGGGCTGCTTCTGCTTCAGCGAGCTGGCGCTTGAGTTTGTCCATTTGCTTCAAAAAAGATATTGCCGAAATGTGTAAGGCTAACTTGCTATTCTTCAGAAGTGCATTATATTACGGGTGAAAGCAGAAGGAAAGAAGAGGCTTTGCTTTGACTTACTGGGCTAGGCCGCTCAGCATCCAAGAATACCACCCGCAAAATTTGCTCAACGGCAACCTGGTCTTTCTGCTCATCGAACTGAGACATGAAGGCAACACTTTAAATCATGCAGTGGTTAAATGGAGAATAAGTGGAGGTTTCCAACAAACAAAGTGACTTTCTTTCATGTCAGTATTACATATGCGCAGACGCGGACATGTACAGATCTTTATCTGTACATATGGGATTGACAAGTCCATTAATCACCATGGGCATTGAGTTTCCTAAGCAACTGTTTGGAAAATGGTCGATGTAACCCTTTCATCAACCCAGTGAAAGAGCTATTCAGCTAAAGCAAGGTAAAGAAGCACTAGTGAGCATGTGGGATGTAATTCCATGTATGTGCTCTGCCCTGCGCACCCAAGAATAACTGAAATTCCAGTAATAAAAATTTAGGCTATCGCACGAGCTCAAGAGACAAAGGATTTACCAATTCTGGGACATACTCCATAGCTCCTTTGACTTTCAGACTGACAATCTTGAACTTAACCTTGCACTTCTGATCTAATGGCTTCTCATTATTCTCAGGATGCTCCACAAACTTGAACACTGGCATTCAATGAGAGAAGATTGATACAAGGAAACAAAAGGAACGCACACCAAAGGTGATCAAAATTAAGTGGCCACCAAAGAAAAACCGATGGTATTCAGCAGCTTTGCATTACCTGTTGCTATGATGCTCTCTCCTGGAGCAAGTATACCGCCGGGAGGCCTCATGAAGCAACTCTTTGGTGCTGTTGTTTGGAACTAGAGCACAGAACATGCATAAAATTAGTATTTTTGCTGGTAGCTATTGTGTAAATGGGGAATTCAACCAATATACTAGTTAGTAGTATCATACTAAACCTATCTGATAAACATTGCTAGGAAGTAGGAACATTTGCAAAACCACTGGTATAGGCGTATATCATCTACCCAGAGTAGAATCAACTTATGGGGATTAATTTAATGAAGAGAGCACCGGAGGGAGGTAAGTGTTGTTACCTTGAACGCCACATGGGACTTGCTGACGTTCTTGATCCTCACCGCGCTCCGGACTTGCTTGCCAGGCTCATCTTTACCAATAAAAAAGCAGAGACTTAAGTTAGATACAAATCAGAGTCTGTATCTGTCAAGTTACATCAACCATGTCCGTTAAAATCTAATCTATTCAATTTATGAGATGCACGCCATGAACGAATGATTAGTCGTACATAAGCAGAAGGCAATAGTTTTTCCCTAAAACAACGGTTTTGATTACAGGCGATTCGTCTCAATACATACCAGAGAGAACATGTCGATTTTTTCGCCAAATCAGAAGGCCAAACAGAGATTTCACATGACGAAGTAGAGACAACTCAAAGATTTCCAAAAAGGAAGCAAGCAAACCAAAATTAACATGCGAAAAACACCAAAGGCGCCACCTTGACGAGCCAAATATAATCAAATGTAGAATCCGGCAAGCACAGGGAAAGGCAAATACAATCCAATCAAAACGTAGAGGTAGAAACAATTCAAAGCAGCCACCTTTGGACGGGCTAACCAAGAAGAAGAACCAATCTTGCAACTGCAAGCAAAACTACTCAACCACTCATAGGCGCACAGCGCATACGTACATGGGAAGTAGAGCTTGGTGGACGGGTCGAGCCGCAGGCGGCGCCGGGTGGGCAGCAGCGACCGGATCACCTTGGCGCCCCCGCCCGGCGACGCGCGGGGCCCCTCCCCACCTCCGGCGCCGCCCTCCGCCGGCGGCGGCGCGGACGCGGTCCCCCAGAGCGGCATGCGGCACAGCCCCCAGCGCCCGGCCCCCACCGCCTCCTCGCCCTCCTCCCCCTGCTCTCCCTGGTACTGCTGGTGGCGCCCCTCCGCCGCGGCGCGGGGCATGCCACAGGTCACCGCCCCCTGGAGCAGCAGCAGCGGCTCACCGTCCTCTTCGTCCGGCGCCGGCGAACGTATGGTGTGGGGCTCTTGTTGGCTTCTTGGTTGGAGTCTTGGAGTGGTTGGGCGAGTGGAGGACGTGGTGGTGCTGGTGGGAGGAAGAAGAATATTGGGATGGAGAAGACACTGCAGTGGAATTGTCAATTTTGTTATGCGATGGCAACTGATGAGTTCCCCTTCTCTTATGGTGGATGGACGGTGGGGTCACCTCAGCACCGGCATGCTCGTGCTCCCCTTCCCTAGCGCCGGCCCTCTCCCTCTCTCTCCCCTCGTTTGTTCGCTGATTGGCGGTGATGGTTAGTGCCTAGTAGTAGCAGCAGCCGCCGTTTTGGTTTGGTTGGGTGGCACGGTGGTTGTCCATTTTGAAGGTTTGAGCACAGGAATTTAAAGGGAACTCCACGAGAAGCAGTTTAATTTCGGTGGAAATTAGAATAAATTCTCGACCTGTCTCCTGCGAAGTTTCAGTTTAGTTTCATTTGACCAAGTTAACTAAAATTTCGTGGAGTCTCCACACAACATATACCTAATTCATCTGTCGCAAACACCATCCAAAGTATCTCTTTTTTTTCCTGTAAGTTTTGGAAACATATATATGATCAAGGATGCTCAAGAAAACAGAGCACCAAAGTAGGGTGAAAGTACCGTGTTCGGGAGTTCAGATAATCTAGCTTTGTAGGGTTGATATGAGCCTAAAGCCATAGTCCAGCCCTAGGCACAAAAATAAAGATGATGTGTATGTATGGATTGACGTGGGCACGCGCAGTCGCGCACTGCCTTTTACTATTGCAGGCTTTTCCAGGGAGTTGACTCCATTGACTTGGAAAGCTTTCGATAGGAATTTTTTTGATCCTTTGGTGCCTTTGTGAAGAAAGAACCTTACTCAAGTGAGTGTAGGGTTAATTTTCTTTGGATTACAAGGTACACGCGAGCGTGTTTAGAATTTCGAAGTCGAGGATAAATTCCAACTTCATAAAATTCCTATTAAAACGCACTGATGTGTGCTAAAGTACAGATACCAAGATTTTTAACACTGGTGACTAGAATCGTACATCCATAACTTTATCATCTTACTGAGAAATGGTTCCCGATATAGGGTTAATTTTACTAAACATAGCATTGCTAAGCTTTAATACTAATCTCTGGCCATGGTTCATGCTCCCTTTGCCTTAGTACATATCGACCACCTCTTAAAACATTTCATACCAAACTTGCAAAGTAAATTCAGACGTGAGGTCATCCTTGAGCTCGTCATCCTCCTCTCCGACACCATCATCTCTTGCCGCCGCCGAGCTAGGGTTAGGGTTCGGAGTTCACTGGAGCCCTTGAACTTAAAGGGGGGCTAGGGTGGGGGAGGACCTGCAATGAGAAGTAGTGGGGCGATGAGCAATTAGGAAGCGACAAGGGGCAGTGGTGGATCCGGTGGAGGTAGCCGTTGGAAATAGAGAAGAAGGGCAAGGTGGGGCATGCGAAGGCCAGCGACGGAGAGAGAGGAGTCAGGCAGTGGATGCTCGCAGGGAGGAGGAGGGGGAGGATCCGCGATGGGAGGCGGTGGAGGCTTGCTAGCGAGGCGGCGGTAAGGGAGGTGGGGCACGGTAGGCTCATCTCTAGGGCTTGAGTTATAGAAATAGGGGAAGGCACTAAATCCATTGGATTGAGATCCAAATGTGCAAAAATTTGACTTATTTTTGGACATAATATCATTCACATGATGCATAACCATTCCCAAGTAAATTTGTTCATATGTACTGGTATAATTAACCATAAATTCAGAATATTCGGTTGAGTATCCATATGTTTCCAATTAAAACACACAACGATTGCGATTATGGTTCCAGACCAGTCACCACCTTTTGTTTTTCTTTCAACGCACGCAAAGACGACGTTGAAGGAAAAACGGGATATATATAAATAAAATAAAAACAACCGATGAGATTCATTTTTTTTTTGTTTTGAGGGTAAGAAAATCATATAATAATTCTAAAAAAGAAAATATATTAGAAATTCTCATATTAATCGAGAGAAAAAGAAGCATCTTCATCATTTATTTGGTGGACCAGATTATAACGGTGCAGATTAATCATATATATATATATATATATATATATATATATATATATATATATATATATATATATATATATATATATATATATATATATATATATATATATATATATATATATATATATATATATATATATATATATATATATATATATATATATATATATATATATATATATATATATATATATATATATATATATATATATATATATATATATTAGTTGTATAGCAAATACAATTGTATTTCAATCATAGACAATAGAGTTATATATTAAAGATAATTATATCATAATATCTAGTCATATAATTACTATATGCTAGTTGGTAAATAATACTAAATAAAAATAGCTGTAGGAAAGAGGCAGTAGAAACCAAGGATGTGGACTGTGCAGTTGGAGCAACAGGCTGGAGCGTAGTACAGGAGCTAGCGCTGGAGAAGTCAATGGCAGAGCTTGTGAAGCACGTCGGGCGACAGCAGCGTCCCGCTTGGACAAACACACAGTACTACCACTTGTTTACACGAGCAGAGACGAGCATGCATAGAGACACCGATGATATGCTAGTATCTGATGAACCACGAGTCACGAGCTCCCATTCCAAGCGAGACAACAAAAGCCATTTCAAGACTGATGAAACTGATCTGGAGTTGTGTACAGATGGTTTGCTCGTGACGACGGCTCTCAAGTCACATCCATCTCAAGACCTACTGAATCTGCAGCAGCACTCTGGTCCCTCGAGGAAACCTGGAGAATTTGTCTTGCCCCTTCACATGTGACACAGGGTTTTTATCGGTTCCAAATAGAGTGTTGGGATTTACAGTAATCGTAGACCTGTAGTGATCAGCACTAACACCGGCCTTGAGCTGTAATCCTGCCATGCATGTTGATCGCAACACGGTCTGTTTGGAACGGAGGAATTGCTTCACACTGCCTGAGCCTTTTGTCTGCCATATGGAGTGTTATCTCCTCCATGACCATGAGCACGAGCGAAGGAAAAGCATTTGGCCCAGTCTACGGAGAACAGCAGATGGTCCAGCTAGGCAGGGGAACGTGAGTCCGACGGTAGTACTGTGGATTGAACATAAAGCAGTCAAAGATCGATACAAACAAGCTCTCGAGTCTGCGATGAGTCAATGGCTATCTCGCTCTTTGTACTGATTATTATAAGCTCATCAAACAAAAACACACACACACACACAAAAAAAGCCTCGAGACAAGTGGACAGTGGCTGCGTTCAAGGTGGTTCCGACTATGGCTTTTTACTGTATACTACAGCTACCTATCTTTAAACGATATGTCTTTTTAAAGAATGAGTCTATAGATAAATTATAATATATATTATATCGAGTTTAGTTGTACTGACTAAAATCATATACGATTTTTTCTCTTCATACTGTCTCTCACGAAGCATTAAAATTCAAAACCAAAAATCACAATCAAAGATACCCACCCTGACTGCGGAATGCATGCTGTTTCACTTGATCGTTGCATCTTTTTTTTTTAATTTCATGCATGCACCTTGTCCTTTGTTTTTGGACTTGAGAGAGAGTGTGTATATACCTAGGTTGAGCTCTTTTGGGCTTTAGAGTTATAGTTTTTAACTTATACTATAGTAACTACCTTTTAAATTTTTCAATACGAGGCCTATAAGTCATTTGTAGTATACATTGTACTAAATTCATCTATATCGACCAAAATTACATGCGAGTGTCTCTCCATATCCTCTCTTGCGAACACCAGAATTAAAAAATTTAAACTAAAAACCATAAAACCCAGCCCAAAAAAATCCGAGTAGTGCTTCAATGCTTTCCACTCGAACAAGAATAGTACTAATCTCAAAGCACACAAAAGGGTAAGTAATCACTACCCATCATTCAGTTTTGTTTTAAAAATTATACAAATCACTTTGAAGAAAATATTAAAACGCCTTCCAAAAAATCGCCAGTAGTCATCGAAGGTAAAGATCAGGTTAACAAACTCGCGCACTAAAAAAAACACTATTGGAATGGTTTGGAATGCAAAAATTTCACGTAAAACAATATAATTCTTGCATGAACTAATATAATTGTCATTTGTAAGCGCGAATTTCCCTAGATTTCAGCGGGACTTGAACAATTCTCGTGGAACTCGCGCGTTCCAAACCGTCCGTCCGTCATATTTCTTAACAAAAGATAGAAAAACTCAGGTTAATTACTACATTGTTACCATGTTTTACTCACTTTTATCTCCACGTGAATCTGATCATAGTGATAAGAACGGGTGAGGTCAACAATAAAAGGTAGGGTATTTTTCTTATTATTTTTTGTGCATCCTTGTCGTTCGTTGATGCAAACAAAACATGCGACCTTTTGCACTTTTCGTCCAAAAGAATGCGAAGCTTTTTCTGATTTCATCTGTCCACATGGCACATGTCAGGAGGCTCAATATATCCTTCGTAAAAAGTTAGGCAGCCCATGCCAGGGGCGCGGTGTGAAAAAAAATATAAACATGAAAAATGTGTTTAATTTCTCTGATGAATACTCGAGTTCCAGCTAGGCTGTGCATGCAACTGTAGGGGTGGTAATGGGATAGGTTCAAATTCGTTAAAATGAGTTGGATCTTTAGTTGGATTCGCTTTGGGTAGATAGAAATGGGTTAAAAAATGAATAGGTTGGGTCGGGTTGAATAGAGTTAGAGTGGGTTCTAAAATTTAGGGTTAAAATTGGGTTGAGATCAGGTAAACTTGTGGTGTTGCAATATGGTTTGAGAAAATTTTATGAAACTTTAATGGTGTGAATGCGAGTTATAAATTTTAAATACCGAACTTTTTCAAAAAAAATTATAAAAATTTGTTGATCCACATATGTGTCTAGGCCTAACAATTTGCATAAAGTAGTGTTTCTATACTCTAAATCTTCTATAATAAATTCCAAACAGTTTTGTAAAACTTTTATATTGTGAACACGAGTTAGAAATTCCAAATACCGAACATTTTCAAAAAAATTCTATAAAAGCCCGTTGGTTCCATTTATGTACCTATGTGCCTAGGCCTAATATTTTGCACAAAGTAACGTCTCTATACCCGAATCATCTATAATAAATTTCAGAAAATTTTATGGTGTAAACACGAGTTATAAATTTTAAATACCGAACTTTTTGAAAAGTTTCTTATAAAAGCCTGTTGGTCTCACCTTTGTGTCTGAGCCTTAAAAATGCACACAAAGTAGCGTCTCTACACCCTCAAATTATCTATTGTAAATTTCAAGTAATTTCGTGAAACTTTATGGTGTGAACACGAGTTAGAAATTATAAATACTGAACTTTTTCAAAAGTTTTGTATAATGCACTTTCACTTGTATGTAGTAGATTAGTAAAGAGTGGGTTGGCAACGAATTTGAAATGGATTGAAAATGTATTTCAACTCATTTCAACCATTTGGGTTGGGTTGAGTAGAAATGTCATTTGGATTGGGTTGGGCTTGGTTAGGTTTTGAGCTTCTTTAAGTGAGGTTTAGGTTGGATTTGGGTTGGGTTTTAATGTATTGCCAAGTAAGTGATGCATGCATTTATCAGATTGTGAGTGTTCACTGTTCCTTAAGCCCTCATCTTACTTGTGAGTCGTGAGGCCATCTCAGGCCTCGCCCTACCTCTGAGGCCCAATGATCTTGAACCAGAAAGTTGGTTGGGCCGAAAGTGCTAGCTCCGGCACAATCGAAGCCCAGACTATCCTAGCTAGTTAATTGTATGTAAGCCCGCCCATGTTAAGTCCTATGAATAATTAAATGGGCCGACCACATCATTTGTAGACAGGCTCTAGTACTTAGCAATTTGTAACAATGCTTTGTCATGTCTCCCTTTTCCTTTAATTTGTTTTTGGGGGCATTTGATCTGTCTATAAATATTTAACTTTGTCCTTAACAACCATGAGCTAAACATGTACGGTTTGATCGGGTAACATTTTCCCTTGTGAATTGTGATCAAGTTTGATATGTTCAATTCTTGCGGAGGCCCTCTAATGTTTTAATTTATACTATGTTGATTTTCTGTATTCGATATTAATAATGCATGCATGCACATTTGCTCGAAGAACATTTCGAATGAGCCCTAGGTTCTTGTCTCTCCTGTCCGTGAGTGCGTTGCTTCGCTGAAGGAATGGAACTTCGATCGATAGTTGGTCAAAGATTTCTCCGTGATCGGGACTTCCTCCAAAAAAAACTGGGTAGCTCATGCATTTAGCCTAGTAATTCTGACACCAATAGTTGGTCGAAGATTTCTTGCACTTAACCAAGAGTATTTTTCCAGCGAGAGCTAGATTGCTTGATCTGACAGAAAAAAGCAAAAGGCACATGCAATTAAGTAAGTTGGATGAGTTCCGGTAATGGAGAACGTACAGACGGCCGGATTGATTAGGTGGTGCTCATTTGAGCTTTTTTTTGATAGCTTATGGCTGAAAAGCACTATAACTGATTGAAAAAATATTGTAGCTGATAGAGACTTATTTAGCATAATTAAATTTAAAAAATATAAAAAATGTTAGTCCATTACATATAATACAAACAAATACGGGAAAAAAACCGGCAAAAAAGCTCAACAAAAAACCAAAAGTTCAGAAAAAGACGAAATTTATAAATAGTGAAAAATAAACTGGAAGCCAGAAGCTGAAGCCGAAACGATCACAGCCTTATAAATTAACAAGCTAGAATCATGCATCGTCCTTGTGAACGGGAGCACGTAATTTTCTCCGGCCATATATCCGGGAGTCGGGACAAGGGTGGCCCACCATCCAGTACTGCAGTGGTGGAGCCATACTGCTGCATGGGGTGCAGTTGCACCGCCAATTTTTTACGTAAAAATCCAATATATTCATCTTAATATGCAAAGTATACATTATATATATTAACGTATTCCTGACAGACCATTAGGTCCAACAGACAATAAGTCAAGATTATTATCCTAAGTGCTTAAACCATCCTCACTTCCTCAATTGATCGGCCACCCACTCCCATTGGAGATTCACCAATCGGCCAAATCCTTCATGCTTCTACCCTAGCGCAGTAGTCGAGCCCGAGCTCGGTAATGTGGCTCTACTTACACGCAGATCAACATTGCCCGCTGCGCTCCTCAGAGGCCGGAGCCCTCGCCGCTATCGGTGACCACCAGGCACCAAAGAGGAAAAGATAAACCAAAGAAGTCATTGAGCCAAGCCTCGATCCCGTGCTTCCCAATCCATGAATATATTATTCTGATTTTTCTCATCCGTATTGCTCCGGTTTAACTATGAAACGGCGACAGATCTATGGGGGCATTGACATCGAATCTAGCACAACTGCAGTCCAAGACATGCGAGGTGACGAGGTTGGCAGTCAAGCACAGGTGCGCGTACCACAAAGACGCTTATGGTGAGGAACAAGCAGTAAGTTGTCGACCTGCCCACCATTGAGAAGTGCCATGAGCTCTCCAAGCAACTCTTTTACACCTACCTTGCCAAGTCCCCTACGCTCCTGACTTATTGTGCCTTTTTTTACCGTCCAGCTCTTCTATGCACATGAACCCTCGTGTCGATTAGCTTCTTGAATCTTGAATATTGGTAGATCGTTTCCTAATGTTCATGTGTCAACTAACTGCCAATTCGGTAGTACTAATAATGCTGCTAAATACTTGTGAATTGTCCAAATTAAGATATGATTACAACGTTATAGGGCTCTAGGATACATCTTTGGAGAGTTTTATGGTGTTAATTTGAGTCTCGGTATACTAATATGGCTTGTGTTGCACGGGGTGGTGTATTGGGGGGTTTTTTTGTTACAGGGTTTAGTGATCGGATGGGAATGTAAAAGCCTCTGATGAAATGGTTTTTATGATAGTCATAGATTGGTCTGGGGCACAAAAAATCGAACGGCTTTTGAAAGTGGCTACTAAGGTATTTAAATTGGCTTTCGGGCTTTTTAAGCAGAAGCCACAAGCACTGTGTTCAGTGTCGCCCGGCAATTGCAAAAATCGAACGCACACGTTACTGCGTACCAACTCCTTGATGATATGGAAGATCATATCTAGCTAGCTAGCTAGCCAGCCAACCAATTTTATTTTTCTGTGGTGGATAGAAGAAAAGCGTGATCTTAAGTCAGCTCAAGGATCAGAATATTCCAAGTACTAAAAAAACTGTTGTAAGAAAATCGAAAAGGACCAATGAAAAATAGTATTTGGGTCACTAGCTCTCGATCCAGCACACTGGCTGGGCTGATCATCGCCTATTTACAAACAGTGGAGCATTAATTTGCTATTGACGAAGAAGATTTTACTGGACTAATTACCTAGCAAGAGTTCTAGCTAGCTAGCAAGTTGTAGTCTATCTAATAGGAATAACTATGATCTAATTCTATTGAATATTACTTAACTAATATGTTTTGTAGATATAGGTGTTAAATTTATATTACGGGACGGAGACAGTATATAAGAGCCTGTAACTCAGTATGCAAGTAGAATTATTAGCTATAGTAGACGTGAGACAGTCATGCATGCATAAATAGCTAGATCCCCATGGCTGCTTAGCACTGTGCAATAGCAAAACCACAATCAATAATACTGAATTGTCTTGCTATATACTATATATAGCAAGACATTATATGAATACACTGCATGTGTGTACGTACTCAATAATTCAATATATATATATATATATATATATATATATATATATATATATATATATATATATATATATATATATATATATATATATGTTGGAAACAAGATATAGATAGTTCAGCATTAATTGCAGACCATGCAGCCATGGGGATCTTGCTATTCAATATTGTCGGCTCACGTCTGCTATAGCTAATAAGCCTAATAATTCTATTCGACGCACGTGTAGCTAGCTACCAAGAATACCGGTCACTGTTGATTTTGTTTCCAAGATCACTGGGGATTTATTTCCCGTACGTAATTTTCTCCTCCCTAGCTGCACGCGCTGCCAGCCATGCATTTTCTTTCACCTGAGTACAAGATAGACTAGCTAGAGATCGTTTGTGCCAGTGTGTCACAAATTTCTCCTACCTTAATTTTGCCCTATTTTGTGTCAGCTATTAAATAGGTTGAAGCTGATGATTTTTATTAGAGCTTTTAGCTGAAATAGAATAGTAATAGTTGAAAGAAGTAGTTTTTAAAATAATATCTAGAAAATGGTTCTGAAAAACGCGGCACGGAAGAGACGATAGATACCATCCGATAGCTTTTGGAAGTGGCTTCTAAGGTATACAAATTGGCTTTGGGGGTTTTTTAACAGAAGCCACAAGCACTGTGTTTGGTGTCGCCCGGCAATTGCAAGAATCGAACGCACACGTTAATGCTTACCAACTCCTTGATGATATGGAAGATCATATCTATCTAGCTAGCTAGCCAGCCATTTTTTTCTATGGTGGATAGAAGAAAAGCGTGATCTTAAGTCAGCTCAAGGATCAGAATATTCCAAGTACTAAAAAAACTGTTGCAAGAAAATCGAAAAGGACCAATGAAAAATAGTATTTGGGCCACTAGCTCTCGATCCAGCACACTGGCTGGGCTCATCGCCTATTTACAAACAGTGGAGCATTAATTTGCTATTGACGAAGAAGATTTTACTGGACTAATTACCTAGCAAGAGTTCTAGCTAGCTAGCTAGCAAGTTGTAGTCCAACCGGTAAGAGCAAGTATAATAAGAGGCTATTAGCAGGCTGTATGCTGAGGTGGAGGAGAGAGAGGAGGAGAGAGAAGAGAGGTGGGTTGTAAGTTTATAGCCAGCTGAAGCACAAGAATCAAGAAACTTTGTGAGAGAAAAGGGTGGGTCATACAGCCTTCGGCTGGCTGTAAACTACTATATGAATGAGCTGATAAGTAGGCTGTAAGTGTCCATACAGTCAGCTGAAGGCTGTATTATTAGCCTTGCTCTAAAGCAACAGGTTTACGCTGTTTAATACTAGCTAGGCTCCATCAGTTCGACACTAGCTAGACCGAAATTTAAATCCAATTACCACCAGTAATTTTATGTCTTCTTAGCTTCCTAGGTGTAGCGTGTATATAGTCCAATCAAGCGCTACTTCTCCCTCTGAAGCAAGGTAATTAAGTTCTCTAGCGAACCCTTTTTATTTCTCCGAGGAATTAAAGATTTTTTTTGGATGAATATGTATAATATCTTGAAAACAAGTCAAGCAACATTGGTCCCACTCTAAACGACTTCTGCTTCTAATGTCTAGCTTATGATTTTTTGTCTCGGCTTTTTGGCCTTTTTGGATTTTTTTGCCATTTCTTTTTTCTCTTATTTCTTTGTATTATCCGTGCTAATATAATTTTTTTATTTTTTTATTTAATTACATAGAATAAGATAACAATAATTACAGTGTAAAATAAGTCATAAGCTCTAACTTATAAGCCACGTGGAGCACATATATACCAAGATGTATCTGGACGTTTTGTTGCGCACAGTCATACAGGAGCAAGCAACCGGTCAATTCAGCAAGCATGAATACGTACATGTGGTTTTGTGAACGAATGGATTGAAGAAAAAGAACGGCGTTGTTTATTTTGGTTTAAACTTCTGATTTTTAGCTTATTTTTTACTATTTCTAATTTTTGTTTTTTCTGTCTTTTTAGTTTTTTTAAAGCTTTTTTGTTGGTTTTTTTTCATATTTATTTGTATTATCCGTGATTGGTAAACATGTTTTTTATATTTTTATTTTTTAAAAAAATTTAATTACGCTAAATAAGTCATCATATCTACAGTGTAATTTTAACTGTAAGCTATTTTTTTTAGCCGGCATAAGCAGCCCGAAAATTTAGCCAGAATACGACACCCCATAAAATTCAAAGCTGTCAAAGAACACATTTACGTGAAGGATTGAAGCTGCCTCGACTCGAAGTTGTGGTGATTTTGATGGATGGATGGCTGGCTTTGTCGCTTGTGACGCGGCAAATTGACCGGCCGGGCGGCGGCCCGTCTTGGTTAAGATTTTTCTTCTGTACTACTTGGTTTTTCTTCTGTACTACTTGGTTAAGATTTTTCTTCTGTACTACTTGGTTAAGGTTCTTTTACCTTAGTCTTGGTCATATGCACAATATATCTTTATCAAGCATAACAAACGAATGCTCAAATGTACAGGCAGTCTATCTCTCGACTATAAATTAATATTACTTTTGTCTGCCTAGCTAGTTAAACGCACGGGTCTGGAGATCAAGCCATCAATCGACTAGTCAATTTTAATTTGTGTGCTAGGTTACGCCTCCATGGTTGCAATTGGTAAGTGACGAGGAACATGCATGTATGTTTTTCGAAAGGGAAAGAACTAAAAATATGTTCTGAGAATTAACTATTCAATGGAATTAGCTCCATGGGAAAACTGCATGCATGTAATTGCTACTAATTAATGACGCACGTTTTGCATGCTGCAAGCCTGCAGCTCGATGGCAGACAGATGAATGCACAGTTGAGCACGCACCCCATGCACTAATTATACAAGCAGACGGTGAAGGACAATGAATGGTCAGTGCGTACGTATTCACCACAGAAGCAAATGAAAACAAATCAAGATGAAACTAATTATGCCATAAAAAAAATACCAAAGTCCGCGTCAAACAAGATGTAGTACGGTACTAGTGCGGAATAATTGTGCCAAGCAGGATATAATGTTGAATATATTGAGCATGCATGTATGGAATTCGCCATGCACTTCGATTGCTGGTCATGCAAAACATGGACTAAATCACTAAATAACAGTTGCATGTCAAAATGAAATAGAGTTAGCATTCCCATTGTTACCTAAGGACATTGAAATGCACAAAACAGAATACTTTTTTCATCATGTCATTATCACATCTAGCTACCACCAGCTAATAATCGACGACCACAAATTGCGGCAAGTTTCTGCATGACAAAGGAAATTTGCATCCATGGAAAAATATACATGTTTTGATCAACACGCCTTCAATACAACCCAAGCAAAAAAGTTCCAAGCGCACGAGTGTGCCATATATATTTAGCGCAACTACCACGAAAGTGAGAGATATTCTCGATTCGGCTTAGTTTTCCATGCCATTGAACGAAGTTACCGAGACTTTTCACTTTCTCTGCAAGAAAAAAAAGAAGAGACCGAAAGGTAGTGTACCTGTTATAGTACTACTAGCTTCTCGGTCGAATCTGATCTTTGACCAGCTGCTTGCAAGACCAAATGTATGCTTAAGAATCGAAACACCAGATCCGAAATTTGAAATGTAATGTGAGATCAGTGTCCGTCTCCGTCAAAAGAGTCAAAACGCCGCAAGTGTTCCAACATTGTTCCAGATGTGTGATCATATCTTGGTGGGTAAACAAAGTAATTTAAGTACATATGTTTATGCCTGGGATATATAAATGCTGTGGCGATCAGGTCAATATTGGACTAGTTCATTCATCCAATGTTACAGCCTTAACATAGCATTACTTAATCTGTATCAATTCAAAAGGTAAAACTACAAGCGAATTATAGCTAAAGAACCTTTCGTGAGTCGTAGCAAATCACATATGCCGCATCTTGCATGTCTACATTAACATGGCTATTCTGTCAATGCTGCATTAATATTCGATCGGGCATATGCACATCATCCTGCATGTATCGGCTACATCACGTTAATATTTGAGGAGACCTTAGCTAGGTTTTCTCCTATTGATGTATTCGGTGACGTCCAGGCTTATTGCTACTACTCAACTAATTAATTCATGGTAAACTACTTGCTCTCCGCGGCGTCGGTCTGTTGGACATCTTGCATTACGTTGCATGCTTGAGTCATATAGTTGAATCAGATCAATTGGTAGGTGAAGACTTTAGACTTCAAAGGTCATATGTACCAGGCGTCGTGGATGTTCTGCTGGCTAGTTAGCGCTGCAAGAAAGAGAGAAAAATTGGCGGTCATACCAATTAATCTATCTACCCATATATCTATATATTTATCTATTTAAGTATAAATACTTTTATTAAAAAGTATTTTTAAGTACTTAAAAAATACTTTTTAATAAAAATATAAATCAAAAAAATTTAAGTACTTACAAAAAATACTTTTTATACTTAAAAAGTACTTTTTATAAATTTTCGAATTTTGTAAGTATTTTTTTCGGAATTTTTTTGGATCTTGTGGAACACGTGACGGGTGCTGGAGGCACCTCGCACGCGCTAAATGCTGTGCACCCAGCACTGAGCCGCACCGCTGTTGGAGCGGGGCTGAGACCCAGCTTGCTTGACTAAACAAACATGGAACACCCACCCACCCACCTACCGCGGAGTCGGAGACCCCATGCCATGCATGCAGCAGCAGCAGCAGTACGAACGTGCGTACCTAGCTAGCTAGCGAAATAGCGTAACGGATCGACTTGGTCACGTACGCGCGTGCAGCTAGCCGTGCCGCATGACACTACTCTTCCACGGCGAGGCGATGCTATGTGATTGATGCGACGGCGACGGCGACGCCAGCAGCCGGCCGCCCACCACCTACTCCCTCCCTTTACCAATTAAACGCCCATTTCGCCACGCCACGCCGCTCTGCTCTGCTCTGCTGCCTGCTAGCTCCGTCCACAGCAACCAGCTGCTCGAACGCTACCCTATATAAGCGCACCCCGTCCCTCGCATCACACCACACAACTTCCAGCTTCCGAGTCTCACTGCCCATTAGCTAGAGGCTAGAGCTAGCAAAAGCACCTTCTCTTCTTGCTCTAGCTAGCTCTCCATCACACCTCCGTCTCTAGGCTCTAGCTAGTCTCAAAACTGACATGGGGAGCTTGGACGCCAACCCTGCCGCCTTCGCCGACTTCGAGGACTTCCAGCCGCTCAACGCCGACGACGTCCGCTCCTACCTCCACAAGGCCGTCGACTTCATCACCGACTACTACAAGTCCGTCGAGTCGCTCCCGGTCCTGCCGGGCGTCGAGCCGGGCTACCTACTCCGCCTGCTCCAGTCCGCGCCACCCTCGTCCTCCGCGCCCTTCGACATTGCTATGAAGGAGCTCCGCGAGGTCGTGGTCCCCGGCATGACCCACTGGGCCAGCCCAAACTTCTTCGCCTTCTTCCCGTCCACCAACAGTGCCGCGGCGATCGCCGGTGAGCTCATCGCCTCCGCGATGAACACCGTGGGCTTCACGTGGCAGGCGGCTCCCGCTGCCACGGAGCTGGAGGTGCTCGCGCTCGACTGGCTCGCGCAGCTCCTGCGGCTGCCCACGAGCTTCATGAACCGCACCAGCGAAGGCCGCGGCACCGGCGGGGGCGTCATCCTCGGGACCACCAGCGAGGCAATGCTGGTCACGCTCGTCGCCGCACGTGACGCCGCTCTGCGCCGGAGCGGGTCCAATGGCGTGGCCGGGATCACCAGGCTTACGGTGTATGCCGCCGACCAGACACACTCCACGTTCTTCAAGGCATGCCGTCTCGCCGGCTTCGACCCCGCCAACATCCGGTCCATCCGCACGGGAGCAGAGACCGACTATGGTCTCGACCCGGCGAAGTTGCTCGAGGCCATGCAGGCTGACGCCGATGCCGGCCTCGTGCCAACCTACATCTGCGCCACGGTAGGCACAACGTCGTCTAACGCCGTCGACCCGGTCGGCGCAGTTGCCGACGTTGCCGCCATATTCAATGCATGGGTCCACGTCGACTCTGCCTACGCCGGCAGCGCGTGCATCTGCCCGGAGTTCCGGCACCACCTCGACGGCGTCGAGCGCGTGGACTCCATCAGCATGAGCCCGCACAAGTGGCTGCTCACGTGCCTGGACTGCACCTGCCTCTGGGTGCGTGACACGCACCGCCTCACCGACTCACTGGAGACGAACCCGGAGTACCTCAAGAACGACGCCAGCGAGTCCGGCGACGTCACCGACCTCAAGGACATGCAGGTTGGCGTTGGCCGCCGCTTCCGCGGGCTCAAGCTCTGGATGGTCATGCGTACCTACGGCGTCGCCAAGCTCCAGGAGCACATCCGCAGCGACGTCGCCATGGCCAAGATGTTCGAGGACCTCGTTCGCGCCGACGACAAGTTCGAGGTGGTCGTGCCAAGGAACTTCGCGCTCGTGTGCTTCAGAATCAAGCCCCGCGGCACCATGACCGAGGAGGTCGCCGAGGAGGCGAACCGCGAGCTCATGGAGCGCCTGAACAAGACCGGTAAGGCGTACCTTGCGCACACGGTAATCGGCGACAAGTTCGTGCTGCGGTTCGCGGTGGGGTCGTCGCTGCAGGAGGAGAGGCACGTGCGAAGCGCGTGGGAACTCATCAAGAAGACGACCGCCGAGATCGTCGAGGAAGAGATCATGTAGAGTACGTAGTAGATATGATACGGCACGAGTTAATTGCTATTATATGTTTGATTAATTGTTGATACGCCGAAAGGTGGTGTCGAATAAAGCATTTCAAAGCGGCGGTGCGTGATTCAGATGGACTTCGGTCGAGCACTGAGTCAGATGGACGTGCTTATTATTATTATTTTGTTTCTGTTATATATGTATCTGCGTGTTGATGAGAAAATACCAATAACTTTTGTCAAGAATGCAACTGTTTATTTGTTCACTTACTATATTGACTTCTATTTACCTAGCTAGTTAATGTTTAATCACAAAATAAGATATTTATGGCATTTTGCATTCCTAGCTACATTGATCGTCTCTGAAAAACTGTTAGCTTAATTCAATAAATAGTTTGCATCAACCTCAAACCTCATTAAACCCCTCAATTTCAAATGACAAAAAAGATGGCTAGCTTAAGAAGTGTTAGGTAAGGACATGAATGCCCAATGGGTGTAACCAAAGGACCATCTCACAAATTTGTTTAGAAAAATAGCTTAGATTAAATTTCGTAAAACTACATATACTCTGATAAAATTATCACGGAACTACACTTTTAAGATAACATTTTAATGAACTATGCAAAAATTGGCAAAACGTATCAAAAAATCACATATCATCCATCTGTGCCAACAGGTTATGCCATCATGGGCAAACCATATAAGACACATGTATTGCACTCGCACACATCAGCATGTGACTTGTTTTGGTCAATGGTGTACGTGGCACTGTTCAAGTTGGTCTAGTGCCACGCCATCCAGATGATGGGGCATTACCGGTCCTGGGTCACACCTCCTTCCAATTAATTCACGGTTTAGCTATAGCATTGCCAAAGAATATGTAGTTATATGGAACTTCTTTTTAAAAGTGTGGTTTTGCTGTAGTTTTTTTCTCTCTCAAAATATATGTAGTTCCATAAAATTTTCTCATTGTATGACTTATGGGATATTTTTATTTGGCTTCATTGTGTCATCTTGATTAATTTCGAAATTAGCTTTATACAAGATACAAAATTGCAAATCTAGCTTTCTTTCCAGACGTAGAGAAACAGACGACCGACACGTAGCTCATACCGCATATTGTCGACTTATGGTCTCACGTATGGTGAAAAGAAAATCAGAGAGTAGGCTAATCATACAAAAATCAGAGGTATTAGATGCCCCCCACATATTGTCCGTCAGTTTTCGCTCATTCGATGATTCGTACGTGATTTTACACCCCTTGCGTGTTGTTTGGTGGCGCCAGTTAGTGTACAAACACGCAGTAAGATCGAATGTAATCGATCTCTCTCAAAAGCCGAAGAGAATTTGCCGTTGCAGAGAAGAAACGAATCTGAAAAAGTATACGTGTCTGACCAGCCTAGCTCGCTCGCCCGGCCTCTTGTTACGTATGCCGGAGCAATTCTTTTTTTTCCTCCTCAGTTCACAAGTTGGTTACGTATGCCGCAGGAATTTTCCGTGTCTTCTTGGGCTCTGATCGGTTCGGTTTGAGCTTCTGACTGATTTTTTATTATTTATAAATTTCGTCTTTTTCTGAACTTTTGGCTTTTTATTGAGCTTTTTTGCCGGTTCTTTTTTCCTGTATTCGTTTGTATTATACATATTGGGCTAACATATTTTTTATATTTTTAATTTTTTTTAAATTTAATTATGCTAAATAAGCCTCTGTCAGCTACAATGTTTTTTTCAACCAGTTACAGTATTTTCAGCCATAAGCCATAAGCTTTTAAGCCCAACCGATCGGCCAGACTCCTGTTAATTTGCGTCACAAATGACGGAAAAGATGGTCAGATCTCACTGTGAGAGAGATTGTAGTATGTTGTAATCTCGAGTCAATTAATCAGGTCATCTAGCCGTAGTTAATTTGTTAATGTGTAGAATAAAGCGACCGTGACCCGGGAACGTTCTCGTTTCATGCCGACTGATCAAGCAAAATATAGCGCTGAAACGCGAACGAACGTCCACTCGAGGTGCGCGTACGTCTTCGTGCACCGTCTGATCTTCGCGATCATGCATGAATCGCAGGATCTTAGTGTGTCTTCTTCTTCCTCCTCCCCTTAGTCCGCCGCCGCTTCCTCGTCTCCTCCCCGTGTGCGCGCGACTCGGACGTGATGTGGGTCAGTGTCGAAATCGACCGTGGACGGCGGAGGACCGCTCCTTCAATTCCGAACAGGGTTTTTAGGGTTCCCATGGCTTCTGGCACTGATGGAGTTATAGAATTTTCAAGAGGGTCCTACAATTTCATAGTTTATACAATGGTTTCATAACATCAACGAAGAAGGTAAAAAAAATCTTCTTTGCCTTCACTTATCGATCCCAAATAACAAAAAGGAAAAGATCTCTGTATTTCTCTTCATATTTCAACGATCTGCTCTACATTAACAAATTACAATATTTTTTTCTTCAAATTTTCAATAACAATATTCCACGAATCTCAAAATCCCCAAGTCAAAATCAAGAAATTGAGTCTTGACAAGACTTATGTGGTATGTGGTTGTTTGCTAGCATGTACCACGCCGCACGTTGCTCCCACTTTGTCGTGCCTCGCTGCTGCTCCCATCGCTCTGTGCCAAGCCACACCCCCACGCTACATCGTGCTGCTCAACACCCTTTGCTCCTCCTCTCTCCTCTCCATGCCGTGCCACTACTCCAATGGCTCCCGTGACGAGCCATGCCCTCGCGCTTGCGGTATTGCCCAGTGCCTACTGCTGTTCTTCTCCGTATTGCACCACTGCTCCCATGGCTCCCCCGCAGAGCCGCGCCTCCTCTCCCACACCACATGCCTTGGCGTTTACTGCTCCTCCTCTCCATGATGTGTTTGGCTGCCGAGCAGCCACCAACTAGGTGGGAGGTTGGAAGAGAGCTGGAGAGGGGAGGCTAGGGTTGGTAATTAGGGGGATTGGAGTACTTAATGGAGGTGGGCAGGTGGTTGTGGGAATGTGGGCTAGGCTAGTGAGGGGTACGAGCAGGCCGTCTATTATGGTATGCCATTGATCTTTGAATATAAATGAAGAACGTGGTGTGGGTTTGGTCGATGGCATACACCTCCAAGTGCGGCAGGTTGGACATGTCACTGCATTCGGTTCGCCTAAGAGCGGTGTCACGCATGACGAGCATGGCCTCGCTCGTCATCCCGAGGATGACGCCACCTTCGATGGCACAGTTGCTAGTGTGGTTCATGAAGCTCAATGGTAGGCACAGGAGGTACACGAGCCAGTCAAGCATGAGCATCTCAAGCTTGGTGGCAGCCGGGGTGGCCTGCCATGTAAAACCCACTATGTTGATCTCTGACGCGATGAGGTCGACGACAATAGCCGTGGCGGTGTTTGTCATCGGAAAGAACGTGAAGAAGTTAGGGCTCACCTAATGTGTCATGTTGGGAACTACAGCCATCTGGAGCTCCTTCATGACCACGTCGAACGGCTCGGAGGACATTGGCAGCGCCGGTTTGAGCACCTGGGTTTGACTGTTGGCCTAACCCTAGAAGAAAACTCACATATTGCACAAATTCATGGTGGAAGAAGAATAAACAAAGAAAACACAGGAGAATTGTGCCGACCATAACTGCATATCCGAGTTTTCTAGATTTCTCTATTCTCTTGTCCTTGCTATTTTCTCCTATCAAAATTGGTTATAAACCATCTCATTATATGGACTAATACTCTTTGACTAACATATGACTTGAACTTCAAGTTGGTCATGACTTCAACTTGAGTTATACACGGAAACAAATTTTATTGTGTTTTAGACTTGATTCAAAATCTAAATCAAAATTATTTCTAGCATTCTGCCCCTAACCTTGACTCGATATACTCTTAGTTTAGTCTCAACGTATTATCTGAACTATCGGCTACGTCTTCACATGAAACAATCTATATGCAAACTAAAATATACATATATAGTCCGTCTTGTACGTGTATTCTCGATCGGTTTATTCGTAATTACATGTCTTTCTCCTCCATTATCTTCTTGTTGTTGTTCTCCATCTTCCGCCTCCTTTTCTTAAAACAATAATTTGCACAAACTTTACACGTTACACTTCGTTAAATGAGTGATCGAGAATACTACATTCTTGCGGAAGAGACTAGGAAGGATTGGAGAAACGAAAGGCTAGCAAATTTATGCCATAGTCAACGAACATGTTATTTCACTCTGAATTCCTGACGGCAACGCCTGATCGTTCTGATTGCCTCCAATGCGAAACCTGTCGCTCATTCCTTGCTTCCCAGATCGGCATCAGACACTGCGACCAAAATCACTCACGTCTCCGATCCCCTTTTGGTGTCATTGCAAGCGCCATTAATTCATGCAGATGGGAGTGCATGTCTGATCGATGATAGAGCAGATAAGACGCAACATCGAACTGGCCCGCAACCAATGGCAACACACCACAACCGGAGGCTGCATGCTGGGCGTATGGACACCTGAAAACCAAGTGCAACAGTCTTGATGTCAATAGATGGATATATATGCAGCATCGTGGCAGATCTAGGATTTTTTCACATCTCAGGCATAAATTATAATATGCTAACAGCCTAAGAATGAATGTGAATTTATACCCACATCACAGTATAATAGAAGTACATCGTAAATATAAATTTAGCTCAATGCTTCAACACAAAACATGATAAGAAAAACATGATAAAATATAAACAATGTAGCATAGTAAAGATAGAATTTTAATACCGAAATAATGAAGATTTGCTTTTATCCTAGGCTGCTATTTATTCATCGATAGTAGGATAAGAATTAGAACTTACAAAGATAACATATGAGAGTAAATCAAATATGTGTATGAATAAATACGAAGAATATGAAGTTTACATTTATAAAAAAGCTAACTTACCATTAGCATGAGATAGTTTTTTCTTATATGACCTCATCCCTTAAAAACGCTCTAAAATCTTATTATCATTAACACTTGTAAATATATCTTGCTTAATTAGCATACCATGTTATGATTTGTCCACTCTTCTGATCTAGTAGCATCCTAATATTTACATGCAAATCCTCAATCGGTTTTCGAAGCCCAGGATCGGCAACTATATCATCTAGATTGAGTTCAACATGAGGATTATTTTGCCCCGTGTTACTGGCTCCAGTTTCAACTGTTTCCGGAAGAGATTGTGTTCGTGTTGGAAAATAAGATGACATTGTATACCTAATTCCTAAATAGAAAATATAAAACACATGGCATTCAATACTTCAGATCATTTTCTCATTCAAAATTTAGATTGACATTCAATATTTTAATTCATCCTCAGTTCATTCCATCATTATCCGCTAGGAATTTACGAGAGACCAGGATCAATAAACTAGGACTAGGAGGAAACCTGGACAAACCTACTCAATACCACCAGATTCACCATGGCCTGATCTGGGCTGATACAAGTACAAGAAGCAACCAAGTAATTGGTCCTTAACTGATCCGCCACTATATCTATCACTCATTTTCGCATTAGGCAGCTTGCCGTCTTAAATAACAGTAATAGAAGAAATCCTTAACAAACATATCTACTTCCTTCAACATTTATCAGTCAAAATTTGATTGCATAGAAAAGATTGTGAACCGAACCTTATGTTGGGCTAGAGATTGACATGCTATTACCATATCACCACACATAGTGACACAGATCAACCCCTAAATCGGAGAACGAACCAACTGATATCTCGCTCACCTGCGGTCTCGCCAACGATGGACGAAGACGACACGGGAAGGAGGCAACGCCAGTGGCACTGGAGGCTGGGAGCTTGCGCTGGAGGGAGCTGGGAGCCGGCGTTGGAGTCTGGACTCTGGAGAGAGGCGGCGTTGGATGGCTGGAGGGAGGTGCTGGAGTCGGGGTCGGGCACTCGGGTGAACTGGTAAGGGTTAGGGCCGTAGGTGGTGAATGATGTTGGCGCTGTCGCTGTGGGCTGGGCCACTGATGGATGATGTTGCGTTCTGGGCTGGGCTGTGCCGCCTAGGTTTGGGCCACTGATCTTTGAATATTTTGGGCCCATATGAAAATATCACTACTACTGTTTTTTCTATGCCTAGGCTACAGCCTACTTAGGGTATGCATAATGCAAAATGCTTATATATAAATGCTTAAAGAGAGAAAATATAGCCACATCATCAAGCACCCATACAAAAGTTATTTCCTCCAATACAAGCATCTCTTCCATAGGTGCTTAGATGCTATATTATCTATTAATAGATATAGTTATACACATAAGCATCTACTAAGCACCGATGCTTATTTAAGCATCGATGCTTCAAAATAAGCACCTTATCTATCCTATGTGGCAAGAAAAATCAGTTTTTCATTGCTAAGCACCTCTCTAAGAGCCTGTATTGTACATGCTCTTAGCCAGAGGCCCAAATCCACCCCTATGCAGCATGCACGTGCTGCACTCCATGCAGAGTGAGCAGTGCACGTATGCACTCGATCGTGATATTTTCTCTAACATATTCGTAAAGAAAAACACGGTGCATGCATATACATAAATCCATGTTTGGCAATCAGATGCAAACAAGCAAAACCAGCAGACAAATCAAGAAAGCAAATTAAGGAGAAGATGGCACCAAAATTTTAGAGAGGAAAAAAAACAGGGCAACAAACAGCAGAAGATCGTGATGCACTATAAAGTATAAACGAAAGGGAGCAAAAGAAATCCTTTGCCAATCAATTATATTCGGGAAGAGAGAGTAGAGTGTATAATTAATAAAGATTATGGACTGTGGACATTGTAAATTTGGCCAGTAACATACAAACTAGTAGTAGTGATTGTAAATTTGGCCATGCAGTTGGCGACTTTGTGCATTAATTGTCCTAACCGTGGATGATTAACTAATTAGTGATTGCAGTTTGTCGTTGGCCGCTGCGTACGGGAGACATGTCCCGATGCCTCCGAAGAAGCCTCACGCCGGCGCCGGAGTCGATCGATCTGGGAAGTACGGCGTATGGTTTGCTATGGACATCGATCGCGCGAGTGCAATCGACTGGACCTCTGATTTTTACCTTAATTTTCAGTTTTATTTGTACTTAGTAAAGTCTCTGTTACTCTCTACGTTGTGGGCTTGTTGCATGGCTCAGGTCGATGTATACATGCCAAAATTCACAATCTGAGAATTTGAACAGCTCAGAAGAGTTAGCCTTGCTCACAGCACACACAAGCTCTCTTTCAGTGTCCTAGGGTGATGATATGCTGGCAAGTTTACCCTGGCAATCACCATCCAAAACACAAATTTTGAGTACCAGCTCCTCATCTACTACTGCTACAAGACGAATCAACGCGACAGCTAGATCCATGAATATTTTGTACGGATAATCCATTTTTTATTCAAAATTACAGAAATATACCCGCGGGAAAATTTTTTACAAGAATAGGCTCCAGTCGCCTAATGGTTGAGCGACTGGAGCCTTTCGCCCAACCATTGGGCGACTTCATGAAAGTCGCTCTACCCTCGAGCGACTGCATCCAGTCGCTCAACCATTGGGCGACTTTCATGCAGTCGCCCAATGGTTGGGCGACTGCACTCAGAACCCCGTGAATGTTTTAAATTTTGTCAATTTTATAGTTTTAAACTGGTAAAAAATCTGCTGAAGTTGTAATAAAAGCTTATGTTCATTGTATGTTGTAGGTGTGTAAAAAATTTTAGGAAACTTTTTTTAGAAACAAATGACCATAGAACAATTGGTACATACGATGGTAAGTGATATTTTGATGTTATTGAGAATTTGGAAAGTGCATCAAACCTTCGCAAAAAATAGTGAAAATTGGTGGAGCTGTTCTTCATACATCCAACAGCCTCTAGAAAAATTTTGAGCAATTGCGGCCACGGGATCAAAAGTTATAGCAGTTTCAGTCTGTTTCCGACACACCTTCAGTAAAACGGGCATAACTTTTGCATACGGTGTCCGTTTTCGACGTTCTTGTACTCGTTGGAAAGCTAACGACGAGCCCGATCCAATAAAAACGACCTGCTTGCACTAGTCGCCCTCCAAGACCCCGAAAATCGGCCATCTTTGGACCTAAACCTGCGTCGTAAGTTTTTGGTTTCTGTTTTTGCCCTTTTTCTTGGTCTTCCTTTCAGAATTTGGATTTTTCTTCAACTGAAAAGTTGTAGATCTCGTCGAAACCTTTTAAATGAGTATATATAAGCCATATACAACTTTGCTATTTTATCTTTTCAGACTAGTTGTTTATATTGCATCGGTATATAAAACTTGTGATAGAGAGTATTATAGACGGTTTGTATGTAGAACCGTCTGTGATAATCTGACCGCTGAGCCTGTCGATCCTTCTCAACCCAATCCTAGCCCAGAGACGAATTCTCAATAACATCAAAATATCATTTACCATCGTATGTACCGATCGTTCTACGGTCAATCGTTCCTAAAAAAAATTTTCCAAAATTTTTTACACACCTACAACATACAATGAACATAAACTTTTATTACAACTCCAGCAGATTTTTTACCAGTTTAAAACTACAAAATTGAAAAAAATTTAAAACATTCACGGGGGACTTGAGTGCAGTCGCCCAACCATTGGGCGACTGCATTAAAATCGCCCAATGGTTGAGCGACTGGATGCAGTCGCTCGAGGGTAGAGCGACTTTCATGAAGTCGCCCAATGGTTGGGCGAAAGGCTCCAGTCGCCCAACCATTAGGCGACTGGAGCCTATTCTTATAAAAAATTTTCCCGCGGGTATATTTCTGTAATTTTGAATAAAAAATAGATTATCCGTACAAAAAATTCTAGATCCATCGTCACCTGCTGCTGTTGTAGCGCCTGCCGCTAGCTTCAATATCATACAACACAACGTGATTTTCATTCCCTGTACTAGTCCAAGTAGTACACAAGAGCTAGCTCTGCCAAAGCTATACAGAAACGAACTAAGTTCTTCGAACAACAATGGGTGTTCACCCACACCATCAGGCGGCGTTCGACTGAAACAGTGAAATATACAAAGATAACACTGTAGCAAAACCGACAAAACTAGGGAAAAAGTCCACTGCTACAGGGGCTTCTCTGATCATCTGGAAGGCATGTCTTTGTCGTGAGCTTTGCCAGGACGGCAGTCTCCTCCTCGTCCGCGGCAAGGCGCGACACCGTGACGATGGTGGCCACACGCCTGTCATCCAGCACATCGTTAGAGAGGCTTCAGGCTCCGTTGTCTACCCCATGCTCACACGAACGAACTACAACAACTGGATGTTGGTCATACGAGTCAACATCTAGGCGCAAGGTCTCTGGGAGGCCATCGAAACCAACAACGTAGACTACCGCGATGACCAGCTAGAAAAATAAATTTCATTACTAACCATATCTAGAGCAACCAGGAACGTATGAATCTTCAAAACTCAATCTCTGCCTCCTCCCACCAAATTAATTGGCCTGAAATCGCCTAGCTTGCCTCCTGAGCGAAAGAGTGCAGCACTGGCTAGATCTGGATTGAAATGAAGACAGATGCGGTTCTAAGCGGCGCAATAAATGTCTAGCGCCATTATCACAGATGGTTTTTTTATTAAAAACTGTCTGTGATAATTCTGAGATTATCACAGACGGTTTTTTTTATTAAAAATCATCTGTGATAATTCTGAGATTATCACAGACGGTTTTTAATAAAAACCGTCTATGATACTAAAATATCACAGACGGTTCATCGGTAAGAACCGTCTGTGATGCTCGTTTTCTCCGACGCCATCAACACAAACGGTATCCAAATTAAAACTGTCTGTGTTAGTGTCGGTCACATACGGTTTTGTCAAACCGTCTGTGATTTGGCGTCTAGTATTAGGCTTTCTGTAGTAGTGAATAGCTCTGTGCTGGAGGTCTGAACGGTTTTATCTGATCTGCAGACTTCGACCACGTTAAGCTTTGATCACGGCATTTTGACCAAGGTAAGTTGAGCATTGTAGATTTCGACCATGTTCGATTTTGACCACATTCGACTTCGGCTACATCTGATTTTGGCAACGACAGACTACGACCACGTCCGATTTCGACCACGGTAGCCTTCGACTACAGCCTTTTCGACCACAACAAGTAATCGGTAAGTTCTGACCTTGACCAGTGAACTAGTCGTAGCTACAGTACTTTTTGATGTTCATAGCTACAATACATTTTCATGCTCGTAGCTATAGTACTTGGTCGATACTTGATAATTGTGGACTTTACTGGCTGATACTCTAGACTTTGTGGTCTGCTGTTGGTGGTCTTAGACTTTGTGATCAATGGTAGAAGACTTTGTGATCGGTAGTCGTAGACTTTGCAGTTTGCTATCGTTGTTTTAAGCTTTGCGGCCAGTTATCATAGACTTCACGATCGGCAGCCTTAGACTTTTGTGATCAATTGCCGTAAGTTTTGCGGTCGGTACTCATAGACTTCATGATTAGTTCGAGTGCTTTATTTCTGCTATCTTTGAATGCTCGTGTACATTTTGCTTAATTTGGCAGAAAATAGGGGCCGAGCTAGGCCTCAGGCCGCTGAGGCAATGGTCTGAGGCTCAGATCAAAATTGCTTACCTATAACACTGTAGCTAACAATAGTTCGGGCCGCACCATCGTTATTTTCAGTGGACTGAGCCCGAGGTCTAGCCGCTGACTGGCTACCCCCTAGCAGAAAATATAGATGCTTAATCAGCTTGGCATCTAGCTAGCTAGTGATTAACTGGTGTGTACTCTTGCAGTGTCTGTCAATGAAGGACATGGCAATGGTCAGAAAGGAGCATGTGAGGCAAATCATATTGGACGCCAGTGCTTCTTCTGATTTAGCTCTAAAGCTGGAGCCCGTCGACACGCTGCAACGAATTGGAGTGGACTATCAGTATGGAAAAGAGATTGATGAGTTACTGCGTGGTGTGCACGATGCCAAGGACGAAGGCTGTGACGACCTTCATGTAACCGCGCTGCGGTTCTATTTGCTTCGGAAGCATGGGTACCATGTCTCTACTGGTAAGATCCTGACCGCAGGACAACTCCTAGATATATATTGTATGTATAGTTTTCGCTGCTAAGTATTTAATAGATCATGTATTATATATACTGTATAATTTTTAGCTGCCTTGACGTGAAATTTAATTATGCAGATGCATTTCTAAAGTTCAGAGATGACCAAGGAAAGTTTGCAAGTAATGATGCGAACTGTTTGCTGACATTGTACGATAAGACTATGAATATATTAGAGACTGTGATGATCGGATAGTATGCTCTGTTATGAATAATCATTTTTCGTAGTAGTAATAGAATATATTAGAGACTATATAGATTCTTAGCGAGCCTTCCATGTAATGTATTCAGCAGGATTTTTTGTTTTTAAATGGATTTAATATGTCAATAGTTTTGTAGGCTTCAATGTAGATGATGGATAAGACTATGAATATGGTGTTTCAAAAGGAAGATTTTGACGCTTCCGGTGTACATTACAAATGGCATGTTGACTACAACCATAGAAGCAGGATGCCGCATACAATTATTGCGCACACCTTAATTTTCAACATTTTGTACTTCTATTTAGGTAATCGACATCACCAAATGCTCCAACATTCTCGAAACAAAAGTAGTTTTTCACCATCGAGCAATTTTGTGTCACTTTTACCATGTTAAACACCAACAAATCAACTAAACTGCATGCACACATAGATTAGCATGCATGTGCTTATTTGAAAACAAAAATCTCTAAATAGCACATGCCTGCATTTTAATCTATGTTGTCTGGTGCTGTACTAAACTCCAAAGAAATGTTTTGTTCTGTGCTAATTGAAATAGCTTATTAATAGGTCGACGTCCAAATAGAAACATTTTTCTCCTATATTCATTCCGGGGAAATAAGTAGCTAACAGGTTTTAGTTGTAAAATCTTTTCTGATCATGTCAATTTTCTTGAAGCGAGAACAAGCATCTGAGCATGTCGTATCCACACTGCAAACTTGCATAAAGGAGTATGGGATCACAGTAGAGCAAGCCAATGAAAAGCTTAAAGTAATAATTGAAGAAGCATGTGTAACGCCTCCGTTTCCAGGGGCGCGTACGGACACGGCATTCCGCAACTATTCACGCATGAACAGTTATGGAGTGTCGCGCAAGAGTATACCATTGCATGCTTACAACAAAAGTCCAGCATATATTTCAAGTATGGAATAACATCCAGTTTTTAACAGCGGGGCGTGCAAGCCCAAAGCATATTACATCACAAAAGACTTCCAGGAACTGCTTCGAGCGCGGCGAAGACCTAAAGCCACGGGTCCTCGTCAACGAAGAAATCCTCAGGGACGTCCTCGACGGGGAGACCTTCACCAGCGTCTTGATCCTCTAAAGAGGGGATTAAGCAAGCCGTGAGTCAAACAACCGGGTCAGCAAGTCCCAAAGGGACTCTATCTTACTACATGCACGGAACATCAAAGGAGGGAGTATACTTGGTTTATTACTTTGAGTGGATGCATTTTTATTTGCAAATATTTTATAAAACGGACCCAAAACTACTCCTCAAGATCTCAGGGGTTTTTCACGAAGAGTTCATTAACCAACTGGTCAAGTTTAAACATGTACAAAACTACTTAAGCTTTGCTGCTGGAATCACCCAAGTGACACATCTCCATTAACCGGGAGCACGGCGTATTCGAATACCATTTACTTGACTCTGCAGAGTTTGCTCAGCTTTACCCACACGATCCCTTAACTCCCGCTAAAGAGTTAAGGAAGCCAGGTTGTTTCACTGCTCAATTCTTTATATAGGCTCTACCCGGTAGAATTCACTCGGGTCTGGCTCACACACACACACCCACAAAAAGAGAAAACCAACGTCCGCTTCGAGTGAACTCTACCGTTGTTAGGCACCCGCAGCACGGCCTGCCTAACCTCACTGCTAATCCTCCTCCTCCTCCACACCTGTAGAGTTTCAAAAGATTTGAGCAGCTACTAGACCAGTGTTGACAAGTCAACTCCTGTGGTTGAGCGATCACTGTGACATTTGCTCAGCGTAAGGGTTTCAGTCCTTATATTTTCACATGGTCCGCAACCTCACCAGGCCCGTGACCCAACCTAGGGTAAGCGGTGGGCGAAAACCGTCTTGCGGCGCACCACAACCCCACTTACCCTAACTTCGATCCTAGGGTAAGAGATGGGCGAAAACCGTCTCGCGGCGCACCACAACCCCCTTACCCTACCTTGTGCACGTCGGCACTCTCCGCTCTAGGGCACGGTGTCCCATACCACCCTACCCTAGAGTCGGGTTTGCAAATTCTATTGGCCCGCAGCCACAACCTTATTAGTACAAGACTTTGCATGATAATAATAACTTACAGTTATTTAGATTAACAGGTAATTATTTCTAGGGTTACAAAGGCATGGCAACAAATTTAACATGGCATTTGTCGGTGGGAGGTTTAGCTACATAACATGTCATTCTAAATATTTTATTTTATTTTTGAACTAATATTTCAGAACTAGCTCAATGCAAATAACATAATAACATAATAAAATGGCATGGGATACAACATGATCAAAGGATTTGGGACTTACCGTCAAGTTGGACGATCTCGGCAAGCTCGAACGAAGAAACACCTCGATCCTGCGACTGCACTTGAACTTCCGGGATCTCCGAAACTAGCGCAAACACATAAAATAATTAAATCTAGCTTGAGACTAATCAAGCGAGGAAACATAAACTAATTAAAAAGGAGTAAAATACATAAATCTCCAAATGGTGAATTTCGGGAATTTATCTGGGATGAATCTGTGGAAATGGAGGTCAAAAATGGGTCCAAGATATTATTTGGAGCAAAGTGGTGAAATTTGGGAATTTTTGGGATTTCCTGTGATTTGCTAGGATTTATTTGGATTTTCTGGAATTTTAGAAATTGATAAATCACTGGAAATTGGGATGAACAGTGAAAGGCCGGCCCGATTACTGTGCGGCCCAACACTGTGCGGCTCGGGCGGGAAACAGCCCGCGCAGTCGGTCGGCCCACGCGGCCCAAGAGCGCGCGCGCGGGAACGGAGCAGGCCGAGGGGAGATCCGGCCCACGCACCCGCACCCGCACCCACACGGACCGGATGCCTGACACGCGGCTCGGGTGAGGGCGGAGATCGAGCGGAGTGGGTGGTTGGGATGCGACAGTGTGGAGATCGGACGGATGCGATGCAACGGGGACGAGCGAAACGGTACGGGAGGATCCAACGGATGCAGAGTAGGGGTTTTACGAAGATTGGACAGCGGGAAGGGGGCTACCGTCCAATGGCCCGCATTAAATGGCGCAGAGGGGAGAGGACGACTGGGATGGAGCCACGTCCTCCGTCTTCTTCCTCTCGCCGGGCACGCGAGGCAGAGAGGCGGAGACGGGGTGCTCCCGCTCTCCGGCGACAGTGTGGCTCTCGGCGGACAGCGAGGGCATCACCGGCGAGGTTCCGAGGAGGGGAGCCCATTTTGGGGCTTAGGAAGGCGTGAAGATTATCGGGGAAGGCAGGAGACCGAAGGGGAGGGATCGGTTCCCCGACGGTGGAGGGGGTCGCCGGAGCCGAAGGGGCCAAATCGGCGGCGGCTATACCGACAGGGGAGTGCGGGGCTCACAGTGGTGGCGGAGATGGGAGCTGGGGAGCTGCGGGGAAGTCTGGCCACGGTGAGGTGCGACGGCCGGAGAGGGAGCTTCGACGCTGGGATCCCTCGGGCGATCACCTGGCCAGGGAAATGCACCAACATGATCAGCAAGTAGAAGCGACGCTCCAAGCCAAAAGAATTGGAAAATGGCGAAGCGAGGAAGGGGATTGCCTCTTGGGGGTCGTCGGCGCAGGGGAGGAGGATGGTGGCGCTCGGGGCAACGAGGGCTCAATCGGGGTGCACGAGGATGACCCTTGGAGTGGTGGGAGGGGATTGAGGGCGGTGGGAGAGCTCGGGAAGCAAAGGAATGCGAGGGGGAGTGGAGCGGGGTTTTATACCCGAGCGGAGGGAGGGGTTCCTTCGGGGTGACGGCAACGGGCGCGGCCGGGAAGTCAACAGGAGGGGACGGGGAGCAGTTGGGGCATCTCCTCCGCGCAGTGGGGTGTGACCGGGCGCTGCACAGTGATAATGGCGACGCGACGGGAGAGGGAGCAGGTGAGCTTCGGCAGAGCGAGGCGCGTCCGCGCGCGGGAGAAGGAGGGAGCGGAGACTGCCAGGTGGGGGCGGAGCAGACGTGGGGCGACGCGTGGCGCGAGAGTTCTACCGGCTCCAGACCGGGCGGCGCCAGCGCGGCGAAGGCGGTCCAAAACCGGGGGCGTGAGGCGGTGCGGTGTGGGCGCAGGCGTAGCGCACGCACGGGGAGAAAGCGGGGAGGGAACGGGGCGCCAGTGGAGAAGGAAGAAGGCGCGGGCGCCGGGAGAAGGAGAAGGCGGAAAAGGAGCGGGGCGCCAAAGGAAGAGGGAGGCGTCCGGCCGAAAAGGGAAAGCGGGAACCGGGCGACTTTTCAAAAAGGGAAAGTTCCCAAAATTCACTCAAAAATCCAGCAAAAAGCACAGAAATTTTGGTTTTGAATTTTTGGGGTTTTTCAGCATGGATGGACATCGTCAAGGAATGTCTCGAACAAAAGCATCCAATGGTCCTTTTGGAGAAGGCGGTCAATCTTGCCTGAACAATGGATTTAATGTACAAGCGTGAAGATGCATACACCCTCTCGTTTAGTCTCAAAGACACGATAACTTCACTCTACGTGAATTTCATATGAATCTGACAATCCAGCATTACGTACGACTTCTCAACCTGATAGTGTTCTACACATGGAGGTCAAGCATATGCATACTGTACTTCCATGATTCTTGAATAATGTGAGGTGTACTACACCTCTTACATATATGTAATTGTGTTCCTTCATTTATAGCCTCAGGTTCATTCCATACGAACTTATACGTGGTAGCGTCTGCACACTGTTGTTGTTGTCCAACAACTGATATTACAATATTTGAAATAAAGAAGCCATATTGTCAAATAACTTATTTGATATGTGTGATATTGTACGTGCCTGAAAACACTGAAGTGTATGGTAGCAACTAAAATAGTGTTGAATATCATGTTTTCCACTCGGACTTGGCTAATGTTACAAGGGCTAAGGCTAAAACTAGGGTAAATGATAATTAGAGGGAGGAAACGAGGACCTAAACTAAAGTCCATAATGATAATTGACTCCTGAATGAACGAATTGGAGATAATTGAACGAATTGATCAAACGAACGAACAAAAGAAAATGTCATAACGAACGACTAAACAACACTAAACCTAACCAACAGAACGAAATAGAGTACGGGGTTTACACTAGAGCAAGCAAATGAAAAGCTTAAAAAAGTAAGTGAAGAAGCATGGATGACAATCTAAAAGGTCATGTGCTAAGTCTAAGATATGTTTGTGATGATTAATTGGTACTTTTGTTGGGTTGAATTCGAATTTTGCGATCTTTTCAGAAAATTCAGATTTACTGCCAGGTGCTGGCCGTCAGACCGGCCTGAAATGGCGGTCTAACTGGTGGTCTAGTGTGAGTGGAGTTTGAGACGGTCATACTGCAGGGGTGGCATGACCAATTTCTAGTTGGTGGTTGATTTATTCCAGAGAGCATGTTTCATAGTTGGGTTTGTGCGGTCGTACCAACCATGGTTGGTAGTCGGACTGAGGTGAGTTTGCTGGTGTGACCAATATTGAAGATACGACCACACCAGATGTGGTCACACCAGGGAAGCGGCCTAACTAGTGTGGTAAGAGCGGTCAGACTAGTAGTTGCACCAAGGTTCAGGGTAAGTTGAGCTAAGTTGATTTGAGATTAACTCATGGCTTGGGAGCTACAAGAGTTTGTGTTGCATTGCATGATATGCATGGTTTTAACTAACGTAAGTCAAGTACATGAAACTTGTGCTCTATATGGTTGCTTGGTCTTTAGATGTGTATGTGGATTAGAGGACGTAGCGGTTGGTAGCAATGGACTAGGACTAGACGGGAGAGCTAAGGTCCAGAGCGTTCATGTAAGTCCGGATGAAACTACGTGGCTCAAGCAGAAGCACGGAGAAGACAAAGATCGTGGCAAAGTGAGTTGGTGCATGTGGTGCGCTAAGTAACGAGGCTGATGCACATAAAGATGGTTCGAGAGTCCAAATATGTGAAGACGTGACTTATAGTTATTGGGCACTATAGGCTATGTGTAGGGATGAAAACAGAACAGATTTGGTCGGATAGTCTGGATACCGAATCCAGATTTTTCAGATTCGGATAGTAAATTTTCAAATCCGAATGAGAAATCAGAGCCAGATTTAGGAATATAATATTTCAGAAATACCCTCTTAAGAATCTGTGTGTAAATAGAGAAAAGGGAAAACGTGAAAAGAGGATGTGTGGAATTTTTAGAGAGGAGTTTGTTCCTGGATAGAGTCGTATGAGAGGTCAGAGACCGAGTCATACTATGCCATGATAAAAGGCCGGGAAAAGTGAAGGATCCAAAAAAAAAAGACCTAGTTTCGTCTTTCCCATGCGCCAACACCTTCGTCCTCTTGCGTCAGCCGCCGGGCGCCGACTTCCTCCAGTCGGCCGGTCTCGCCCGTAGCGCCACGCGCCCGGGGCGGCCAAGAATTTCCCCGCGCGCAACACGAGGGCGGACAACGCCTGCCCGTGAGCTATCCGGGCCGTCCGTCGGCACGGGCGAGGCCGCACGATCAACGCGCTAGCAGTCTCAGCAGCTCTCGTCGGTCAGTCCATCCCGCAGCGCACGCCATGCGCCGGAGGCCGACGCGACTCGTAGCAGAGAGCCAGCCGGGGGTCAGAAGAGAAGGAAAATTAGGAGGAAGAGATCGGGATTTGGGTTTCGTCGTGGGTAATGATATGGTTTTTCTCTCTATTTTGTTTGTTTTATTAGAGATTACAATCAAGATTAAAACGGTAATAATAGTTGATGGTTGATAATTGTTCGTTGTTGTTGAATTAATTATATCATGCAATATTTATTATTTATATCATGCAATACTTGACTATCTTTTATTCAGTATGATATTAATCTGATCATAAATGACGCTCAAACTTTTAATCAGGGAAAATCAGAACTTCCAACTTGATTTGGGATTTCAACCGGAAAATCCAACTTTCTTAGAGGGAATAAAAAAAGTTTGAAATTGAGTTTGGGGTTTCAACCGGAATATTCAATTTTCTTAGGGTGAATAAAAAACTTGAAACTTGAATTTCAAAAACTTTCAATATAATTTCAACTTGATTTGGGCTTTCAGGTGGAATATTCGACTTTCAATTTGGTAAATAAAAACTTTCAACGCCAGAATTTGGGTTTTCATCCAGGATTTTGATTAAAATTTTCGTGAAAATAAAATCCCCCACACACTCCAAATCTTTCAAGTGTCTTTTATGTCCGTATATGCTCTAAGCTTAGTCCTTGGGAGTAAATTATGTGTTAATATATATAGAAATAAATCGGAATTATTAGTATCGTAAAAATTCTCTATTTTTTTTTCCTGGGTGACATGGATATATAAGATAATGACACGGCGTCCAAAGTACGCACATCTTACTAGTACGAGATCCATGTTTTTCATAACTAGCAAGTCAGCGTTCGGTCATGTCAACAAAAAAAAAGTCAGTCATTCAGTGAAGACCGCGAGTGCACGTGCGCCACGAATGAAGAATTTCAGGGACGGGATGCGAAAAATTCTTTACATGTGCTTGGAAAAAGCTTGGTCTAGTCGTAGGCTCTATTTGGATACACTTATCTGAGAATCGATTTTAATCTGATCAGGATTTTCTGATAAGTCGCGATCTGAAGAATCTGCAATCTGAATAATCCTGATCGGGCTTGCGGTACAAGATTTTGGATTCCCAGTGCAAATGCCGATCTTTCCCACCGCGGCAGTTGAAAGAATCGAAAAATAATCAAAGCGTTTGGGTGGGATTCTCGCTTAATTCTACCCAGAATTGGATTTTAAGCGTATCCAAACAGGGCCGTAGAGATGTGACGCGTAGCTGCAAAATTAATACGGAAAAAGCACTGTAGCTGGCTGAATAAATACTGTAGTTGGCAGAGGTTTATTTAGCATAATTAAATTTAAAAAAATTAAAAAATATGTTAGCCCATTACGTATAATACAAACAAATACGGAAAAAACCGGTAAAAAAGCTCAACAAAAGTCAAAAGTTCAGAAAAAAGACGAAACTTATGAATAGTGAAAAATAAACCGGAAGCTAGAAGTTGAAGCCGAAACAATCACACCCTTCCGATAGGATTAGGAACAATCAAAGGCGCAAAGCTATGGAAAGCTGGTCAAATTCTCTCCTGTCGTTAACATATGTAACCACACTGGAATGTGATTCCCTTTTATCTAAGAAACAACCATCCAAATTGACCACAACAAAGTTCCACGAAATTGCACATACTGTTCTTTTTAGATGATAGTAGAAATAAAATGCGATCATTAATTTACACCAAGTAGTTTGGACATTTGGCCTTAAATCTCTTTGCAACAAACAAAGAAGGGAAATATCTTAACAACCGTTCTTTTCATATTACCCTGCTTGTTTATTCTCCAAGGCAGTGGCGGATCTAGGATTTGAGCACGTCCCGGACTAAATTTAAACTAAGTAACAATCTAGTATACCACAAATCTAAAATTACATTATGATATAACAAAAAATACGTCATAAATGCATCATTGATATGAAAATTTTGCTTAATGCTCAATATTTGAAGAATTCAAGTTTTTCACATAAATCACAATAAAGAAAATACAATGACAATGTCTTCTCCTCTTCATTTTGTAATTTGCATCCTTAAACCTTTTTAGTTAGTTCCTAAATAGCAAATATATAACATTAAATATATATCATTTCACCTGATCATTCGTACTTATTTCAAAATATAAAAACAATTCCTTTTACGATTTTATCTGCTCCGCGGATCAATCTGCTCGTGCTCGATGCCTACTGCCTTGGTTGAATCGATTCAGATAAATCCATCGGATCTGTAGGCATCGCCTCGGCCGTTCAGCATTTCAGCCCGTCTCCGCGTCTCTCTCATGACTCTCGTCTCAGTAGTCTCACTCTCTGCTCCCTGTTCGCCTACGCAGCTGCGCTCGCCTTGCGCTCGCCGTCCTCCGTGCTCGGGGCTCGCCTGGCGCTCGCCTCAGTCGCCTGGCGCAGTGGCGCTCACCACCGCTCGAGGCTCGCCGTCTGAGAGCTCCCCACTCAGTGCTCGCCTAGCACTCGCCGTGCTCGGCTCTCTGCTCGAGGCCCAGCTGCGGCCTGCGGGTCCACGAGGGCAAGGGCGGAGCCGCGGAGCGGCAAAGGTGTAGGTCCACGACCACGAGCGGAAGAGGCACAGGTCCACGACCACGAGCGACCGAGCGGCCGGTGGTGAGGACGCACGCAGCCAAGGCGGCGGCCGGTTCATGGCAGGTTCTAATACTACTCATCTACGAAGAATTGAAGTACATACATTAACGCGAAGCAAAAACGGCTGTTCATGGCAGGTTCTTGTATGTATGGGTAACACAAGATGAAGCGGACTAATCCATTACCTTGGCTTGCATATAGATCGAATCGGTTTTCGATCTTTTCCATTCTGTAATCACGTAATTGGCAATTTTCTAATCACTACATGCACTAGGACAGTACCGCCAATTAACAGAGGCGCTTGTCCACGGTGTGCCGCAGAGGACGTGCGCCGCGCCGCCGCCGGAGGACCTTACTTGATCGAATCGTTCGCCGGAGAAATCGCACTAGGAAATGGAGGTATGCGCAAGGAAGATGACCACGTGATTGCACTGATTCCTCTAATATCGCTCGGTGGGACCAGTGCTTCCTTCTATTCGACCGAATCAGGTCAAATATCTTTTAGAGAACTATTAAGTTACAATCTTGCCTCTTAACTGAACAATACTTGCTCACCTGGACTTGTTCACTTGGAGGTGTAGTCAAATCTTAAACTAATCTGGTTCGTTGGATTGAAAGTATGAACGACTAGTTGAATTGAGTGTAAAAAAGCTCTCTAAAAAAGGGCAAATTTTCATTCGTAGAGTTCCCAGTTAGGCAATTATGCTCCAGCAGCAGTGTCACTTCCGGATGCTTGAAATGTCAAAGTACAGTATGCTTTACGTTCCAATACATGCATCGCCAGCGAGCTTGGTCGATCCGACCTCCTAAATACAGCCCATGTTGATTACCACCACTCACCATGTACTCGAACTTTGATCAATCGAACTTTGACCGGATAACACATAGTCAAATTTTCAACAACTCCGCACTCGAGAGCTTCGACCGGTTGACACTCGAACGTGTCGACTTCTTCGCTAAGGTACTCGTAAGCCATGAGTGCTACAACACTCGTGATCTTCGAGTACACCAGTTACTCATAATCTTCCAAGTACTCGAGTCTCCTCTGGTACTTGTGTCTTCTCTGGTCCTCTAGTCTTCGAATATGATGGCAAAACACGAAAACAATCCAAGAGCACAAGTTGATATTCCAGGGCACAAAAGCACTCCACTTTTCTGTATTTTCTCTTCCTCCTCGTTCGCTTGTCTACATGACTCCACATGGCCTTTTAAAGGCTGGTTACATGACTAGCAGTCGGACACCAAACACCTAACTTAGACTCAGACTCTTATATGTATTCGTATACGGCAAACCAACTCATCGTATCCTACCCAAACTTAATCTTTCCTACCAAAAACTCCCACACAATTACCAAAAATAAACTTTCCTAAAATAAACCAAATCTAATAAAACAAGATTAACTCTAACATTCACCCCCTTAATCTTGTTTCTTCATCTTGATTACGCTGACACTACTACAAAACAAGTTATGCTAGACGCCTCATCACAGATGGTTCATGACGAAACGTATGTGCCGTTATTATAACAGATGGTTTTATATGAGTGTTGTGGTTACAGACCAAACAGAGAGAGATGGTAGTGGAGAGGTGGGAGTGTTCTGCCTCACCCTCCCCCTTATCCTGGTATATATATATTCACATGAAGTATGCTTTTACAATTATGCCCTTACACCCATATCTCCTCATTGGGGGCACCTATGTCATTGCACATGTTACTCTGGTTCTTATAACCTCCTAACAGGCCTGCTGGGCTTAGGTTGGGGCCACCCCTACGACAGGAGCATCTCATGGTGAAGGGCTTCACAGGGCCGAAGCCATGTCGCCGAGTCCTTTGGCCCCCTCCGTCCCCTGCGGCCTGTGAACTTCTCCAAGCTCGTGGTTGGGGAGCCCGAGTTTTGGGATGGAAGGTGTCTTGCTGAAGCAGACGCGCGCGCGCTCCGTCCCCTACCCTTCGAACGGGTGGCAGCGGAGGCTGGCGCCTGGTCGAGGTAGACGCGCGCGCGCTCCGTCCCCTACCCTTCGAACGGGTGGCAGCGGAGGCTGGCGCCTAGTCGACGTAGACGCGCGCGCGCTCCGTCCCCTACCCTTCGAACGGGTGGCAGGGGAGGCTGGCGCCTAGTCCAAGTAGACGCGCGCGCACTCCGTCCCCTACCCTTCGAACGGGTGGCAGCGGAGGCTGGCGCCTAGTCGAAGTAGGCGCGCGCGCGCTCCGTCCCCTACCCTTCGAATGGGTGGCAGCGGAGGCTGGCGCCTAGTCGAAGTAGACGCGCGCGCTCTCCGTCCCCTACCCTTCGAACGGGTGGCAGCGGAGGCTGGCGCCTAGTCGAAGTAGACGCGCGCGCGCTCCGTCCCCTACCCTTCGAACGGGTGGCAGCGGAGGCTGACGCCTAGTCGAAGTAGACGCGCGCGCCCTCCGTCCCCTACCCTTTGAACGGGTGGCAGCGGAGGCTGGCGCCTAGTCGAAGTAGACGCGCGCGCTCCGTCCCCTACCCTTCGAACGGGTGGCAGCGGAGGCTGGCGCCTAGTCGAAGTAGACGCGCGCGCACTCCGTCCCCTACCCTTCGAACTGGTGGCAGCGGAGGCTGGCGCCTAGTCGAAGTAGGCGCGCGCGCTCTCCGTCCCCTACCCTTCGAACGGGTGGCAGCGGAGGCTGGCGCCTAGTCGAAGTAGGCGCGCGCTCTCCGTCCCCTACCCTTCGAACGGGTGGCAGCGGAGGCTGGCGCCTAGTCGAAGTAGACGCGCGCGCGCTTCGTCCCCTACCCTTCGAACGGGTGGCAGCGGAGGCTGGCGCCTAGTCGAAGTAGGCGCGCGCGCTCTCCGTCCCTGCGCTAAGATTGAAGCTTGGCGCCGATATTGTGGCGCTTCAGAGCTGTTGTGACCTTGCAGCCTGGTAGTGCGCTTTTAATGGCGGCTGGAATTGCGCCGACGCCTGGCCTGGCAGAAGTCAGGCTGTCGCGTCGTGCAGTCTGCTATTCTGGAGGTGGGACACATGGCGCCTCACGACTGGTGCGTCGTGGGATGTGAGCGGTTGCGTGACCGCGGCCGTTCGCCTTTTCCCTAGGGAAGTTGGACGCGTGTTGAAGGCGTGTAGGCGTTGTGTGCTGCTTGATCACCTACCCGGCACGGCCCTCTAAGTCCCGGCGGTTCCTCTTTCCAAATCTTGGGCAGCCGAATCGCAGCGAGTTTGATCTGTCTGCGCTTCGGACCATATGAGAGGCGAGCAACCTTTATAAGGTGCTAGTGTTGAGGTGAAGGCACACTTTCTTGCTCTGCCTTTTGATCTGCCGCTTTGCTTCCGCCCGTACTAATTGTCACGCCCGTTGCTCCTTTCCCTGCTTCTTCCTCCCTGGTCACGAAGAGCGATGGCTAGCCACGATGACGCCACCTACCATCCCCGCAGTGGTTCCTTGCCTAGCCAGGGCGGGGTGTCCCATCCTTCCAAGGAGTACAAGCTAGTGCCGCGGGGGAGCTCGCGCGCCAACAAGTGGTGGGACGCCATGGAGCACTCGGGAGGCTGCTGTTCCCGTGTGCTGGGGAAGAGCCACATGACCGAAGGGACGCTGCAGCGTCTCGTGGATGAGAGGAAGATCGCGGATCGCGATGGGGCTCGCCTACCCCGTCGGGACGAGACGGAGCCGAAGCCTCGGGCAATGGAGGCGATTGTTTTTGCCGCGTTCTTCGACGCCGGCCTTCGAATGCCCTCCACGCTGTTCGTGGGCGAAGTCCTGCGGGCCTACAAGTTGGAGCTAGCCCAATTGACGCCCCCACGCAATACTCCGCCTAGCTGTCTTCACGTGGGCGATGCGGACAGAGGGGTGGAGTCTTAGCGTGAGCTTATTCGCCACACTACACGACGCGCACTGTCGACCCAGAAAGGTTGGCGGGGCGGTGTCCAACTTCGGCGGTGTGGACTTCGTGCTCCGAGCGTCGTGCGCAACATTGTTCCCCGCGCCAGCCTCGTCGAGGCAATGGGAGTCCAGCTGGACTCGGTAGTGGTTCTACTACACCGTGACCGACAAGAGCAGAATGCAATGCCGAGGTGGGCCGATCGCGTTTAACAGTACTCCGAGTCTGAAGGCGGAGATTGACGACACGCGAAAGCTACAGAGTCTTGTCGGTGTCGCCCGTCGAATGAGCCTGCGCGACCTAGCTGAGGAGTTCACAATGTATGGGGCGGCGCCACTCTCCTCCCGGGGGAAGTATGTTGGACAGAACGGCCCCCGCGAGGACGGGTTCGATCCATCCGTATCTCGCCTAGCACGCTTTATGCGCGCCCTGGTATCTGTTTGGTTTCCGCCTGACTGACGTGATCTCCTTCGCAGTGGCTCGGCTAGAAGATGCAGAGCGCGCGGTTGCGGCGCTCCTCGGCCCGTACACGCTTAAGGAGCACCGGGCTCGCGAGGCCGCAGTCACGGCGGCTAAGCAGGGGCGGGTAAACCGCACCTGCGAGGCTCTGGGCATTGCTGTGCCCGAGCGCGTGGTGCCGGAAGAGCTTCCCGCTGGGACTCCGGGCGCTCGGGACGGCGATAGCCCTGCGGGGGTGCTATCTTCGCGACGCCAGGCCCGCTCCCCGGCTGCTGTATGCGACCCGGCAGCCCCCTCAGCGGTTAGCACAGCTGAGACGGGGCATGCGACCGGCGGTGGGCCTGGCCATACTGCTTCGGATGGGGGCGCCGCCTCGGATCCCCCGGCACCTTCTGCCGACGCCCCCGAGCCCGCGCTTGCGGCCCTCGTTGAGCTGGAACTCGCCAACCCGGGGGGTGGCGTCGTTCCTGGCGAGGAAACCACCGCAGCGGCCGGCGAGGGTGCGCCCCCTACAGAGGAAACCGTGGGGGCGACGGTAACCGTAGCTGGTGTCGCCACGGAAGAATCGCCTGTGCCGCCGCAGGCGAAACGCCCTCGGACTCAGTCCCCGCCGCCCGCGAGGGGTCGATACGCCGTTGCGGGGCCTTGCCTCGGGATTACAGCGTCTGGCGCGGCCGAGAAGACCTGCTCACTGACCGCGGAGGCGCCCGCCTCTCCCTTGGCAGTCGAGCCGGCGCCACTTCCTACCGCGACGAGGGGCGCAGGAGGTAGGCGTGAGTCCCTTTCTTCACTTGACTTCGCGAGACTCTCTCCGATCTGCTCGCTCATTCTGCCGACATCAGGCGAGACGAAGTCTCCCGGAGGTGGCGAAGGATCGAGCAGCAGAGGTATGCGCGAAGTCCGAAGCCTTGCGCAGGGTGCCCCGCAGGTGTCCGCTGCTGTTGACGTGGACGTGGCCTTGGTGCATCCTGGCGCGTTGGGGCCGAGGCTCGCTCGCTCGGACTTCCTCCCTCGCCCGGAGATATTTTGCGACCTTACCGCAGCCGCAGAGCGTGCCGACAATGGCCTCAACCGAGAGACGTTGTCGTCCCGCGAGGGGGAACTCCTAGCGCTCGCGCTGCAGGCCTCGGAGATGAGGGTAAATATGTGCGCTTCAGCTTTGTAAGGTACTGCTGGACGCCTGCTGATTTGTTGTTTTTGCCAGACGCTTGCCCTCAGTCGATCCTTTGACGAGGCCCGCGTTCGAGAGCGGAGGGCTCTGGAAGCCAGCCTTCGTGAAGCAAATAATGCTCTCGCTGCGAAGGATGAAGAACTTCGCGCGCTGGAAGGCGCCATGGCGGCCGCACAACTCGAGGCCACGGAAGCCAAGTGCGCCGCGGCTGAGGAGCGCGCCGCCTTCGTGCAGCAGATCGCCGTCCTAGAAGGGGAGAACGCCCAGCTGGCGGAGTCTGCTGCCGAGAACAGCCTCGTCTTGGAGAATGCGTCCGTGTCGGCGTGGCGGGCCATGGAGTCTTTGAACCAGGCCCTCCGAGATCTGTGCGTCAGAGTGCCGGACCCTACGCACGGGCCAGAGGCCCTATCGGAGACGCTCGGGTTGATCGAGGAGGGGGCATGCGTTGCTCTTCGTGGCGCCAGAACGTTTGGCGAGCACTGCGGCTATCTTGGTGCGTGCTTCGCCCTCGCCCTGCTTCACACTCGTGGGTGCAGACATACCCATGAGCTGGCGAATCCTCAACTGGGTCCACCCGACCGACCAGAGGTCATGTCGGACGTCATTCGCTCCATCGGGCCAGCCTGCAGAACTTCCATCAACGGATCTGGGGCCGCTTCGGGGAAGATGCGGCGAGGGTCGCCGTTCAGCAGACGCTGCATGGGGAGGGGGACCTCCTCCAGTGGCTCGAAGGAGTCTTTCAGCGTCGCGGCGACGACGGCACGGGTTCGTCCGCACCGCGCCAAGGCTGAGCAGTTGGTCGAGTAGGTCGGGGGGGTGATGTACTGGTTCTTATGCTTGTAAGCATGTAACCCCTTTGCTTTTATAACGAAACCAAGTAATACCTCATGCTTGGTGTTACCTGCCGCCGAACGCGAAGGGAAGATCTGAGCATCTTGTGTATACTCCGTGGAGTGGCGCGTGCGGAGGCGAACCTCGACGCTACGTCTTATTTAAAGTCCATGGACTGGCGCGTGCGGAGGCGGACCTCGGCGCTGCGACTTCCTTTATAGTCCGGAGACTCACGCGTGCGGGGGCGGATCTCGACGCTACGTCTTATTTAAAGTCCGTGGACTGGTGCGTGCGGAGGCGGACCTCGACGCTACGACTTCCTTTATAGTCCGGAGACTCGCGCGTGCGAAGGCGGACCTCGAGGCTACGTCTTATTTAAAGTCCGTGGACTGGTGCGCGCGGAGGCGGACCTCGACGCTACGACTTCCTTTATAGTCTGGAGACTCGCGCGTGCAGAGGCGGACCTCGACGCTACGTCTTATTTAAAGTCCGTGGACTGGTGCGCGCGGAGGCGGACCTCGACGCTACGACTTCCTTTATAGTCCGGAGACTCACGCGTGCGGAGGCGGACCTCGACGCTACGTCTTATTTAAAGTCCGTGGACTGGTGCGCGCGGGGGCGTCCCCCCGTTGCGTCTTATTTAAAGTCCGTAGACTGGTGCGTGCGGAGGCGAACCTCGACGCTACGTCTTATTTAAAGTCCGTGGACTGGTGCGTGCGGAGCTAGGCTCAACGCTACGTCTTATTTAAAGTCCGTAGACTGGTGCGTGCGGAGCTAGGCTCAACGCTACGTCTTATTTAAAGTTCGTAGACTGGTGCGTGCGGAGCTAGGCTCAACGCTACGTCTTATTTAAAGTCCATGGACTGATGCGTGCAGAGCTAGGCTCGACGCTACGTCTTATTTATAGTCCGTAGACTCTCGCGTGCGGAAGCTGAGCTCAACGCTACGTCTTATTTAAAGTCCGTGGACTGATGCGTGCGGAGCTAGGATCGACGCTACGTCTTATTTATAGTCCGTAGACTCTCGCGTGCGGAAGCTGAGCTCAACGCTACATCTTATTTAAAGTCCGTGGACTGATGCGTGCGGAGCTAGGCTCGACGCTACGTCTTATTTATAGTCCGTAGACTCTCGCGTGCGGAAGCTGAGCTCAACGCTACGTCTTATTTATAGTCCGGGGACTCGCGCGTGCGGAGGCGGACCTCGACGCTACGTCTTATTTAGAGTCCATAGACTTTGTTCTGCTCAGCGCGGACAAGGGATGCTCTGGGAACAACAACCTTTATTGAACTCCCGTTTGCGCGGGCGGGCATCGCATAACAAAGGGCTGGTGGCTCTACGCTTGCTGTCCTGCTTCTAGGCGTAGTATCGCCGCAACCTGTCCGCGTTCCATGTGTGCCGGAGGGCTTGTCCCTCGAGCGTGGCGAGGCGGTACGCCCCCTTCGGCAATGCCTCCGTTACGATGTACGGGCCTTCCCACTTGGACTCCAGCTTGCCAACGGTCTCCGCCTGGAGCGCTACTCTGAGAACGAGATCCCCGGGCTTGAACCCCCGCGGGCATATAGAGCGGTCCCGAGTACGCATTGTCTGTCGCGCGTACTTCTCGACATGGTGGGCTGCATCTGCCTGTATCCCGTCGAGGAGGTCCAAGGACACACGGCGCTCCTCTTCGGGTGCTTGGACGAGGGCCCTCTGCGAGCCGGCCTTGATTTCCTCGGGCGTCACCGCCTCATCACCGAAAAGGAGCCTGAACGGCGTGAATCCCGTCGGGCGCGTTACCGTTGTGCGAAGCGACCACAGAACGCTGTGAAGCTCGCTTGGCCACTTGCCCTTTGGCAATCCGACCAGGCGCTTTTTGATGGCGGCAGAGATGGCGCCATTCGCCCGTTCGACCGCCCCGTTGGACTGGGGATGCCCTACCGAGGCGAATCGGAGGGTGATGCCCATGCTGTCACAATAGTCTTTGAAAAGGGTGGCGTTGAACTGCAGGCCATTGTCAACCGTGAGCTCCCGGGGCACGCCAAAGCGACATATGATGTTTTGCCATAGGAAGCGCTGTATGGCCGCAGAAGTTACTTTGGCCAGGGCAACCGCTTCCGGCCATCTGGAGAAATATTCCAGCGCGACTACCACGAACCGGAGGTCCCCTGGAGCTCGGGCAAGTGGTCCTACTATGTCGAGGCCCCAGCATGCCAGTGGCCACACCGGGGGAATGAGGTTGAGGCTCGTCGGGGGCCTACGGATGATGCGCGCCATCCACTGGCACCCTTGGCACCGACGGACGAGGTCCTAGGCGTCGGTGGTGGCAGTCGGCCAGTAGAAGCCTTGCCTGAACGCCTTGCCGACCAACGACCTCGGCGCCAGGTGGGATCCGCACACGCCCGCATGGATCTCCGCCAGGAGCTCCTGTCCCCCCTCCGTCGAGAGGCAGCGCAGGAGCGGTGCGCAAACTCCCCTCTTGTAGAGTATCCCTTCAAACACCTGGAAGGACCTTGCGCGGTGCTGCAAGCGCCGAAGCTCGGCGGGGTCGTCGGGCTCGGCGATGCCTTGCAAGAAATTGAAGATGGGCTCTCGCCAATCACCTGGCCGGTCAATGCGGTGGACGAGTGCCGCGTCCTGGTTGTCTTGCGCGATGGCTGCCTGCCCTAGTATTTCGTAAAACGCCCCCTCAGGGGGGGGCAGTTGCTGGCTGGCCGCCTTAGCGAGGGCGTCGGCCTGCTCGTTCTCCGCGCAGGGGATGGCCTTGACGGTGACGCCCAAAAAGTGCATTTCCCTCGCCCTCACGGCCGCGAGGTACTTGGCCAACTCAGGGTCCTTGGCTTGATATGACTTGTCCACATGACCCGCCACCAAGCGCGAGTCGGTGCGGACTAGCACCCGTCTCGCGCCAACTGCCTTGAGCTTCGCCAGGCCGAAGAGCAGTGCCTCGTATTCAGCCGTGTTGTTGGTGGCGGGGAAGGCAAGGCGCGCCGAGTATAGCAAACGCTGCCCCTCGGGCGTGACGACCACCGCCCCTACGCCCGCGCCAGCGACGCCGTAAGCGCCGTCGATCGTGAGCGTCCAGACGGGGTCATCGTGCGTCTGGACGGGTTGGGCCGGCGGGGTCCATTCGGCGAGAAAATCCGCAAGGACTTGGGATTTGATTGTCGTTCGCGAAGCATACGTCAAGGAGAAGGGAGCGAGCTCGGCAGCCCATTTGCCGATGCGCCCTGTGGACTCCTTATTGTGCAGCATCTCTGCCAGGGGGAATGAGGAAGGCACTATGATCGGGTGGGCCAGGAAATAATGCCGAAGCTTCCTGGAAGCCATGACCAGCGCGTAGGCGAGCTTCTCAAGCTCCGTGTATCTTGTCTTGGCGCCTTGGAGGGCTTCGGAGACAAAGTAGAGGGGCCGCTGCATAGCGCCTTCCTCTAAGACGAGGACGGCGCTGACCGCGGTGGCTGACGCGGCCAGATAGAGCAGGAGGGGAGCCTCTGGTGCTGGGGCGACCAGCGTGGGGAGGCTGGCCAGGTGCTCCTTGAGCTCGTTGAAGGCCTTCGCGCAATCTCCGTCCCAACGAAATCCATCGCACCCGCGGAGCGTCTTGAAAAATGGCAAGCCCCGTTCCGCCGCCCTGGATAGGAAGCGGCTTAGTGCTGCCATGCGGCCCGCCAGCCTCTGGACCTCCCTCGTAGTCTTGGGTGGCTCCATACCCAGGATGGCGTCTACTTTGTCGGGGTTCGCCTGGATGCCCCGTCCGGAGACGAGGAAACCCAGGAGCTTGCCCGCCTGCACCCCGAAGACACATTTGTCGGGGTTGAGTTTGATGCCCGCCTTCCGGAGGTTGTCGAAGGTCTCCTGGAGGTCCCGGCCATGCAGAGCAAGCTGCCGAGTTTTGACCACCACGTCATCGACATAAGCTTCGACGTTCCTCCCGAGCTGGGCGGCCAGGGCAAAAGCGACGAGGCGGGTGAAGGTAGCGCCGGCGTTCTTCAAGCCAAAGGGCATTCTGACGAAGCAGAACGTCCCAAGTGGTGTGATGAAACTGGTCTTCTCCTCGTCGTCTTCGGCCATGTATACCTGGTGATAGCCAGAATAGGCGTCCAGGAAACTCATGAGTTCGCACCCAGCAGTGGCGTCGACCAGCTGATCGATGCGCGGCAAGCGGTAATTGTCCTTCGGGCACGCCTTGTTGAGTGCTGTGAAGTCGATGCACATGCGCCAGGCCCCGCTGGCCTTTTTGACTAGCACCGGGTTAGCGAGCCACTCTGGGTGGTGGACCTCGCGGATGACCCCAGCGCGAAGAAGCTTCGCGACCTCTGTTTTGGCCGCCTGCTGCCGATCCATTGACATACGCCGAAGCCTTTGCTTGACCGGCTTGGCGTCGGGGCGGACCGCCAAGCGATGCTCGATTACTGCTCGATCTACGCCCTTGATGTCCTCCGGGGACCATGCGAAAATGTCGACGTTGTTCTGAAGCACTTGGAGCAGATCCCGTTCGACCCCCGGTGGGAACCCCTCGCCGATGGACACAAACTGCCCCTCCGCTTGGAGTGGCACCTTCTTGACTCCACCCTCGGGCCGAGGCTTGGGCGTCCATCCGGGGGCGGAGGGCCCGTCGCCGAGCGTGCCGGAGAGGGCGTGCACCGGACGATGCGGAACGCGGCTGCCGACCTCGGCCCGTCTGGCCAGGTCCTGATCGCCGAAGACGGTGATAACACCCTCTGGGCCTGGGAGCTTCACACACAAAAACGCATAGTGTGGGATCGCCTCGAAAGAGTTGATGGCGGGCCGACCCAGTATGGCGTTGTAGGGATGCGAGATATCGACGACGTCGAAGATGACATGCTCGATCCGGATGTTACCCTTGTTGCCTTCCTGACGGAAAGTGACCGGAAGGGACACGTGCCTCAAGGCCTGCAGCGGTTGATCCCCGAAGCCTTGAAGTGGAGCTCCTGGTTGCTCTAGCCGGCTTCGTGGGATCCCCATACGGTCGAGGGCCTCTGCGAACAAGATATTCGCGGAGCTTCCCCCGTCGACAAGGACGCGCCTGACGTCACAGCGCGCTATGTGGGCCTGGATGACTAGGGGGTCTTGGTGAGGGTACTCCACACCCCTGGCGTCGTTCAAGTCGAAGGTGATGTTGCGGGGCGGCATCCACAGTTGCGGCTGCTCCCCGGGAGCTTTTAAGGAGGAGCCTCCGGTGATGACGCTGACGGTGCGATGCTGCGCACCCTCCGTTGGGGGCGGAGCCCGAGACCCGGCCGTCACCCTCCGCAGCTCCATAACTGCGGCGCATGCCCTTGCGTAATGATCCCCGTAGCCGTGTACCTCGCACCACTTGCCATAGTGCAGGAGCTCTTGTTCGGCGTGGGGTTGGCCGCCGTAATCGAGTCCGCCTTCCGATCCCCGGTCTCCCCTCCATGAGGCGGGGTCGGGTCCTTGGCGGGTACCCTCGGTGTCGCGGACATGATGGGCCGCGCTGTGTCCTGCGCTGGCGGCGCCGAGGCTTACGCCCGCTCCTTGAAGAGCCTTCCTGTACCTCGGTGTCGCCGCCTCGGGGAGGGCCTCCGTGAGGCTCTCGGCCGCGGCCTTGCTTCGAGGAGGGACCACCCGCCCCCGCTTCGCGCGGGGGGCGCTCCCCCAGGGCGAGGTCGAGGGCGGTGACGCTGCGTCTTCGCGCATCCTCCTCCGCCCGCGCATACTCCTCCATTTTGTCGAAGAGTTTGACGACTGTCTTGATTGGACTCCGCGCGTTGTACTCGGCTATCGGGCCCGGACGAAGGCCCTGTATGACTGCATTAACGACGGTGGTTTCATTAATGTCTTTCACCTGGCATCGAATCTTGGCGAAGCGCTGGAAGTAGTCCCGGAGCTTCTCCGAGGGTCCTTGCTTCACAGCGAAGAGTTGGTCCGCATCGACTTGCTCGACATGGTTTCCTTGGAAGTTGCTGTGAAGGCGGTCGCGAAGCTGCTCCCACGCGTAGATGGAGCCCGGCTCTATGGTAAAAAACCAAGAGAGTGCCACTCCTTGCAGCGCGAGGGGGAGTCCCTTCGCCTTCGTGGTGTCATCTCCGCCCGCGGCTTCGATCGCGGTTTCGTACACGCGCACGAACTCGCGAGGATCCGTGTCGCCTTTGTACGGGTTGGTGACGCTAGGGAACTTAAAGTCTTCGGGCCACGCCGCCTGCTGCAGCCCCGCCGAAAGCGGGGACTCCGGATCTACGCGCCTCAACGGCACGCGGCTGGACGTGGGGGCTTCGCGGCTGTCCGCCTTCTCCGGCGCGGGCTCGGGCGCGATTACTGGCGCGACCTGCTGGCTCCGAGCCTCTTGCATATCGCGGACGGCTCCGCGAAGGCCCCCTAGTTCCCGCTGGAACGCGTTGAGGGCTGCTAGTAGGGCGCTTTCCACCACAGGTGCTGTCGGGTCCGCCGGAACGCCCAGCGGACGGGTCGGTGCAGGGACCATCGCCTCGCGAACTCCAGATCCGCCGGATGGTTCGTTGCGGCTACCCCCGACCGTCTGATCCGCGCTGCCGGCGAGGGTGGCGGGGGCTGTCGCCGCAGTGCCCGCGACGGGGTTGGATGTCGTTGTAGCGGCGCTGGCGGGGTCGGTCGTTGTAGCGCGAGCGTCGATGCCCGCGACCACTGCACCTACGCCGCCGCCGACTCCTTCGGCGGCCGATGCCGAAGCCCTGGTATTCACGCGCCGCTCCGACCCAGCCGTCTTTTTTCCCTTCGCCGCCGCTGGTGAAGCTTTTTTCGGTGCCATCCTTCTTTTTCGGTCTTCAGGCTTGTCCTCGTCCTCCCTACGGACGGCGCCAACTGTTGTGGTTACAGACCAAACAGAGAGAGAGATGGTAGTGGAGAGGTGGGAGTGTTCTGCCTCACCCTCCCCCTCATCCTGGTATATATATATTCACATGAAGTATGCTTTTACAATTATGCCCTTACACCCATATCTCCTCATTGGGGGCACTTATGTCATTGCACATGTTACTCTGGTTCTTATAACCTCCTAACAGGCCTGCTGGGCTTAGGTGGGGGCCACCCCTACGACAATGAGTGATCATTTACCGTCTGTGATGAGCCACTATCATAGATGGTTCGTATTAATAACCATCTGTGATAGTTTATAGATGATTATTAACATAAATCGTCTGTGATAGTTGAAGACATCATATACGGTTTGTATTAAAAATCGTTTGTGATATTTCATAGACGTTTATTAGTACGAACCGTCTGTGATAGTTTACAGACAGTTATTAACACAAACCATCTGTGATAATTATGTATTATAGACGGTTTGTGGTTGAACATGTCTGGGATACACTGCGATATCAATTAATACCAAGCTAGACCAGTTCCGACAGATCTATATTCATTGTGCTGCATTGAAGGAGGCGGCTGGCTTTAGAAAGCATTCCGATTGTAAATCTAGCTGCTTGTAGATCGATTTGTTCTACCTTGGTGATTAGAGGTTATTATTTGTTTCTAATTTATATGCCTTGTAATAAAAAGAAATGATAGCTAAATTTAGATCTAGCTTAATTCGTAGTTTACTGCAATTTAAGAATGGGTCAGTACTCCTAATTTACTTCAACATATTAATTCTTGCTTGATATATATTGCTTCATGAATAGTACGTAGTTGGCTAGCTATAGTAGCATTATTAATCCAATTTGACACTAATTTGTTATATGTGTAGTGTAGATGGACCGAAACTGGATGTACATAACTTCCTGTTCTTGGATTTAGATATGCCTTTGTATCTACTTTTGCTTCTACCTCTTGAATCGTCATTTGAACTCTTCTCGTATTGTCTGCCGTAGACAAACAAACCTTTTGCATGTGTACTTCAATTTTCACCAGAAACCATAATTTTATCTTTTCTTTAGCATACAGAGCTTCATAAACTTCACTAGGAGTAAGAGTATCTCGGCTATATAGAATGATATCTCTAAAAATAGAGTACGAATTGGACAACGAACATAGCAAACTAAGACACAAATCTTCATCATTATACTTTACCTCCAAGACTCGAGGTCTACAACAATTTTCTTGAAAATTGTCAGGTGGTTCAACAATGAGATTTCCTCCACCATCTTATGGGAATAAAGTTTCTGCTTCAAATACATTTTACTGGTCAGATCATTGGTCATGCAAATATGCTCCAGCTTCAACCATAATACGGCGACAGATTTCTCCTTCATAACCTCCTGTAAAATATTATTTGATAGATAAAGATAAATTTAAGATAACGCCTTACAATCTTTATGTTGCTTCTTATCAGCGGACAATGTGGCTGGTATCTTGTCGATCCCCAAAAGTGCATCATCTAAATTAAGCTGTGATATAATAACTCGCATCTTGACTTGCCATAGTGAAAACATCGTACCGTGATCACGGGAGATCGGAGTTCAGAGTCATCATACGGAAGAAAACCCAAATTTGCTGGTACAAATTTGGTGTCCGTAGCAAATTTCTCGTAATTAAAAACCCCTGATACGCTTTCGGGTGCACGTAGCAATTTCTCCCAAAAAAAATATCCGTGTCTCCGCGCGGGCACGCGTGGTGACCGAGGGAGGGATGACCTGCTGTGGTCGCTGTTGCTTGCGAACTGCTGCGGAACCGAGAGAGGCTTTTATTTCCGCTGCTGAGGAACCGGCTCGGAGACGAAGCTGAACCCGCCTCAGATCCGATGAAAATCACGCCGGTCTTCACTGTGCTCCTGTTGATAAATTTTCCAAGTTTGCTTTATGTTCCAACACATGCATGGCCAGCGTCCAGCTTGGTCCATCCGGCCTCCTATATAAAGCCCAGGAATGAGAGGCCATCCAGCACAAGATAGAGCCACTGCCTGCATCCTCAGTACTAGCTAGTACTGCAGAGAGAGAGCATCCATCCATGGCGATGGTGGCAAGCCATCATGAGGGGCTCTCCGGGGCCGACAGCAACGCGCACAAGCCCCGGTTCCACCATCCCAGCCTTTGGGGCGACTTCTTCCTTCACTACAGGCCCTGCACTCCATCACAAGTAACAGCATTTCATTAATGTCCAAACAAGTAATTAACTGATGAATGTTAATCTGATCATGCATGCATGTTCCTGCTTTCTGATTCGAAATATTTGCCACTGGAGGAGTTCAGCTCATTTCTCTTTCATGCAGGACATGTAGAGGTGTAACCCTTCTAGTACGTGAATATGTTATTTGTTCTGTTAGAAAGAGATTAAGATGAATACGTATATTTTAGGTTGACAAGCGAGAACATTTTGTTTTGTCTTGAGATACAACTGCATGCTCAACGACTAATTACTACTGTTAAAACTTTGATCAGGAGAAAACGCACACATCGCAAATAAAGGGAGAGAACATAGGAGAATTTCTGAATTTCTCTATTTTCTTATTTTACTCCCTTTTTTTCTTGCTTTTCTTACAAAATTGGCTACAAGCCTCCTCAATATGTAGACTAATAATCTTCTGCTAGTATATGTATTCGGATTTCAAGTTG